>JANZXR010000001.1:17048832-17065662 GCA_027575705.1 Erythroxylum echinodendron | reverse complement strand
TTGTTCATGTTCACTTGCCGTGGAATTCTTGGTTGCTCCACTGAGCTCTAGATTTATATTTCTTTGTTTGATGAGTACTGCGTTTCTTTCTATTGTGCTTTGTAGTTACCTTCCTTGATAAGTGAGATATGGTTATTGGTCTTAGCTACTGCAACTCATTAGAGGCATATTTCAAGTGTGAAAAAGGTTATGGAAATTGACAAGCGTAAGTGTCGTGAGTGGATTAATTGCAGATGCGTGAACACTCATTGAACATGCACATGTGGAATAATATTAGCTAAAGAAAATAATATTAGCTAAAGAAAAGAAGATAACCAATCAATAATTTTCTAATTTTTTTAGAATTTTTAAAAATTTTAAATTAAATTCATAACAAGATTTTTCTAATTAAAAAATGATATGATGTATGAAAAATGAAAAATCCTAACAATTGTTAAATGAGAAGAAATTTAATAATAATAATAATATATAATTAAAAATTAAAAAGTAGAAAATTAATAATAATAACAATTAATAATGATAAAAATAAATTTAATAAGAATAATAAATTTAATAAGAAGAAGAAGAAAATTAAGAATAAAATTAATTAATAAGTTTAATAAAATTTATAATAATCATAAATTTTTATATAAATAAAAATTTAAATAAATTATTTTAAAATATAAATAACATAGAATAAAATAAAATAATTTTAATATAATAAAATTTATTAAATAATTAATAATAATATTTTTATATAATTTATAATGAATTGTATATTAATTAATTATAAAATAATAAAATTTTGAT
The DNA here is from genome assembly GCA_027575705.1 of Erythroxylum echinodendron. Lineage (NCBI taxonomy): Eukaryota > Viridiplantae > Streptophyta > Magnoliopsida > Malpighiales > Erythroxylaceae > Erythroxylum > Erythroxylum echinodendron. The sequence continues at coordinate 17,064,873 of JANZXR010000001.1, read as the reverse complement.
ATTTTAAAATATAAAATATATAAAAATATTATTTGTCACCACCGTAACTTTTTAATTAAACATACTTTCTGTTTTAAAATTGTAATATTACATTTCTTGCAATAACCATTTTAATATAAGGGATATAATGGTCATTTATTATATATTACATTACATTCCATCTATTTTCCAAACAACATTTCATTACATTACATTATGAACCATTTCATTCATCCCAAACAACTTTTTACTATATTACATTCCATTCCATTATAAATCATTCCATTCTGTTCCGTTCTATTAATTAACGACCAACCAAACAGGCCCTAAATGTCCAAATTAAGAGAATGTGGCTGAAATCGAGGAGATGATACTACAAATAAGTGGAACAGGTACCAAAAAATTTTTTTGGTAACCATACATGTGTTATGAGAGAGAGTTATGCTATTTTGACCAGTTTTATGCATCCTCTTGCAATCTCTTCCTTCCCTCTATACCACCAGCAGAAACATAAAAAGTAAAAAATTTCCCTTGTATAGATCTAGGTTTCTAAGTTTTCAGTTCATTTGCTATTTCTTGTCTCACATTCGACATGGGGAGTCGCATTGGTTGATGGACTTGGCACAAACTCAGTTGAGCGAAAATAACATATTATCTTATCGATATGCAAAAAAATTGCTTCCCAGCAGTGAAATGGTGACGAAAATCAGCAAGCCAAGAGGGTTTACAGTCATATCCTTCCATTACAAACATAGCCTTCCTGTTCTATAATTCTTGCTTTTCGGACTAGATGTGCTCAGCTTGATGTGTGCAGATTTTGCAACCAGAAGGCTGGGACAAAGAGCCACAGTTCATAAATCATTTTAGGATCCTCTGACTGATTTGCTCTTCCAGATTGCCGTAAATCCATAGCACAGAAAAGGATGAACATAGGAAGCGGATGATGCCAGCTTCCGACTGTCAACCAGAAATCTTTCAGTAATTTGCTGGTAAGTAGGGTACTTCAGTTTAATAATCAGAGTGAAAAGAAAATGTCCAGAGAAGAACGTATCCTCACTCCACAAGCTTTGTGCCCAACTCTTCTCTTGGCTTAGCTGAAAGTTCCTTTGCCAGCATCTCTTCATTTTTCTTTCTGGCCATGTCCACCATACCCTTCTCAATTAATGCGTCTATAAAAGCATTGTAAGCAGCTTCATCTGGGCTAATGCCAAGTTCTTCCATCCTCTCCCACACAACAAAAACTGGCCGAAGAAACCCCCATCTACCAAACTTCTTTAAAAGCATCACAAAAGTGTCCATGCTAGGCCTAACACCACTGTCTATCATCCTATCAAACATCGAAAGAATCTCTTTTGGCTTCATAAGGCAGCCAAAAAAACAATGATAAGTTATCATGTTGGGCACAATACCCTTCTTGGGCAATTCATCTAGTAGCTCATAGGCTTCCTTCATCCTCCCATTTTCACACAAGAGCTTTATAACAGTATTACAAGTCACAACATTTGGCTCACAACCCATGTCCTGCATCTCCTTGTAAAAAGTTTTAGCAAAATCCACACCCTTTGACAAACCAATGCAACGAATTACAGTATTATACGCCACAACATCCAACTTTATCCCTTTACGCCTCATCGCTTTGTAAAATTTAACAGCTTTCTCCGGCTTCCCACTTTTGCACAATATATCCATATAAATGGTATATGAATGCATATCTTTTTGTATACCTTTCAAATCCATCTCTTCCCAGAACTCTCTACACTTGCCCCACCACCCCATCTTGAACCACCCTCGTAATATCATGTTATGAATTTTGGTTTTCATCTTTGCGTTGATTGTATCATCCTTATCCTCTCCAAAACAAAACTCTTGTGCCTCTATAACATGCCTGTGCTCACAAAGTGCATCAATAAGATTACAGTAAGACGTCTCATCTTTCAGATTGAATTCATCTAGCCTACGATAAGTATTTATGGCCTCTGCAACAAGATGCGCAGATGTATAGCGCTTAAATAATACACGAAACGTCATATGATTGGGAACTGCAAGTGGGTCTTTTCGCATTCTGTTTATCAACTCCCAGGAGAGACCGAATTCGAAGAACTTACCCAAAATGTCTATCATACGATTGCAAGTCGCAGTGGTGTGTCGAAAACCGCATTCTGTTTCGACCCAATTGAAGAAATCCATTGCTCGTTTCCAATCATTTCCGTAGCAGGATAGAGTATCAGAGACAGTGTTGGAGTCAAAATTTTGTCGATTCGGAGGAGGGTTTTGGAGTTTAGAGCAGAAATATGAAACGGGTATAGTTGAAAAGAAAGGAGCAGTGCAAAGGTGGAGACTCTGGACAGCTTTCAAGCGTCTAGCAAAGATTGAAGAAATCATGGTTTTTAGAGGGTTTTTTTCAGCTGTTCAATCACTTGCAGAGGTTTTCAGTTAATTCACTGATAAAAACCAAACTCAACTAATGTCCCATTCAAACTAATGTGAAACCCCCATTCAACTTCGTACTTTGGGACCTCTTTCGGTGTGGTTTTTGTTTTTATTTTTAAGTTCAGTAAATATATATATATTTATTTATTTAATTAAATTTTTAACTTCTATTTTTTATTTGTTCCTATTTTCATAATTCATAAAATTATCAAATTTGGGTTTGATATTATTTAATTCTTTAATATTAGTTATTAATAAAAATAAAATCATGATAATATAATTATTCAATTTATTTTAATAAAATTTTGAAATAAATATCTTTAAATACATGAGTTCTAAGTAATTTATAAAAGTAATTTTTAAACATAGTTCTGAAAAATAATATTAGTTTTAATAATTCAAATACATATTAAAATAAATATTAGTTTACAAAAGGTTTTATAATTTTTAGTTATTTTAATAATTCAAATACATATTAAAATAAATATTAGTTTACAAAAGGTTTTATAATTTTTAGTTATTTATTTATTTTAATAAATTATCATAAATTTTTATTAATATTTATAACTTTATAAATTAATTAATTAAAAAATTATTTTAATATCTTATTCAATATTTATAATTTATCTGTAAATGTAATTTAAATGTTTAGGACCCGCTTGTTTCTTTTTTATTTTTTGTTGTGCTTTTTATTAAAAAAAGGAAACAATTTATTAAAATATGTTTCGTTACTTATTCTTGAATTTTGCTACTTTCAAAAAGAAAAACCACAATAGTTTCACATAAACAAAAATAATATGTTTTTGCTAATATTTCATAACAAATTTTTTTAGCAAATGAAGTAGCAACAGATCCCTTTCTAGCCTCCTCCTCTTATAAACTTCCTCAGGTAAACCTCTCGTAGAAACTTACTTATCTCCTCTTTTACATCCCTAACTCAATTCTTCTCTCTCACTCTCTGCTTCTTTATTCTTGTAAATTTTTACAGCATAATGTAAGATATTTTTTCTAAATTTGTTATTCGTCTCCATAATTGAAAATTTTGTGAACTTTCCCTTTTTATATTTGTGCAGAAAGCGAAATTAAGCTTGAGCTTTTCACAAAGTGAGTTTTCAAAATTTATTTGATATTTTTTTATTATAATGAAAGTTGATTTCATTTGATTATGTTATTTTTCTGGTTCTCCTAGATTGTTGTTTTCTTGATTTCTTATTTTCCACTGACATATGGTTTTTATGTATTTTTGGTTTTCATGGTTGATCATTTTATGAATTTATGGTTTATTTTTTCCTATATTTTTTTATGTTTCTGCGTTTATGAATCTTTGGTTTTTGTGCTTCTGCATTTTTGTGTTTCTAATTTCTACATTTCGTGTTTTCTGACTTTTGCGTTTCTACGTTTCAAATTTCTCTATTCTTATGTTTCTGGTTTTCCTTTTTTTTTCCAAGAATTTCATCAGACAATAATACTTGATTTAATATTTGGATCACAGATAGACAAAGACCTTCATAAGTTTTGTTGAAGGGCAGAACAATATTCCAAATACATAAAAAATATGGGTAAATGAGATGACATGGTTTTTTTTCTTACAGTTAATCTATAATTTTAACCCTTTAAACGTTAATTATTACAATTGGTTCCCCTTCTAACATAAAGAAAATTGTAAAAATAAATCATAGAGTAGTAGAAGTAATTAAGTTGAATAGGGAGCCTAATATCATAATCTTAACCAAATAAATCATAAAGATAAAAAAATGAACTAACAACAAAGGTAGAGTTACATTATATTGAGTATCAATATCTTAACAAAATAAGTCATACTGAAAATTATAGTCAAAATAAGATAAGAAAAATGATTGGGAATGGAACGCCGGAACCACCAACTTGTGGTATCAAAACTCAAAATCTAGATTAGAAGCATCATAACTGCTTACATAAAGACACTTAAACATAAGTTAACCTAGTGCAAGCGTTATCGCAACTAGCAATAGCAACTTAATATATACATAAAAGCAACAAAAAAATGAAAAAATGCACAAAGAGAAATGAAACATGGAAAGAAACTCTAGAAAATGAACTAACTCAAAATAGTAGCAATAGCAATAACTAAACGAAATAATTGAACTCTAGGAGATCAACAAGTAGTACCTATTGATTAGAGTTAAATTCACTTCCTAAATTTAAGAAGAAATAGTTTAGTCATAAGGAAAACATAGTTGAACTCGAGGAGATTAGCAAGTAGTAGTTATTGACTAGAGTTATATTCACTTCCTAAAATTAAGAAGAAATAGTCTTAGTCATAAGGAAAACATATCTATGAAGATAAAAACTATAAGATTGTTTCTTGCTGAATCTCTCTTCAACTCACTCTTAGGTAAGGAGTTAGTCTACTCTATTTTATTCCTAATAACATAATAATATTAGAGAAGAGAACAAAGACTTAGTGGTTTTTTTCAGGAAGGAAATTATATTAGCCTCCATATTTTTAGTAATTTTTTACTATTTTCTATAGTTTTCTTGTAATTACTTTTAAACCATATTTAACATTTAATATTTGTGGACATTGTTAACCATATTTAGCATTTAATATTTGTGGACATTGTTATGATTGATGTCACTTATATACAATAACATTTCGTAATGCAAGCTTTGAACAATATAAACGATTCCAATAATTTTGTAGAAATAAATGAAAAGGGTGGGGTGTGGAATGATAACACAGAGATGTATTTAGTCTCATTGATGGTTTAAAAAGTGACGAAGGAAAATTGAACGACTAATACCTTTTTCAAATCTAGTTGGAAATATATTATTAGGCAGGTCTTCAAACAAAATTTAGTAAGGAGTTTACTAATGTTCAATTGAAGAGTAAGTATAATGAACCAAGGGCTAGATTGAATAATTTCAGGAACTTACTTAAAGAAATAGAAATCAGTTACAACTCCTTTATTAGTGAAATTAATGGTATAAATGAATGTTGGAAAATTTTATTTAAGGTAAAATATTTCTTTGATTTATTAATATGTCATATTATACAATATTTGTTATCATAGTCCCTTTTCATCATTACAAGGATATAAAATGGCTCATAAATTCAAGAGCAAAAAAAGATGAAAGGAGTTTTCATACTTGTGTCATGTTTTTGAAGATATTACTGCAATTAGTTTGCATTCATATCCGTCAACTAAATCTCTGCCGAATAGTACAAAATAGGAACATCAAATAGATGTTGATGAAGATTGCTCATATAATGAAAAAGGAGATCAAGTTATAAGTTCTCCATCTAAGAGAAATAAACCTTTTAAAAATAAAAAGGCAAAAAAGACACACCCTAACATTGTAGAAGAGCTCTTGGTTATAATTAGCGAACAATCAAAAAGGAAGAACGATTTGTTTGAGAAAAAACTGACTACAATATCATCCACTATAGATAATGGATCTGGAGATTCATTAATTAACCAAGAGTCTAAGATAATGACTAAATGTTTGAATTCCTAAAATTAATGTGGTGTTGAGAGTGTGCAATATGGAAAAGTTATGAAGGCTTTACATGATTCTTCACTTTATAAGGGCATACTTATAAAGATGGAAAATACAAGGAAAATGGATTGGATTATGTGAATTTACTTATATTTTCATATTATTACAAATCAAATTCTTATTAATTTAATACTTCTATATTAATAACTATTCCATACTTTGAATATTTTAAGATTATGGTTGGTATGAATGTTTTTAAGCCTATGTTTTGCATGAATATTTTAATTATATGTTTTGTATGAATATTTTAAGTCTATATTTGATTAAACCTTTTGACTGAATGTTTTATTAATTAATTAAATGTTGGTATTATACATATATAGATTCCTTATCAGATTTTGAATCAAATTCTGATGATGAACTAATACAAAAGTAATCATTATTTCTCTAACTGGGAAAGAGAAAAGACATTTTTATTTACGAAAATAACCATGTAGAACTTCTACTCTATAAGATCATGATTGGATATTAAAACTTTTGAATGAGAATACTACAAGGATTTTTGAAAAGCTGAGAATGAACGAGATAATCTTCGTAAGCTTATGTGATGAATTGAAGAGTTTATGAGGCTTAAAGGCAATAAGTTATTTGATTATGGAGGAACAAGTAGACAAGAAGCAATTTTCTTAATGACTATAGGACATAGTAAGATAACTAGAGTCAATGCATAACATTTTCAAAAGAAATGATGTAACCCAAAATATTTCATGTTATTGCTCATTTGACATGGTTTTAAATATGTAATGGTTGGATGGGAAGGTACTGCAAATGACTCTCAAGTTCTTTTAAAAACAAGGACAAACCCAACAAATCATTTTCCTTTACCTTCACAAGGTATTATATTATTTTAATAAACAAAGTAATTATGATTAATTTTTAATAACTTTTTGTTAATATTATGTTATTTATATTTTAGGTAAATTCTACTTAATTGATTCAAGCTACACCAATAGACCTAGATTTCTTTCACCATACCGAGGTAAGAGATATCATTTATAAGATTATAGAAAAAGAGGAAGACCTCAAGATCTATAAAAATTGTTTAACTACAGGCATTATTCATAAGAAATGCTATAGAAAGATGTTTTGGCGTTCTAAAAGCAAAATTCCTTATACTTTCAAATATTTCAAGTTATGATATGAAGATACAAAAATATATCATTATTGCTTATTGTGTTGTACATACTTATACTAGAATATATGAACAAAAAAATGAATTATTTGACAATTATGCTAAAACTGAAGAATAAATTAGGGAAAGTGAAAATGAAGATACAAGTTCTGAAGTGGAGTATAATATCATTCCAACAAAACTTTGAAGTATGTCTTGAAAATGAGATGAAATTACTAGACAAATTTGGAATTATTATATTAGTTATAATTGATTTATGTTTCTTCTTGTAAATGATAGTACTATTATGTTTTGAAGAATTATAATATGACGGACATCTTTTATTGATTACAATAACTTAATATAATTTTCTAAATTATAGAATTTTATTATACAATTAATATGAAAATTTTTAATAAATAAATATGCATATATTTTATTTCTAACCATAATGAGAATTAATTAAGTTTAAAATATAATATAATATATTAAAATAATTAACATAAGAGTGAAATTAAAAAGAAACTGGATGATAAAACCAAACATGTTTTGTTTTAATTTTTATTATATATCTCAACCAAATATGTTTTTGTTTTCAACTTTTATATTAAGAAAATCAATGAAATAAGATTTTTAATTAAAAATATAAACCAAAAATAGAAAATAAAAACTAAAAATTAAAAAACCACAATAGAAAAATAGAAGTAGAACTAAATAGGCACTTAGTTATTATCAACACTAAAAAGATAGTTAAATTGGTATAAACAATTAAAAGTTATTTTTGTTAAAAAACTAAAAGATCGAAAATCAAAATTAAAAATGAAAATAGAATTGGAACCAAAAAACTATGGAATCTAATGATTTATACTACTATTTTGTTTGTGATCTATGTGGGGAAAAAGTAACCAGCAATACATCTAAAATTCCTTCCCTCAATAAGGAGTCAAATTGGCATTATGATTATACAATGATTAGAAATCACAAAAGTCTTGGAAGTCATATGGTTAAGATAACTAGAAAAATGCATATGTATGTTTGCAACTCATTATAAATGCTCTTGAGGCTAGAAATTTTCCTTGTAAAGCAATATTAGTGCTCCTATTTCCTTAACTCAAGCAAAAATTGAAATATGATTGATTCCCACACATAATGTAATAAAAAATAATTTGAATTTTTAAAAGTCAAGATCACTTTAAAATAAATAACATAATTAATAAAATAAAATAAACCATAATATTGTAAAAATTAATCTTTTTATCTTTTTTAAAAACATTTATGAAATTTGTTTAGCTCTACCACTACAATCACGCACGTGTTTGGCCTTTAACATTATCTATACAACATGTTGAGAGAACTTTATAATTAGTATAGTGAGAGTTAAGCAAAAAGTGCTACCTACGTTTGAGCTAACCCTATTTGTAATAGGTTTGAATGTTTTAGTAATTAAATTAAAATAAAATTTTAATTTAATTAAAATAAAGTTAGAATTACATTTAATTTTAATTAAGTAATAATAGGGTCAAATAATATATAATATCTTGTATTAATCCTTACTTATCAATATCTCATATTTAATTTTAAAGTTTCTCAAACTTCACAATCAAGTCCAACCTGATTAGAACACCTTCCTGTCTTTAACTCATTCTTTGTGTATGACCTATTAGGTTTCCAAATATGTTAGCAATTAATGTAAATTATAACCTTAAATCATATTAAAGATTAGATAAATAAAACTTTTAAATTCATATTTAATTCTCTAACTAAAAAATTTATATCTATAGATCAAGATTGAAGTCTAACAACGTATTATAACCATCCAAATAGTTAAAAAGGCTAAAAGTGTAATTTAAACCCTAATGTTTATACCAGAGTATAAGTTGAGCCCTAACGTTTCGAGACATTTAGTTTGAACCCAACGTTTACAAAATGTTCAAAATAAACTATTTTTAGACGAAAATCTAATGGAGGTTACACTCTGTCAATTAAATGCCATGTTATATACGATGTGACTTTCTTTTTTAATTTTGCATATAAGTAAGACCCACTTTTTACCAATGTGGCATTTTTATTTTTAAATGAAAGTGAGTCCCATATATGTAAAACTCACAGTTTTGTGTCTTGTTATTCTTCAATCCTTATAATCCCACTTTCCAAACACTCCCCATCCCAAATCTATGTATAAACACTCCTTCTTCTTCTGGTTTAGAAACCTAAGCATTAAAAGGAAAACGCTATCATCACCCTCCTTCACATTTAGCCAACATTGCCACTTAAAAATAGATTAGTAGGTACTGATGGTACTTTTAAGATTATCCAATGCGTAGAGTTTATTGTCAGATAAAACAAAGATAATTGCTTATGACCAAAAGCAACAAGTTAGGGATATGTATTAAACAGTCCCAAATTGGACATCACTTGTTCCAAATCATCATAATGGTTTCCGTAACATCTTTAATTGTTACAATTCATATGTATTCACTTTGAATGATGTTATGCATTATAATCTCGGTCCTTCTCATTCTTCCAAGTCTAATACCTTTTGGACAACTTATGATGCTTGTAAATTATAGTTTGAGTAGCTTCAAGTGTATTTAAATAGCAGCCTCCACTGCCACAATTGTCGATATCCTTTCAATTGCAATTAAGACACCACCTCCACTTATTCATGGGTGGAACCACTCTGCTTTAGGGAATTCTTTCATGCAGTCACAAAATTGTTATTCGAATTTAAGGTTTGAATACTTGCATGTTAAAAGAAAGAATCCAAAGCTTGTAATAAACACAAGAGCTATAACTCATCTTCAAAGCTTGTAATAAGCACAAGAGCTACAACTGATCTTAGTACATACTCAAGTACAATCAATGTTGGACATGTTCCATCAACAGATTTTGTTTCTACTCAACATGACAAAACGAAAAGAAATTATAAAGAGGAACCAATTGTTTCCATAAGAGGAGAAACCTTTCAACTAAAACCTCAACCTCATAAGAAAATAGCTATGGATTTAGCTACCAGGTCCTTAAATCTTGGCTCAAGTTCTATGCCAAAAGGCAAGGGGCTGAAGAAGAAAAGACATGTTGACGAGCAAATAGTAGGTAAGCATTCGAAAAAGAAAGTAAATCAAATGGGAAATGAAAATCATGATTTTGGTGCAACGTGTTATCAAAAGGCAAATCAAATAGGAAGTGAAAATGAAGAGGCACTTGAAGAGAAGCAATTTGTTTTAATGCAAAAAGATGAGGATTGAAGAATAACCAGACACAAAACAATGAGTTTTACGTATATGGGACCCACTGATATTTGAAAGTAAGAATATCATATTAGCAAGAACCTAATTATATTCAAAATTAAAAAAAGAAACCACGTCATATATAACATGGCATTTAACTGACGGAGGATAACCTCCGTCATATTTTTCGTCCTAAAAAGGTATGTTTTGAATGTTTTATAAATATTAAAGTTCAAATTGAACACCTAAAAATGTTTGAGTTCAACTTATATTCTAGTGTAAACATTAGAGTTTAAATTACACTTTTAGCCTATTTAAAAATGTCAAAGTAGTTTTAACAACCTTTCTTTACATAATTTTTGTCTATAATTCAATCATTTTATTATATAATATTATGATTAGACATAGAGTATGTAATTAATTTCTACTTTATTTGAATCCATTCATATTAGTTCTCTATCATTAGTAATTGATTCTGTTAATGACATTTGAAAACTATTTTCAAAATATCATTCCACTTTGGCCAAAAAATTCCTGAATTGATACTAATCGAGAATGTATAAGATAAGGAATATCTTTAAATATTAACTACATCTAATCGATTGGTTATAGGATATAAACTAACAAAATAGTCCGAAATCACATACACTCAAAAAAATTATAGGAAAAGAATGGGAAGTTACATTGTTTGTTTGTGCGTGCACATTACCTATGGTAAAACAATTAATGCCTTAAATTTGCAAAGACCTCAATACCTATTATGAGTTGAAGCAATCCAATCTCTAATTTAAGATGCGTTTGATTTTTATTGCATTTATACCTTCAAAAATAAAAACCACGGAAGAAACAATGAGATGCATTATGTGAATAAAGGAAATGTAAAGATCTCCGTAAAGTCAATTTAATAAAAACACGAAAAGGAACATAATAAAGGATAATGCAGAAGGCCAAAAATTAGTATGGTTAAGTACCCTTATATTGCTTGGACATAGAAAGGGTTTCCTCTAGCAATGGAACTCTAATTAGATTTAAAGTAGAAACCAAACTGACATTTCTTGAAAAGTAAACTTAATACTTAATGTTTAAGTAAAAGAAAGGCTTACAAATTTGGAGTCATAAGTGTAACATACCACTCTCATAGAGCATATGCCCGAACATACTGACGAATATTTGAGAGCATACTCTACAAGGATGGCACGTTAAGACGATCAAATTAACTCATTACTAAATTTTTAGGCATCAAACACATCTTAAGCAAATCAATATTCATTTTGGCCCATTTCATTTACTAATATGTCCTGTCATAAATGTCATTACATTTCAAAATTCACATATACATTGTACAACAATTGAGAAATACAATTCTTAATATAAAAAAATTGAAGACATATGCAAGTATAATTGATCTTGACCACTAGCTCATGTCTAATTGCAATAGCTATACTCCAATTAGTCTAACTAGAGCTCCTCTAAAATTAAAAGACAATGATGCAATTTTTATGAGTTTATGAACTCAAAGAGTGAACCATCATCGATTTATTCACTCAAGTTAGAATCACAGAGACAAATCATATTTCAATTCAACAAGTATTACATTCCATCCAGTATTGCATAACACATCACGTTTCATAATACCTTTTCAATTACATCAAATTATTGTGCTTTCATGAGTATCTCAGATAAACTAACATTTCATATCACAGCACATCCTCATTTACTTTACAAATGTATTTCAAACATTTCAATAATTCTTTTCAATTCAATTATAAGATACATATAAGGATGTATATGTAGATGCACATATGACTCCATTCATTTTTACTTTGCTGTGACTGAGCGTCTATTAATTATCCCGTATCCTTTATGGATACCAGACTCATTTCATATACTATCCCGTATCTATTATGGATACTGGGCTCATTAATAATTGAGCCTATGGCTTTTTGTGCGCATTTCTAAGTTTTAAGCTCTTTTTTAGACTGGTCACTCTAGTCATAACTCCTTTATCTGATCATGTATTTCAATGTAATGCATCATTTCATATTCCATATTTTATTTAACTTTCATTCTTGTGTGCATTTGTCATATATATCAATTCATCGGATCTAGTATGGCAATTCATCAGATGCAGTCTGACAATTCACATTTAATTTCTCACATTCCATATTCATTCTGGCATTTCACTTCCAATTGTTCTCACATTTCATATTTACATATAAATTGATAGCAGTTCCAATACAATCTTGAATATGGAACTCCTCGAACCATTAATGTCCATAATTAATGCAATCATATTAATAACAGTTCAATATCAAAAGCTAAACACAAACAATTCAATCATAGTGAGTAAACATTTAGGTTAACTCACAATACGCTTCAGATAAGCTATTGTCTTGACGATCTGGTAATGTTTGGATGCTGAAGTTCAATCTTGTGTATCTATCTTCATGCAATACACACATCATTAAGTTGTCAATCATACAATTATTCAATCATTCACACACACACACACACACACAGATATATCAATGCATGCTCAATTGACTTTCCTGGGTATGTATCCTTATTCATAATCCTTGATTATTCAAACATCATAGCTTGTATATAGCTAGTTTGCAATTAGGTTAATAACTTAAATACACTTGATCATCCTCAATTTATCAACCATACATTCACTAACTCTTTTCTAGTATTATATATAATCGCACAATATCCCAATTCTCATTCATATCCTTTGAATCACATTTGTATTCATACGAGCACTTTCATTTCCTTAACACTAATAAATTTCCAATTTAGATACATTGACATCAAACAATCCTTTCCTTAAGTTATAACTTCAATTAACAACCTAAACTTTTCAAACACTTAACCAACTAATCCAACATTAAACTAGGTTCATTTAAAACCTCAATCAAGTCCAAATGTACCATAGTAAAGTACCTTATCCTTAGTTAATTCAATAATCACACAAGACAACATTTTCTTCACTTTAAAGCATTCCCACGATTGTGTATGGCCTTCCCATGATCCTGGGATGGGTTATCTGAAAGTTCCCATCCGTTTTCCTTTAATATTTTTTCTAGATTTTGACATCTTTATACAAACTGCAAAACATCTTCTAAATAGTCCATCAATGACACCTCAATTAGACCTTAATTATACTCCAATTCCTTATCAATTTCGTCTCCAATAACAACTTAAAATTATTCAATTGGCAACTCATGGATTATTGTCTTTCATGCATCAAAGATTAAAACAGAAATTATCATTAAAGCATCATTTTCTAGAACTCATTTCATAATCATCATCATACATAAAGATTCAATCATCATTATCATTTTATTAAATCATGCCATAAAGATCAGATTTCTACTTGCTTGTTAAGCTCAAATTCCTCCTCAATACATCACGTTAACCTATCCTTCTATGCTTGCAAGATCATCACAATTTTAAGGTAAAAATGGGTTAGTTTTCGGCAACAAGATCAAGACAATAATAAGCTGGTTCTTTGGCTGTTTTGTGAAGGATAAAAGTCAAGCTTTGGTGTAGAAATTTAGATAGGATGAAAACCAAACTACAGAGATGTATGTTAGGAGCAATTTCTTTGGAGAGACTAAATGAAGACAACAAAACCATCTCTGCAAAAACTTGCTTCATAAGGTGTAAGGTGTCACTATCTTTCAAAAACATATGTTTTAAGGCATGTAAGTCATTTGCCCACTTAATATATTGCCATTTGTCTCCTAGTTATTAGTTCATTTGTCACTCAATAATTGATCCATTTGTCAATTAATTACTAGTCCATTTGTTACTCATTTATCTATGCTAAATGCTACTTAATTTATAGGCTTAGTCATCTTAATTTTTCATGTGTCAATTTGTCTTGCCACTTAGCATTTTTCTAGGACTAAATGTACATATTAATTTATCAATCTCCCAATTGTGACAATTGATTTCAAGTTGTTATTTATAATCTATCAATTCTTGTCAGTGATAAACCAAAGTATAAGACATTGGAAAAGCACATTCATATCTCATATCACATTCATTTTAGTTTCGTACTACGAAATATGTCAATTGAGTGCAATTTGTGTAACTCACAATTCATGTGTGTATGCTCATATTATGACTTTGAATACAATCATAAAATCATCTCATAAATGTACCAAATTCATTCTATATAATGCCACTCATGTGACTTAATAGTCTAACACTTTAAATTCTTCAACAATTTGAGAGACGGGATACTACAATAAGTTCCATCAAATACAAATTTTAATTTGTTAAGAATTGTAGGAAAAGTAGATGAAAATGAGAGGAAAAACTAAATGGTTTTTTCCCCCTCATTTACATAGTTGAAACTATAAAGGAAAGAACTTGAGAAACAATTAAGTACTCCAAGCTAACTACACCTTAAACTAATCTTCATTTTAAGACTTAATTAGTTAGAATAACCAATAAACTATAGAAAACATTCTTTCAGTAACAAAACATGAAAAAATAATATGATTAACAAAGGCATTCCAAAACATTTCGACCTTATTTGGTAATTAATAATGAGGAGGTGAGAATGAGTAGGCATGTCAACGGGCCAAGCCTAGACCACAGCTCGTGGTCTGACCCATGTTGGCCGAAAATAGCCCGTGGTCCATGCGCGGGCCGACACCGGCTAGTCCATGGCCTGGCCCACTAGCCAAGGGCCACGGGCCTCCTGTCGGGCCTTAGTCAACTCGGTCTTTTAATATATTTTAAAAAAATTTTAACACAATTTTAAAAAATTGTAGTTGTATTTTTTAAAATTCATAAGTTATAAACTTTTTAAATTTTATTTTCATATTTACGTAATATATACATTATGCATATATGTAGTTATACTTTTTATACTTTTTATTTTATTTTTCATATTTACATAATATATACATTATGCATATATGTATTTTTATTAATCTTAAAATGAATTAATCACGTTATTTATCCTAATGTATCAATTCCAAAATAATATATAAGTAATTTAGTTATAAAAATAAATAAGTGCAGTATATTACATTGAAAATAACTATTATTTTATTAAAACTAGAATACATTTTATAAATTCTTTTGATTTGTTTTTATAAATTATTTATTTCATTAAGTCAAAAATAGTTTGTTTACTTTATTTCTAAAATCACTATATTCTAATTAATCTAAATTTATATGAATTACATTAAGAATTTTTTTTCTCCTATCTAAATTCTAATATTAGAAGATTCATTTCTACTTAGCTAAGTCACTCTAATTAAAAGTTTGTTAAGAGTAATTCCTTAGATCCTTAATGGAAACCTTGATATTAATATAAGTATTACTTTAAATCTTTCTTGTCCTTAGAGTGTTATAAGCATATCATATATGATATATTCATATTTCATAAAATTACTAAAATTTTCACCTTTTTCCATTTTAATATATACATTATATGATAATTTTAAATTATACCAACATATAATTAATTAATTATGATATAATAAAGTTATTGAGATGTATCATGTATGTAATGGTATGATTAATTAGGACATTTAATTCAATTAATTACAATTTTATATGAAAAGTTAATAAGTTAATAAATATAGTTAAAATTATGAATTACATTAATTACAAAAATTTAATTTACTTAAATTATGTAACATCCCATCATCGATGGGGAGGTTAGAATAGTATTTTTGAGTGGTCAATGGGCGTTTAGAAATGCCTTTCCATGTTCATGCATAATCT
>JANZXR010000001.1:17014586-17048732 GCA_027575705.1 Erythroxylum echinodendron | reverse complement strand
TGTTAAAATTATGAATTACATTAATTACAAATTTTTAACTTACTTAAATTATTTATTAATTATTTTAATAAATAATTAAAAAAATTTTGTGGCAGGCCACGGGCCACGGGCCATGGCCCTGGCTCGTCGGATCGGTCCCCAATTCGGCCCCTTCACCGCTGGACTAGCCACGGGCCATACGTACTTGGCTCGTGGCCTGGCCCGTGGGCCGGTCAAATCTGGCCAAAATTGGCATCTTTACCTCCATCTTCATATATTTGATCAAAATAACCTTCCATTGGTCGATTACTTTTACCAATCCCCTCTGCATTAATACCTGTGATTGTGGGGAAAAAAAACAACATTAAGTAAGATAATATAAGGGCAAATAAAATAAATATAATAAAAAGAAAAGAATTTACTATCAATATCTTCATTTTGTAACCAATTTTGAGTACACATAAGAGCTTCCACAGTGCGATAATGAAGTCGACCACGATGAGAAGTAATGACCTGACCACTAGTACTAAATGCAGACTATGAAGCACTAGTTGATGATGCAATAACTAACAAGTCCCGTGCAATGGCTTGAATAATCGGATAATTATGTCCAAACGTCTTCTACCATAACAATATATCGAATAACTCACCTTCAGTTTCAGGAACACACTCATCAGAAATATATCTATCGATCTCCATTGTACTATAAGATATCCTAGCCCTTTTCTCTTTTAAAAAATTTGAAATAGAGTCTGTCGGTAATGGGATAGAAGAAAAGGTCGAACTTGAAACTGAAGTATAAGTTGAACTTGAACTGCCTGCATCCCGATCATAAGTTTTTTGCATTCTGGCTTCATAATCATGAAACAATTAATACCATAATTGTTTCATGGTATGTACACGCTCTTGAGCTTCACCATTGTACAATACATTATAAATATATTCAACTTCATCCATCTTATATATTGGGTCCAACACATATAATTATGCAACAATATCTCCAACTTTAGACCAATAAGAATTAAGCTTCTCCATCATCCGCTGCGCCATCGTCCGAATCATTTCGTTGGAATCAAACATTTACAATCCCAAAACACGCTTTATGTTGGACATAATGCTAAAGATACAATGCGAAGTTGGATATTTTGTTGCTGAAAACAATTTAGTCCACCTATTGAATAATTTCAACTTCATACAAATTTCTCTAGCCAAGTCCCACTGGTCCTCTGATGGTACAAAGATATATTGCTGACTCCAACATCTTAAAGTTTGAGTTCCATCTCGTAGGACAATCCAAAACCAACTTCTTTGTGCAGAGAATGCATAAAATATGTGCAACATCTTCAAAAGTTTTAACTCTTTTAAGATTTGCGCTCCAATATAAAACACTACTCCAAATAACTCTATTGCTTCCTTTATCGTCTCCAACGTAACCTTCACAATCAAGTTAAAAATATGCGTAAAACGACGCATATGAAATAACTTACCTCCAGTCAATAAGCTCCCAATCTACATCTTACCCTTCAACTTCTCAATCATATCATCATTTATGCTCAAATTATTGACTGTGATAAAGGAAACTTGTCGAGGTTCACACTCATCAAACAATCTTTCAACACATTTGCCAACTTTTCACTTATATGCGTTGTGGGCACATAAATGAACTTATCATAAAAAAACATAACCATATAAATCATAAATTCATAAAATAATGAAATTAAGTAAATGATAATGAAATTAAGTAAATGATAATAATATTAAAGAATATAAATTACATCAAAAGTCTATCGCATAACTTCTAATGTACCGTCACTACCATGTAACCCTTCTATTGGTTATCGGCTGTCCACATGTCCGTTGTTATAGCAATTCATCCTTTAACACTTGAAAATACTCTTAATATTTCTCTCTTCTTCTCCTCATAAATTTTGAAAATATCACTTCTCAATGTATTCCGACTTGGAACTTTGAAATTCGGTTGGAGTGAATTAAGAAATATCCTGAATCTCTTGCTTTCAACCATAGCCAATGCATGTTCATCTCCGACAACCATATTAGCCATCAAAATTCTTGATCTATTATTGTCAAAAGTTGTTACGGTTATTTCATTCTTTCTTTTCGTAAGGTTAGGGGTCAACAATGATTGACTTCCTAAAACTATCTTCTTTTTAGTGCATGATTCTGTATGTCTCTTTAAATGAGACGTTCCACCTTTCGAACTAGTTGAGTACAAATTATGAAAATAATTGCATTATGCTTTTTCAATTCTGTTGATCGATGCAGTCTTCTTAAAGTGATTCCAACCATCACTTTTATGTTGACTAACTTGAATTCCAATTGAACTTCTATCATCACTTGGTGTCGGAATAGAAGTTTCCACTTCTACCACTCGTACCAAATTAGAACTCACAACTTAAGGAATATGTTCATCTATCTGACAAACCAACTATGAAACCACTAGATTTAAGTTTCCACAACCAACCAACCAAGCAACCACTGTGAGAGTAGTATATTAGAAAACAATAATTAAAGGAATTGATCATTTACGTGTTCAATATTTAATCTAACAATTGATTATCTCGATCAAGAAACTAATCAGATATATTAGAAAATCAATAAAAACATAATCATTAAAGAACAATTCAATACATGAATAAATAAACACTAGACATAAAAAAGAACCGTAATTGATGTATAGGGCTATGTTTGAGATCAAATAGAGAAAAAGAAAGGAGACAATAGCAATATATATAGATGTCTGAATCTAGAATAATATCAATAGGTCTTTAATAAGTTTCCTCTTCTTGTTTTTGTTTATCATGAGCTGTATATGAAACTTTCAAGAAGATGACACGTGGATTTTTTGCAATGTTCATATGCTAGTTCATCGTTGGTATGGTTAGTCTCACAACCTAAATATTCAGGAAAACATAGACAAACACACAAGATATGGTGAAGATTTTTTCAAAAAAACAAAAAAAGATATGATGAAAATGAAACCAACATAAATGTTTGCAATTTTTAGAAAGATGGCAAGTTTATTTTTCCTCTGATTTAAACTACCCTTTATTTTATATTTCACAACTCAAAAGATTATATATATATATATATACATACGTGTTTGTCTTTCCTGACGATGACTACTTTAAATGTTCTTGGAATTTGCATTGCTTCTTGATAAACTAGTGTCTACTTGCCTGATTCTAATCAGTTATCACATATTCTAGCATGAAACATTCCTTAGTCCTGTATGCTTTAATTAATGTAATCAAGCCTATATATATGTACATATAAAGCCTAGGGGAATCCAACATAGCTTTGTGGTCATTAAATACATGTGGTCATTAATGTTATAAATAATAAAAAACATTATTTTTATAAAATCAATTTATATTGAATAATGACAACTAATAAAAACTATTAAATAATAATCATATATAGTTATTTTCAAGATTATATTTAAAAAATCATTCTCATAAACCCTAATTTTTTACTCTTAAAGACATGATCACACTAATTATAGAAGAATATTGATACCCTTATTACATAACCAGTGAATATAACCTTCCTACTTAGGAAGTGAACAACATGCTGATACAAAGAATTCTATTGTGCTCTATGTATACAGTATATCCTAACTCACCAACAAAATTTGAAATTATAAGATTAAAAAAGCAAAAGAAGCATTCACAATAACAACTGTGGCTTCACAATCAATACCCCAGCACTAAACATGAACATGATGCTTTGAATAATCGCATAGAACAGATGATCAGTTTCAAACAATTTCAATTTACTATGACTCATCGACTCTCAGGAAGTAGGCCACAACTATTAGAAATTTCATCACAGAAATTTCATCAAACACTTAACGTGCATGCTGTATACATGTACAACTATTCAAATTACAACCAGAACCACTTGTCCTCCTCAATAAAATCGCAACCAAGCAGTCCACAACTCCACATTCCTCTCCAAAAAACACAAAGTATTAACATTCAACCCACAAGTCACAACGCAAGTTTTGTTCAAACTTCAAACTATTTTCAAACAGAACAACCCATGATGAAGCTCAGATGAGATTAAATATACATACATATAGAACAACATCAACGTTTGAACTTGAAGAGTGAAGGACCAACGATGCGAGCAAAGAAGGAAGCTGACGAATAATACTAGAAAACCAACTTTAATAAGTAGATGCTGGCGACAGGCGAGAGCCACGGAGAGATGCGGTATGTCTAGTGAGAGCGACGGAGAGGGAGGGTCGAGGGTGACGACGGAGGAGAGGGAGGGCCAAGGCTGGGAGAGTTGGAGAGAAGAGTCGGAGGAATGTGGCTAGGAGTGATTCAAAATATAAGAGACAAACCACATCGTTTTTTGCTTGCAAGAAAACGACGTAATTTTGTTCTTTTTTTTGTTAACATTACTAACATAAAATTACGTCGTTTTATTCTTAAAACAAAACGAATCTGTTTAACCTAGGGAAGAAATGAGTAAAAACTTACATAAAACGACGTCTTTTATGTTTGGGTGATGGGCAGGCCGGTTTGGTCAAATTGGCCCGTGGTTCGGCTCTCATCCCTTCCACCCCAGCTCGTGACCCATGTTTCACGGGCCATGGCCTGGCCCACCATTCCATAGGTTATACCCACTCGGCTCGTATCCCAGTCTGTGGATTGGTTTGATCGATCTAAACCTACTGACCATGGGCTAGGTCGAACCTGGTTAATTTTGACATCCCTAAAAATGAGAATTAAGTAATGATTTTTTAATTTTTACTTAATTGGTTATTAGAAAATGAGAATGAATAAAATATGGAATGACAAAATCGGAATATATTTTAGGCAATCCTAAAATTTTTTCTTGTGGGTCATTAATGGCATCTTTAAGTAAAACAACAATTTTTTGTAATTCTTTAATTTTATTCTTGTTGCAAAATGTATTCACAATTATTAAAAAAATATTAATCAAGATATTGCCAATATTTAATGAATTCTTATCATAACATTATTGTTATTACGAAAGTCACATGTTACTGTCTTTTATATTTAATTTTTTAAATAATTTTTTATTTTATTTTAGTAATACTATCTTACGTAAAACAATATTTTTTGTTGTCATTTAATTTTATTTTTATTAAAAATCATTCACAATTATTTAAAATTTAATAATTTATTGAAACATTATAAATAATTTTGATTAATTATTATAAAATAATAATTTAATTAGTTGTTTACAAAATAAATCAAATAATAATTAAATATGAAAAAAATTTTGTACCATTCTTAGTGTTTCATATTAAATGCTAAAATAGTTCTTAATACGTTTAGCGACACTGAATATGATATAATCAAAATTTTCATTTTTATTCCTATTCTCTATTCTTATTCTCAGTTTTTACTATCAATCTTTTATTATCGGTAAAAATATAACGACATATGCAAATTATCACACCCTTGATTCTAAATTAAAGTATGTCAAATTAATTATATTAAATCTTATCCACATGGATAAAAATATTATAATAATCGATATAGAATAACTTATCTCAATTAAGGTACCCTTCTCCGCTATCCCAGAAGCAAAAGAAGAGAAACATTAATAAAAGCATTGAAATTTCAATTTCTTTTTCAGTAAGAAGCAAAGAGGAGAAGAAGAGTTGAGGAGAAGAAACAGAACCAGAGACCTGGAGAACGTTATTAGCGACAAAGATGACTTCAAGATTAATGCCATCGCCTTGAAAAAGAGTAATAGAATGGTGCTTTGATGAAATTACTGCTACAGAGGCGCACCCGACTGCCGTTTTCAGTAAATGCTTCACTGCCGGCTAACGGCGGAGCGCCACCGTGATCGGGTTGGCTTTTAACTCCAAAGCAGCCGCCATTTGAGTGATGAAGACCGGTCAAATATTAAAAAATTAATTTCTTCGTTTTGTCATTTTAGTCCCTCATGTTTAGCGTTATTCATTTAATGAACAAGATAATATAATTTTCATTTACTGACGTGGCAGTGACACAGCATTTATTAAAACCTCTGGCAAATTCGCGCTACTCTTCAGCGATATGTCGCCGAGCTCAAGCGCGACATCAGCCGGGATCTCCCCGGACGACCACTTCCAGTCACCTGCAACGATGATCGGAGCTGATTCTTGCGACACTTCTAGTTCTTCAGCAGCATCAAGGACCCAGGCGTTTCATTTCTCCTCCGGAAACCCTAGGATCGAAGAAACTCGTGGCGTCATGCATCTTTTCTCTTCCGATTCCGTCTCGAATCTTCCTGTAATCTCTCTCTTTCTCTTCTTTCTGTGTGAATATGTTTCTCTGTTCACTTTCTGACTGCTTCTTTTTAATATTTATGTTCCATAGGTTGGACGAAAAGCTCTTGTTTCGGTCCTTGGAGTGCCGAATCATATGACGTATGCAGATTTTTGCCAGTTTTGTGGTTCTTTTATCCAGCACATATCGGAGATGCGAATCGTCAGGTAAATTTCTGCGATCGTCAATAATCTTCCACTTCACTTGATGCAATTTCTGCATCCAAACATCCCGTTGCTAGTTATCTATTTGTTTATATTCATTTTTTCTGATGGAAATGATTTTTTTCATTGATATGGTAGGACTGATGGCATGGAGGACCGTTATAGTATTCTTATAAGATTTGATAGCCAGGATTCAACTGACAAATTTTACCTCCATTTTAATGGCAGACAGTTCAATTCCTTGGAGGTTTACACTTGCTCTTGCTTGATTTTTATTTCTTTAATTTGAGTAAATTTTAGAACATAAAGAAACTGGAGATAGATGACAAGAAGTCGAAGTTTACATCTTTAAGCAAAGATTATGTTGGTGTTGTCACAATTTCCTTTTGGTATTCTAAGTGGACTTACATTTGTCCGTAAAGCTGATTCAATTTTGCCCTTATGCAGGAAGAGGTTTGCCGAGTGCTTTTTACGGTTGATGTACAGTTCACTGGTTATACTGGGACTCTTGAACACACTCGGTCTTCTTTGGTTACCCCAACTGAGCAACCTTCATGTCCGGTCTGTCTTGGTACGTTGGGTTATTAATATGTTCTTGAACTCCCTCCAATTTCAAGTACCACCTTAACTATTTAATTCGAATTGAGAAGGACAGAACATGATAATAAAGATTTTTAGCATTTTTAAGTGTTTCAGAAGAAGGTTTAACAGTAGAAGAAGATTTAACAGTAGCTATTACATATAATAGTAGAAATAATCTATTTGAACAGTTTTTCAGGAGCAGTGGAAATTTAATTCCAAAAGGAGCAAACGCAGTGGTTTTTAGAGCAGTAGTAGAGTTGTTTTGGAATCTTGTCTGATTTTGAGGTTGCTTTGTCTTGGGTCAACATACATTCTCAGCCTTGCTTTCCGGAATATTACCCTATCTCTTACATTTACGTGAAAAAATTTAGAATTGTACATGGCTTCTGTCATGTATCATAACATTCTCATTTTGTTCCTTGTGTCTTGTACCTGCATTTCTTCTCTCTTTGATGTCTTTAATTGACTTGTTTTCTTCCATGCAATGAGGAAAAACTCAACACAACCATTGTACTGGACACCCACTGTCCCTATAAGAAAAAGTTTCTGTGGCACCTAAGCTGTTATCAAAATTTCTTGTTGAGCGTTTTCACTTAGGTTTGACTTAGGTTTCATTTATCGACTAGCGTAGGAATGTACCCACATAACATGACATGAATTTTATGCTTGTTTTACACTTGCAGAGAGATTAGATCAGGATATGGGAGGAATCCTCACAACTATCTGTAATCATTCTTTCCATTGCTCTTGCATTTCAAAATGGACTGATTCTTCTTGTCCAGTAAGTAACTCTAGTTGTTATCCAGCTTTCTTTTGAGCTTGTAGGTAAACTGTAGGAAACTGCTATGAAATTCAATTATTAATTATCCAAAAAATGCATTACTTCTAGACATAAGATGAACTAAGTTTATTTGTTGCAGAGTTTTAGTGGCTTGTTTGGTAGTATGCTCTTCTGAAAAGATCACAAGTCAGTAACTTCATTTTCTCATAAATTTGCACTGGGTTAATTGATATCTATAACCAATACAAATTGGCCTTAAATGAAAAGTTAAAAAAAAATTACTTGAAATTTTTACCCCTTTTTTTTTGTAAATTACAGATTGAGCGAGAAGTAGTTCTACTAGTTTTCTTAGAGTCTGCATGCAAACGTAACTTTCACGTGTAATGTTGACGGATTTTAGACTTACATATATTCTGTTTGGGGTTCATTTGGGTAAAGAGGTTCATGACTTTGATAATCCATGAGAACTTATATTTTGTATTATGAAGAGGTTATGTCTTGGTGTCCAACTCTTGGACCACAATGGCATTGTTTGGATGCTTGAATCTAGCTGACTATTGAGTATACATTTCAGGTTTGTCGGTATTGCCAACAGCAGCCTGAAAAATCCATCTGTATTGTTTGCCAAACTTCTGAGAATCTATGGATTTGTGTGATTTGTGGATTTGTAGGATGTGGGAGGTAACTTTCTTTTACCAACTTGAGTGCCTTCTTTTTCTCTTGCATTGTACTTAGTTTTATCTTCACTTATCTTCTTTATGTAGTAATGTCTCCTTCTCTGTATGCATCTTCTCATTTATAAAATGACAGTGCAGGTATAAAGGAGGGCATGCCATAAGACATTGGAAAGAAACGCAGCATTGTTATTCTCTTGAACTGGAAACCCAACGTGTTTGGGATTATGTTGGAGATAATTATGTTCACAGGTTGATTCAATCAAAAACTGATGGGAAATTAGTCGAGTTGAACACCCATTGCGTACAAGCTAAAGATGGTTGTGGGAGTTGTGGCTGTGTAGATTCTGGAATTAGTGAGGCTCTTATAAACAGCAAAGTTGAAGCAGTAATGTTTTAAATATATCATCATCCTGTTATTATTATTATTTTCTTTGTACTGAAATTATCTCATCTACTGATTTGCAGATTGTTAATGAATATAATGAACTCTTAGCTACGCAACTGGAGAACCAAAAACTGGTGAGCAGATTCTTCCAGTTGTTAACTAAGGAATTTTCTTGTGAGCTTATAATGATGTTTTTGCTCTCTCTCTCTCTCTCTCTTTTTTTTTTTTAGAATGTGGCATTAGATCCTTGATTAACATTTTTAGTTTGTGATAAATGATCAGAGATGACAGTTATGTTGTTCACTATATAAGACTAGTGTTTCTGGTGAATTGATGCGTTCTTCTTTTGATAGTACTTTGAGAGTTTATTACAAGAAGTCAAAGAAGAAACTGAGGACGAAATTTCTGAAGCTGTTAAAAAGGCTGTCTCCCAAAAATTGCAGAAGTTGCAGGCCAAGCTAGAAAGATGTCTCAAAGAGAAAATGTTTCTTGATGATGTAAGTCTTTTGTCTCTTGTTTGCTGGAAAAAATGTTAAATATCTTGCATCAATATAAAACTCCTAATAATCAGTGTTATACATGGCGATAAGAGATGTATTCATGTGACTCATAGGTTTTTCCTATTTTAGTATAGGTGCATTCATTATGGCTTGATAGAGCAGCCCTTCCAATTAATTTTTTTTTTCATTTTACCATTTAATAACTCATAATCAGATTTTGAAAACCAAATATTTGATACTTGTTCTTTAAATTTGTGTTTTAAACAACTCTTCAGTGTTTATTCTCATCCTTTTTGTTTGTACTTGTAGCTCAATGAGAATCTCTTGGAAAATCAGGAGATATGGAAAGCGAAGATACTAGAGATTGAAGAAAGGTATGTCCACTTATAACAGAAACCTTCCTCTCTTTGGGTGTTGGCTTAAAGTTATTTTTTTCTTTCTACATTAATGTTGATAAAAGATTACGAGAAAGTTTTGGAAAGTATATCTTCATATTGCAATAGTTGCATTTGCCACATTTACTCGAGTGGCCCAGTTCAGAAATGGACATGCAACATTAAGAGTGGAAGCGGATGGGGAACATTTGCTCATGAATGGGTATTTCTTATGAAGCAGACTTGCATGTAAAATATAGGGTAGCATTTCTATTTGTAGGCATGTCCCAAATGTCCTTCAGTGATATTATGCAGAGAAAATTCTGTTCTCTACCTTGCAAGTTTCTTAATTGACTAGGACGAGCAGTTATCTTAGTGAGTTTAGGGTTATTGACTTGGTGTGAATATTGACACGGGTTATAAATACTTTTGTAAATTGTACTTTGCTTGGCCCTTTCATTTTGTGTTCAGGGAGAGAAAAGCTCTGAAAGTGAAGGATGATAAGATCCGGGACCTTGAGGAACAGGTAGGATCAGTTTTACATGTTAAAGGGTCATATTTCACCTTATATAATATGAGTGTCTATATCTATGATTCATGGAATCATCTACCTTGCAGCTTAGAGATCTGATGGTTTACCTGGAAGCAGGGAAGACAGTTAAGCAACTCTCAATATCAGATGAAAACAAGGATGCAACCATCTTGCCAGTACCAGTGGAGTCATCTTCGGGGAGCAAAAAGAGTGATAATAGAAGAAAAGGCTAAAGATCCTTATCAGAAGAAAGGGGCCTGTTGCATGCTTACTTGTGGATTTGGGTTTTACTTGGGGTTTTTAAATATAGCAGCTTGTACATTTTAGCTTCTTCTGCCTTGTACTAATGGCTACATTTGAGACTACTTGAATCTTAAATCTTATCCCACGTAGTTACTACTGCTAATTACTAATTAGCATTCATTAATCTAGAAATTATGGGAATTTAAACAAATAAGATAAAATAATTTAAATTAAAATTTATACGAAAGAGATAAAATTGTTTATAAAACTGTAATGATAAGGAATTTACTCGTTAGAAATTTAATTATATCTTACCAACCAAATCATGTTTTAAATGACTATAGGTATAATTACACACACACTCCAGTCTCCATGAAATACTAATTAATTATTTAATAACCAAATGAAAGACCATAAGAATTGAGCGAAATATCTCCTTAGGATATTTTCCAAAAAGGACCGCACACACACTGATGGGTCTCTCGTAGACGGATCACGCAGAGCCGTCTTAGATTCAAAACTCCAGTAACCAAGCCATCCTCATCGGCTTCGTTTATTGATGTCCGTGTCAGGTGAAACTGGCTTTCTCTATTGCCCCTACTATGTCGTTTTCTTGTCTGTGCTGTGCGATTGATTCTTCTTTTTGTGGGTCTTCGTTTTCTTTCATCTGGGATCGTGTTCTTTTGTTTCTGTGACGGCTTTGATGTGGTTATTCATCTCTTTCTGCATAGAGATGAGTAGATTCTTCGGTTTTGCTTGATTAATTGTTGCATACGACCCGTTTTATTTCAATTTGAGAAGTAAAACTTCAAGATGTACCCTTTGCAAGATTCAAAACTATGAAAGGTTTTCAGTTTCTTCATCTGGAAACTGCGAATATTGTGTTCGATTGTGTTTTCTTGAATCAAGGATGTGGGGGAATGATATACGGAAAAGGACTTTGCGTTTATCGGATTCTTAATTTGGTATTGCTTCTCAAATGATTTTTCTTTTCTTGTTAAATTTTCCTTGTGCAGGAGAAAATGAAAGTTGCATTCAATGGATGATTTGCCAGAGCAATTGGTTTGGGACATCTTGAGCAGGGTCAATAAGACTGTTGATCGAAACTCGGCTTCATTAGCATGTAAGCGCTTCTTCAATCTGGATAGTGAACAGAGACAATGTCTACGGGTTGGTTGTGGATTAGATCCTGCAAATCATGCTCTGACCTCCCTTTGCAATAGATTTCCCAACTTGTTTAAACTGGAAATAACATATGCGGGATGGATGTCCAAGCTGGGAAAACAGTTAGATGACCAAGGACTTGCTATTCTCGCTGACAGCTGCCCTTATCTGACTGATCTTACGTTAAGCTATTGCACTTTCATTACGGATGTTGGCCTTCGTCAATTATCCTCTTGTTCAAAGCTTTCTGCCCTGAAGTTGAATTTTACTCCAAGAATTACTGGTTGTGGCATATTATCTCTTGTTGTGGGCTGCAAAAGGCTCACCATTCTCCACCTTATTCGATGTCTTAATGTTACTAGTGTTGAATGGCTTGAATATCTTGGGAAGCTCCAAACACTTGAGGACCTTTTGGTCAAAAATTGTAGAGCCATTGGGGAAGGAGATTTGATTAAGCTAGGATTTGGCTGGAGAAAATTAAAAAGATTGCAATTTGAGGTAGATCCTAACTACAGATATATGAAAGTATATGACCGGTTAGCTGTTGATCGATGGCAGAAGCAATGGGTCCCATGTGAATCCATGCTGGAGTTAAGCCTGATGAATTGCATCATAAGCCCAGGAAGAGGTCTAGCATGCATTTTGGGAAAATGCAAGAATTTGGAGAAGATTCATTTGGATATGTGTGTTGGTGTGAGGGACTGTGATATAATATGCTTAGCTCAAAATGCAAGCAGTCTTCGGTCAATTTCACTTCGAGTTCCTTCTGATTTATCCTTGCCTCTTTTGATGAACAACCCATTGAGGCTAACCGATGCGAGTCTTCGAGCAATCGCTCATAACTGTTCAATGCTTGAATCCGTCAGCTTATCATTTTCTGATGGGGAATTTCCCTCTTTTTCATCATTTACGTTGAATGGGATCCTTATATTGATTAAGGTGTGCCCAATTCGGCAGCTTGCACTTGACCATGTGTATTCCTTCAATGACATTGGGATGGAGGCTCTTTGTTCTGCGCAGCATCTTGAAACCTTGGAGCTTGTTAAATGTCAAGAGATTAGTGATGAAGGGCTGCAACTTGTGAGCCACTATCCTCGCTTGTGCTCATTACGCTTAAGAAAGTGTTTGGGTATAACAGACGATGGACTGAAGCCTCTTGTTGGGTCATGCAAACTGGAATTCCTATCCGTTGAAGACTGTCCTCAAGTTTCTGAAAGGGGAGTTATTGGGGCTGCAAAATCTGTCTCATTCCGGCAAGACTTGTCCTGGATGTACTAGGTCCTGAGATGTATGCATTTGGTGCAGTTCCTTGATACATTACTGAATTGATCCTTATTTAAAGTTGTAAACCACTTATCACATTTGCTTCTTCTAAATATTCCTTGGATTAAGATTCTTTTTCAGTATAAAGTTCACGCTGCTCTATTTAGCCTGTCAAATAAATTGTGAGGATTTCCTTCATCTTTGTTTAAAAGCATTTGTAGTTGTTTTCTACTGGTTCGAAAGTGAAAGTTTGAAATTTAAAGGCCAAAAGAGTAATTTTGTCCTCAATTTTAATATTTTGGAGCGTTCAAAATGAATTATAATATTTAAAAAATATTGATTAACTAGATGAAACATTTGATATGACATTTCCTTTATTGATGTGAACTTTTTTATTTTTATTAAAGTAGAATTTACAATGATGATGTGAATTATCCTACTTTTATTTGACTCACTTTTATTTAAACGATGCATTTGAGATTTTGAGTTTAAGTGAAAGTAAATCTCATTTTTATTTAAACTTGAACTTCTTTCTCCCTCAATTCCCAATTTATAATGTTTTTCCTCCTCTTTTTCTTCAACGAATAACAATCTGTAATTTGTATCACTGTCGCCACCTGGAAGATTGTTGTTGATATATCACCAATCCGTGTAGAACGATTGTTGTTTTTGTATCACCACCACCACCTCCACGTCTACCATTAAAATCACATTGTCCACCACACTCTAAGAACTAAGGATCAATGCCACCACTGAGGTGAAAAAGATATTCTTTCTAATATTGCCACATTATGTCATGCTAGAAAGATAGGACGACTTTGTAAAAAAGAAGATATTATATGCATTTTGTCATGTCAAATGTGTCGAAATTCTGTCAAGCCGATGAAAAATAATGATGGGATTGTACATATATATGATTGACATGTAGCATTTGGCAGAACAATAAAAACTTGTGATCATATGTAGGAATTGTTCACTTAAACAAACTAAACTAACTCATGATTTGTGTGAGATGTGAGAATTCTATCTTCTGATCTCTAAATGCCTCCACAGTTGGGGCATTGCATCAATATTGCAGGCTAGGGTTGTTGGGTTATTGGTATTTGAAAATTAGACAATTCAAGTTGAGGAATAGTCTATAAGTCAGATGAGAGTCGTGTGATAAAATAAGGATTTAAGCTTTCCAATTCAAGAACTGATTAAGTTCATTGAAGACTTGTGTTAAGATCTTATTGAGAATAAAGTGTTGGGTCAAGCGTTGTTCTATGATGGAGCTGTTTTATATGTGTTGTGGTGTAGGAACAATTTAATATGCTTCATTATAATATAATGATCAAGTTTCGTCATCATTTGTTCCATCTTCTCTGTTTGAGTGCAACTTTGAGACAATGCTATGGAGTCTAATCTTTTGATTTATAGTTCTTCTTACCCTTATATTTTGTATCTTCAATTTAACTTTAAATGTTAATATATTTTGGTGTTGCATCTCTAGATCAAATAGTGTTCAATTTATTACATATTAATCAATATTCGATAATTGATCTGAGCATGAAAGCTGAATTTGAGTACTTGTGATGCTTACATGGTTGCAAAGCATTGTGATGCCTTTGCTTCTGTAGATCGAAAGGATAATTGCTACTGGCAATGAGAACATTGGGTGATTACACAACAATAACATTGTTATAAAATAACAATGTTATAAATAATCTAATTGTGTATTGTCTTTATTTAATTTTAATGATTGTGAAGGAAGTTGGTTGACAACATATAATCTAAGATAGCATGCCTTGTTTTTTATGAAATTATTTATTAATATTGAATGATAGATTTATGCACTTCATAAAGCATGTTGTCGATTTTGTCGTATATTGTTTCCACCTTTGCTTTCTCTACTGTTTTAGTATAATGGACAACAACTTCACACTTGAGGACATGGTCCAATGATATTTCTTATTTGTAAATTTCATTCAAGTTGGACGATAAAGAAATATGTTGAATAGATTGGGAGATTTATGACAATACTTAGTCTTAAATGGTGTATTTTTCTCCTTAGTTTTTTACCATTTGCATGGAATGAGACTAATCAAATTCACTTCTTTGTACTTGCAACTTGCAACACCATATGTTTATAGTGGGTCCATAGTTAAATTTAGATTGTTAATATTATATACATTAGGTTGCTTTTCAAATATATAAAAAACTCCATCGTAGGTCCAACCAAATTCTATTGTCCTCATTTTGATGTACAGACTCTTAATGCAATCAACTTAAAAAGTTAAAAATCTTTATAACTTTGGATTTTATCTTCCAATGATGCCTACTATTTATTCTTTGAGTTATATCTCTCCAAAATATTTTGTTGAATTGCGAATGTTAAATAAGGATTCTTGTGTATGGGTGAATAGGTGAATATGTGAGTTCATGTTTTAAGACTGGTTGATTGATTAGGAGAACTAAAAGTATTAATAAAATTTTACAATGACTGCTTAAAGATATGGATGCGATTCTTCAACTAATACTATATTAAATTCAAATAATGATTATCTAGTGTGTTATTATGATTTAAGAGCTCTGTTAAGAACTTCATGGAGTGATAATAACCCAAGAAGAAGATTTTATGGATGCCTAAAACATCCGGTAATTTTAACAAGAGAGTTGTTGAAGTAATTCATAAACTGAAGAAAGAAGTAGGTATGATGAAGAAGAAGGCTCAACGAACCACAATTGAATCATGTTAACATTGAAAATTGAGGAACAAATAAAGCTAATTAAAGAAGACATTGTTTTGTTAACAAAAGAGAAAAACAAGCTTAAATTTGTTTTACTGATTATCATAATAAGGGCTTTTGTACTTATGGTGAGTGTTATAATATGATTTGTTGTGGGCAACTTGAACTAAATTGTAGTATTTTGTTTAGAACTTAAATTTTAGAGAATGAAAAATCCTCATTTCAACTAAGTTGAAATATATTATGCATTGTATTTTGTCTTTACTGTTTTTTTATTCATGCAATTGCCTTAATGATGCCTAATTAACAGTTGAAAAATTATCAACAAGTATATACGAAAGTGATTATATCACAATAAACAGTTGGAGTGGTATATACAAAAGTGATTATATCACAATAAACAATTGGAGCAGTATATATAAAAGTGATTATATAAGAATAATTAATTGGAGCAGTATATACAAAAGTGATTGTATAACAATAAATAATTAGAGCAACATATACACAAGTGAATATATCACAATCTGTCTATACACAAAAGTGATTGGATCTATCTGTCTATATGTAGAAGTGATTAGATGTATTAACTAAAGTTTCAACAACATATAGACAATATTAATGTAAAGTCTACGAATCAACCACATTGCTTCTCTCATTTGCACTTGATTGAGAAGGTTGATCATGTATTGGTTGATTCATTAATGATCTCCTCCTTATTGTTTTAGTTTGTAATTGTTGAGAACTTATAATAGGTTGTCCTTTGAACCTTATACTTCTTGGTTTGAAAGATAACTTGAATAAATATGGATCAACTTCTCTAAACTTCTATTTACTATTATGCGAAGAGCTACCAACCTACAAACAGACATGTCATTAACATTATTCATTTGTAAAAGTAATCTTTAATGTCATTAATGGTCATATACTTACAATCTTGCTTTCTTGACTTGCCACAACAACATGTTTAGCTTGTGAAGAGATCTCGAAGATGATTTAATAAAAATGAGTACAAGAATTTCATAAATGATCATTAGATATTTAAAGAATGCATAGTAATCAAAGAATGTTTTACACCTTTGGAGATTACTGAGCATGTTGAGATTAACGAAAGTGATTATGTTAGGTCTTCTTGGCATACCTATTTTGGTTGGGGGATTTATTAGTTCTGCATCAACAGGTGGTTAGAAGATTGGACCTTTAATAGGTTGCAACACATGCTTATACAATGCTTGGAATATGGATTTCTTTTAGCAATCATCCACAAATGCTTCTGATCGTTGCTTGGAATAGTGAACAATGCTTATAACATTCTTGCAAAGATATCCATAAAATTCTCATGCTCGACTATCTGAGTGGTGTCTACCAATCTTTAAAATATCCTTGCCATCACCTTTGGAAACTTCATAAGCTCCATTACCATTCGAAACTATTCTCCACTACATTGCATTTTTCATATTTTTCTCCAACTTCTCCATAATTCTGGGTGCAACATTAGACTTCCAACCACGCACACATTCTCTTCTATTTGCATGCCTCTTTATCATCATGATTCTAATGGATTCAAGTATGCTAATAACTGGGATGTCTCTTACCGGTAAGATCTATCCATTAAATGTTTCACTTATACTGTTGTTGATAACTGGACATTTCGATTCAAAGGATTAGTAACATCTTTCCCATCTCTCCTTAGGATATTCAAGCAATGATGATACATCCAGGTTTGATTTTATCCAATCTTTTCAACTGCTCATTAAACTCTTTAGCATACGTTGGCCAAGCACAATTCCAAAATTGCTTTCGTAAATCCTTTCCCTTCTAATTCATATGCCAATTAAGGTATATATGTCTAGCGTAGATTCGATGAGTGGCATATAGTAATGTCTCTTCCACTATTGATGCAAACACGACCATGGTTATTGGTCAGAGGTATGGAATCAAAGCTAAGCTAGTAGTGCTGGAGGGACCAATAACAAGATCAAAAGCTGAAAAGTTCAAAGAAGTGCTTCAATCCTACATGGGTTGAATTGTAGATGGCATGAAATCTTAAGAGGCAATAAGGGTTAATAGCATCATAACTAATCAAGTTGGGCAAAATGTGTGAAAAGACTTTCATTCTTATTTAATTAATTATTTTTATGTTAGAAGCATAACTTTCAGTAACCCATTACTTGTGTGTCTTGGGCTTGTTTAAATTTTCTAAGTTTAATGAGTTGTATTTTAGAAATATCCGTTTGGGATTTAATTATTTTGGTAAAAGATCCATGTTTAAAGGTCTTTTATGTAGTTAGGGTTCTTTCTTTTCAAGGAGTATAAATACATCATAATAAACATTGTTTTGGGTTAGATTGGTTGAATAACTAATTCCATAAGGGAGGATTTCTTGTCTTCTTTTATTACATCAATAATATAATTCTTATCAAGGTAAACACTTGTGGAGAATTTCTATTCTTGTTTTCAAATCAACATTATTATATGAGTTTCCTTTCATATGATTGATTGAGGTTCATTATAGTTGGGAATTTTGTCTTGTTCATGTTCTATCCAAAGTGTGTCTTTAAGGGGTTTCGGATTCTTTATCCTTAGGGTTCTGCATCATTTGGTGTCAGAGTTTGGATTGAGATAAATTTTTATTTATCTTATGTTTATGTGTTGTTATTACGGTTATTTTCATTAAAATTCAAAATTAGGGTTCATCTTATTATTTTGTTTTTCTAAAAAAATATTAGCTAGAAAAGAAGAAAACGTTGCTACTGTGAAAAAAAAGAGGTAAAAAATTCAAAAAAAGAAAAACAAAAGAAAAAAAGTAAAAAAGGATAAGGTGCTGGCGCTAAAGACTTTAACAAAGACGCTAGTTAGTGTTAAAAAATCAATTAAAATTATCTTTGGGGTTGGCGTGGTTATAGGAATTTTTTTGTTGACTTCATATTTTGTTTAGTGTCTTTATATCTTTGCATTCAAGTTGATTTTTCCACTAGGGAAATTTCAATTCCCACATTTTTGCACTAGTTTCATCATTTTATTTCATTCTAAGTTTCTATTTTTTATCTCTTATTTTTTTGTTTCCATTTACACCATAATTAATAAATTGATTCTTGTTAATTTAAATTATGTATTTTTTGGGCATCATACATCCTTTCCTTTTATATGCCAATTTTGCCTTCATTCATTTTGGTATATTTGCTTCTAGTTATGTGCCTATTGTCTTTCTTAGGTATTTTCATTGCATTCCTAAATCTTAGTTTGTTGTTTATGCATTATTTTGACTAGGAATTGAATTCTGAAGTGCAATTGGGAACAACAAGTTTGAGTGGAAAAAGGCTTAAACGTGTAAGCTTAAAAGAGAATAAAGGCCAATTTTGAGTGAAACACGAGTGGAGTGTCATCTTTTGAGTGAAACGCGTAAGGGAGTAACTACTTGTGAGGTTTATTGCTAACCATTTTTCTTGCAACTTTCGATAGCAAAGGTTAATTAGTGATTAACTAGCATCTAAGAAAAAATTGGGATTAACAGAGCTTGTCGTTAATCTATGACCAATAATTGCTAAGACAGATAAAAGAACAATAAATCAATGAATTACGCTTAATTATGGTGCAGGCCGAGATCAAACCAAAGCACGAGATCCCTACCAACTTCTCCAATTTTATCATTTTTTGCATGTTTTCTTTATTTTGTTTTTATTAATTAGTTTCATTTTATTTTCTTATTAAATCCAAAACTCCCCTTTACCTAAGCATAAATTAATTTCATTTCATAAACTATCCGAACACTCCCTATTGGATCGACCTAGACTCACTACTACTATAGTAGTAGTCTAGTTATTTTATTTTGACTAGTGTTATAATGCTCTAGTCATTTGGTCAAAACAGTAGGTATTGGGAAAAGGAAACGCTCTAGATGTAGTGATTAAATGGAAGTGGACAGACACCTAAATGCACCATTTAAATTTAACCTCTCACTCCCAAACACATCGTTTAACCTTCCATAAGACCCACTTCCATTTTAAATAAGAAAATCCATGTCATCACTATAGGTCCCACTTTAATAAAATTTTAAAAAAAATGTCACGTTAGCAAAAAAAATGACACGTCAACATTTAACTGACAGAGGCCGTCAGTTATTCTGTCTACTCATAAGTTGTTTTTAACATTTTACAAACATTACAATTTATTTTGAATGCTCCGAAATGTTATGATTCAATTCAAATTTTAGTATAAGCAATGAGGGCTAAATTACTCTTTGATCGATTCAGAAGTTGTTTTGAACGTTTTGCAAACATTAAAGTTTATTTTGAATGCCCCGAAATGTTATGATTCAACTCAAATTTTAGTATAATCATTGAGAGCTAAATTACTCTTTGGCCAAATTTAAACTATAAGCTTCATGTTCCAAGTGGCATCTAATTTGCCTTAAAAAAAAGGAACGACAAAGTCACCAGTTGTCTTCGGAAAAAAGTTTGTCCTCACCATAATGTATATTTTTTTGTACTCTCTAGATTTCCTTTTTATAAAGGCTAATCGACCGAACTTATTGACAATGAAAAGATTTTAGAAAATAGTTAAAGTGTTGTCATGTTTTAAAACTACTGCTTCTTTTCATCTTTTTTGTGAAAAAGCAGCTTCAACCTTATTGTTACAAAGGTTTTTCTTCGGCACTGAACTGACCTGCAAGACGCGCCTACTCTTTTGCTCGACAATCTTACTTAGATCCTTCTAAGAAAGACTCGCCTTCCCATGTGATCGTCGACTAACTATCGAGTTGTCGAACGCCTCACGACCCTCACAGCGTTTAACTCTCACACTTGCAAGAAAATTATGAAAGCATTAGAATGGTAAAGGCAACAACAAGAACAAGTTATAGATATAGCTAAAATCAACCTTCATTACTTCCCTCAAATTGTACAAAGGAATACTCTCTCAATCTCATTGTCTCACAACACTCTCCTCTTCATTATAAGAGCAAGGCTTAAATGAGCTATTTATAGGCATCTCTAGATGACTAAGTTAGAATCCTAATAGAATTCTACTAGCTAAGATCAAGATCTTATTCTATCTTATCCTTATCAGATTATATCAAACTAACCAATAGATGACATCCTTATCCAATTAGGACTCTATCTAATAGGATTAAACTACACCATATAACAAGATAAAAGATTACATTATTTATGAATGATTATTTATATCCACAAACATCTGGTCTATCTTCAGATGATCTTTCCACATGATCTTTATCTCTTAAAGTTGATATTCATCCACTGTGATTTTATCCACTACATCATCCAAGATCTCCTTATCTCTATCGGTTGGTGATGAGTCATCTAAGCTAATAGCATATTGGTCCGATTTAGCGCTTATCCATGCCAACTCCATTGCCCATGGTCCGTCCACTTGAGCACACACTAAGTCCTTAATCCTTCAAAAACTTAGTCTTAGCCAAGTCAAATCGTACATGGTGTGAAACTCTCCTAAAACTCGCATCATGCTTGATCTACTTGCTAAGTAACCTTGGAACTCTCGCATATTCCCGTCATATGTGTGATCCAGCAAACCTTCCATTTGAAGTACATCTCAAGCCTTCTTTTGGTCTCGCATCCGAATCTTATATCTCATCAAAGATTTCCACCAATGTGCACCAATGCATCCAATGCATGCTAATGCTTGACATTGCCCATTCTTGTCCTTGCTGCCTTGCAAGTCTTTGTCTTGTTCTGTTGTTTTGAGTGTCAAACACTGGTCAAGGCTTGCCAATGCCCGCATGATTTCGCTATCAAGACTTAGGGGTCTAAGAAACCACCCCCACTAAAAGAAATTGATGTCCTCGTCGAAATAATCTGTGGACATTACTCTAAGTATGGTTTCTTCGAAGAATTCTTAGCTATTGGCACATCTCTGATGTACCATGTTCCCTCTCCATCGAGTGTCTCCTTGCTTTTACTTGAACACTTCATAAGGCTCATTGTCAACACATCAAAACTGTAAAAGTAGACTTCTTTCATCGAGGCATCCTCTCCCTTTGCTTAATCCTTCGCAACCATGGAATTTACTTGAGCAAAGTGTGGCCCTTAACAAATTAAACAAGTAATATCTCATTTTGTTTGTTTCTTACCTTAAGAAGATTTGCCTACCTTTTCTTTGCCTTTCTTTGAGCCATTTCATATCTCACCATTCTTCTTGCCCTCGTAGCTAGTTCGAATCAGTGGTGGCATTTGGATATCTACCAAGGCATCTGCAGTCACTATTGTATTTAGGAGGTCCTTTACGTTCTGCCTTCGAAGCTCCATTTGTGCCCAAACTTGCAAGCTGCTTATGAAGTTGAATAACTTGTCCCCCTCTGACATGTTCCGCACGTCCAACATCAACTATGTGAATTTTCTCACATACTCCTATACCGAATTGTCTTGCTTCAACCTCTTGAAAGCTTCCCTCACAAATCATGAGGTATTGTTAGGGAGGAACTAATCCGTTAGCTCTTTCTTCATTTTCTCCTAGGAGGTCTCCTCGCATTGATATCATTAGACATTCTTGCTCTCCACTGCAACTTTGCATCCTCCACCAAATACATAGTCGTGATTGACAGCTTCTCTGAGTTAGAAACCTTTGTCGCTGCAAAGTATTGTTCCATATCCCACAAGAAATTTTCAAGTTCCTTGGTACTCCGCTTCCTGTCGAAAACTTATGGTTCTCGTACCTTCACCAAAGTGCTTTCAACACGCTCAACATCCTCCATTGCAATGGCACATCTTAGGATCATGACCTTAAACCTAGACTCCTCTTGTGCCTTCATCAACTTCGCTATTTGATGCTGCAACTGTTGGATTCGCACCTCTAACATCTCTAATTAAGTGTTGTAAGAAGTCACCTCTTCCTCTCCTTGAGGAATCGGCCTAATGAGTGTCTCCACTCAGTGGACACGTTCTGCCAAATTGTTGCCTCCCGCCATCTCAAAATTATGGCTCTAATACCAATTGTTATAAAGGTTTTCCTTCAACACTGAAATTACCCACAAGATGTACCTACTCCTTTGCACGACAATCTTACTTAGGTCCTTCTAAGCAAGACTCAGCCTTCCCATGTGATCGTTGACTAACTATCGAGTTCTTGAATGACTCACGATCCTCGCAATGTTTAACTCTCACACTCGTAAGAAAATTACGGAAGCACTAAAATAGTAAAGGTAACAACAAGAACAAAAAAGAGATAAAGCTAAAAGACAACCTTCATTACTTCCCTCAAAGTATACAAAAGAATAATCTCTCAATCTCTATGTCTCACAACACTGTCCTCTTCATTCTAAGAGCAAGACTCAAATGAGTTATTTATAGGCATCTCTAAATGACTAAGTTAGAATCTTAATAAAACTCTACTAGCCAAGATCATGATCTTATACTTATCAGATTACATCAAACTAATCAATAGATGATATCTCTATCTAATTAGGACTCTATCTAATAAGATTAAGCTACATTACAATAACAAGATAAAAGATTACATTGGACTCATTTGGATACCCATCAATCAGCTGTTTTTTTAGCTGATTGGTGGTTGTTAGCTGTTTGACTTTTCAAACAGCTAACAACAACGTTTGGAGAGCAGCATTTTAAAGAGCTGATTGAAGTTAATCAGCTGAAAACGAAAACGCTACGATATAGGAGCGTTTTCATGAAACAGCTAAAATGAAATGTAACAAAATCCAAGTATACCCTTTTTTATATGTAACTACTACCAGCAGTTAAAGAAGAAAAAAAGAGCATCAAATACTTCAATCCTTGCTTAAATAAGGACATTCTTTTTACTTTTCTTCTTCCACTTATTTGTAATGCCAACTAGTCTTCAATTCTTCCATTTGCGTAATTGCGTAATATTTTGATGTTTAAATTGTATTCTTGATTAACTTGCAATTAAGTACTACACGTGTTATATTTTTGTTAATTTTAATATACAACAATTTTTAGTAAATAAGACAACCTAGTTGAGATTCCTAGATACCTACGTTTTAGGAACATTATTTGTTCTCTAAAATCTAAATTTTTATAAGAGTATTTAACGAAATACTAAGATATATAATATTTATACTCTTGTAATTTTTTTAAGTCATGTCCTTATAAGTCATTTTACACATAAACAGCTAATACTAAACAGCTAATTTTATCAAACATCTCTAACAAACAGCTAATATAATCCGCTGGTCAAATCAACTGATATAATCAGCTATCAACTAACAATTGATGCAATCATCCGATTGCCAAACAAGGCCATTATCTAGGAATGATGATGATGATGATGATGATAATAATAATAATAATAATAATAATAATAATAATAATAATAATAATAATAATAATAATTTAAAATAGTAATAATAATAATAATTATTATTATTATTATTATTATTATAATTATTACATTAACAAATTTAATAATAATAACAAACATAAATAGAAATTTGTAGAGTTATGCCTAATATGATTCAACAGTTGATGGATTTATATATTAGATGTTTCAGGGGTACATTAACATAGATTGACCCAATATATCTAGTGGCTCCAAATCAAATAAAACTAAAAGATTATATTTAAAATAATTTATATTAACAAGTAAATTTTGAATTTTAAATATAATTTATTCTTGTTACACCAAATGAAAGAAATAAATTGCCCCCACTGGTATCTGCTATAAGCATAGTCTATTATTTGAACAAGCCTTCAAAAGCAGGAAATACAATGTTTGTACATTTATTGACGGAAAGTTGTATAATGTGAACTTCAAAAGCATCAACTGAAAATTTTGCTGCTTATTTTGATCAAAGAACATAGTTGTCAATTGAAGGACTTTCATCGAACACATTGTGAACATAACATAAAACACAAGCAAATACATATATTCAACATTTCAATTCCCTTTCTTCACTATCCCTAAAACTAATCAACACAAACCCCTCAATTACCATTATCAATCCATATAAAAAACTCAAGAAATCGAAGAAATTCGAACAAAAGACACAATCGGTATGTGTATTGCAAATCAACAAGACAACGCAAGTGTTGATGGAACTCCAAATCGATAACATCAGATGAAAAATTTGGTGAAGAAGAAGACGAAATTAGAGAGCTAGCAGAGAAAACGCAGGAAAAACGAGGATAGATTAAAACGATTGGTTGGACGACGTCATTTGTTATTAGACAAACAACGTCGTCCCACTTAAATTTTTTTAACGTTGGAATATTTCGCGACGAAAACTCTAATCTTCGTTAAAAGCCAAACATTTAGCTACGATATATAAAATCGTTGCAAAAAGGTTTGGCATAATGCAAAAACGACATAGTTAAAACTATTTTGACAGGGCACAATTTGTGACAATGCTACATTCATCACAAAAGAACATCTTTAGTGTCGCAAAAGGACA
Source organism: Erythroxylum echinodendron (assembly GCA_027575705.1). Classification (NCBI taxonomy): domain Eukaryota; kingdom Viridiplantae; phylum Streptophyta; class Magnoliopsida; order Malpighiales; family Erythroxylaceae; genus Erythroxylum; species Erythroxylum echinodendron. Next base: position 17,023,639 of record JANZXR010000001.1, on the reverse strand, counting down.
TCTTTAGCTACGAAAAATATAAATCGTTGCCAAATACAATACATTTCCCTACTAATCTTCTAAATCGTCACCTAATCTTAATAATTTTGCTATGAATTTTGATAAACTTCGTAAATACCCAAATATTTCTTATATTAGTTTTTCCTATTACCAATAACAAAATCAAAATTTAATCTTCTTAATTATATATGCAATTATTCTTCATTTGCTTAATTTTTGGGATCAGAATGACTAATATTTCAATATAATTTGTTACAAATAGTTTTAAATTATATTACAATGTCTTCATATATTAATTAAAAAAATTAAAATGTTTATTTATTCACATAAGTTTTTTGAAATTATATTAACTAAAGTGTATAATTTGAAGACAATCTTATTTTATTTCAACAGGCAACCTATTAATTTCTGAATAGTTTTGAAATGAATCATTTAATTTTTAATTCAAATTATTTTTTATTTAGAATAAGAAAATAAATTTATTTAAAATTATTTATGAATCACCGGCATTTAGTGACGAATAATCTATTAATCGCTCAATCTGACGATTATTGACTAAATACAACAATTTATAGCAAATAAATTAAGACTACTTTCAAATAACTACAGCAAACAATAAACGATGTCGTTTACCTTCACTACAGAAACGACGTCATTTTGTATTAGGTTTTCAAATAAACATAACATAAAAGCCTTCTTAGTATTCTGGTTCAAGCAGCCTTTTGAATCAACAAAAACCTCTCCTACATACCACCTATCACCGATGCCTTTTACACATAACAAAACCATTCACTTCATTAAAACACGTTCGGTATTCCTGTCACCTTTTTTTTATTATCTGCTGTATTTTCATGTACGGTTATCAAGCTCTTCTACATCTTTAACTGACGAGATCAAGTCTTTGTTTGTCAAACTGGGTTTGTCACAAGTTGTAGTCTACTTTTAGGTAGATGCTCTGTGATGTTTGCATTTGGTTCTCAACACAACATTTTCAATGAATACAAGTATTTAACCATTGTTAAATAAAAAATATCCTTCTATGGTAGATCTGGATGTTCTTTCTATAGATTTGTACATAGGTTTTTTTTTTGGTGCTAAAGTTGATTTCTTTGTCTTTTGTATATGATGTTTTCTAATTTTCATGTTAATATAATGATTTTGTTTACCTCACTGTTATTGAACTTTCGTATCTCATGTGTTTTTGGATTTTACGTACTGAACAACTTATGTAAATGTATCTTGCTTGCCATATGTGACTTTGGGCTTTCCTCTAGTTTTATGAAATACGTGTATTTTATTAGACAACTCAAATTATATAGACTGCACCTCGTTTGTGTGTTATTGTCCTAATTTAGGTGCTTGATCTCAGAAGAGTTACATTGTCTAGTACTTATTCCTCATGTGACTTCATGCTTATAGTGATTATTCACTAAAATGCTTTAGGTGTTTATTGTTAGTTCTTAATTATGCATTTGATGTATAAGTTGTGTTTATGGTTACGTTTTGAAGATGATTTAATGTCTATCTTTGTTATTTTTTAATGTCTATCTTCCTACCCGCGTTTAATGTTTAATCTCATCAAGGAATGCCGACCTGGAGACTAGTTCTGGATGACCCTAATTCATACTATTGGGAGGAATGTGGCAAAATTATCCCTGCAGAGCAAATCAAAACTGGAAAAGAAATCTCCAGTATCGATAGAAATCGTCGTTTGCCTTCCATGGTGGATCTTCTGCTTCAAGGTTTTTAGTATCATCCGAAGTATGTCACTTTCCTGATTATATACATCTCATTTCCTTTTATGAAACCATTATATATATTCATATTTGATGGTTTATACTACATGCTTGTTTAAAGCTTCCTCCAGTCTCGAAGGTGACATGTATGAGGCGGAAGCGATGTCAGAACAGTCCGTAAAGAAAAATCGGTTGATTTGAAAATTTCATCAATTTCGAATACTTCGTCTGCTTAGGGATGTCAATAGGCCGAGGTAGGCCCGGGCTACCCTCAGTCCGACTTCGGTCATGGCAGGCTGGGCTTTGCCCGTCCATAAATTTTTTAAAGAAAAACAACCAAAATGACATCGTTTCGGGAAAAGTAGGCTGGCGTGGCTTGGCCCAGGCAGACCATGGTGGGCCCGTAGTCCTCCCGTGACAGGACCAACCCGGGCCAGACATGACATGCCGGGCTGGGATTGCCATCCCTACATCTGCTCATGTACGTATGTCACTCCAATTTTAGTTCATTTCATGGTTTACTAATATGACAATATCTAACTTCTATACTGATTGTATTTTAGGTATTAAAACTAGTGACTTATTCATTCTATCCTCTGCAAAGTTAGCTAAAGCGAAAAAGCTATTGCAAGAGGGTGTGAAAAACCCTACAATAGAGGGAACAAGTTTTACTGTTTCAATTGGTGCGTTCGAACTTGTAAGTACCCTTCTGGAGAATCCGGACATTGAGGACTCATTTACCTTTACCGACTCACATATTACTTGGAATCCAAAAAACCGCTTTAAAGTTTATTTATTGTTGTATCTGTAATAATTTGTCAAACAACATATCTACTACTTATAGGTCAACTTGCGACCTATTGACTGTGGACTGTTATTGTTCTGGTTCTATAACTATATGATTTGGGTAACTTTTAGGAAAAACTTTGTACTGTATTGTTTTATAACTATATTTTCTACTATATCATATTATTATATTCATAAAATTAATTAACTTTTTTATAACTTATTTTGCCAATTTTGTATATACTAATGATTAATTAATACTACCGTTTAACACTTAAAATTATGTTGACTTTTTTTTGAATAATACGTTATAAACATCAAATAAAATCTCGAATAAAACATATCTTAATTAACTATGATGGATTATAAAAATGTTAGCTTTAAAATTTTTGCAAATGTAAATCATTTAGCGACGATTTACAAAAAAATTGCAAGCATTTAACGACATTTTACATAATTTGTCACTGTATGTCAGACATTTTGCGACGATCACCAAAACATCATCATTGAATACTGGACATTTAGTGTTGCTTAGGAAAAATCGTCGTTGGATGTTAAAGTTTTTACAAATAAATAGAATTATGGTCGCCAAATATGGACTTTTAGTGATGTTAAAACATATCTTCTCGAAATGTACAACATATTCAGTGACGATTTACAAAGTTCGTCGCTAAAGTGACGTATTTAGCAACGAATAGCATTAAACGTCACCCATTGTTCTACATTTAGTGACGATATAATTTCAGCGTCACCAAATATTAAGCATTTTGTGACATATTAATTTTATTTGTCCCTAAATATTTTTTTCTACGACACTTTTTTTTTTACGTTGGTAAACGACAAGTTTTAGTGACGACCTATTTTTTTGTCACAATACGTTTTGATTTTGAGACGAAAACAGTTTTGTCGCCAATAAAATCGTCGTCAAATAGTCCGTTTGTTGTAGTGAATGTTTTTCTTTAGTTCCTTTTTCGTTTCCTTACAAATATGGGAATTACAAACTTCAGTTTTGAGGCTCAAAAACTAAATAAAAAGTAATTCCATGCGATAAGTTCTCATTTTCTCATCAAATCAATTCAAATATGTAGGTGCACATATTTCAAATAAAATCAGGAAGCATTCAGAAGACAATATGAAAAATTTGAGTGGAATTGGAAAATACAAACTACTTAATGAATTACGTTGGCACATATGGTGTTGGAGTAAAACGGAACACCAGTATCGAATAAACTACACCAATTGAATCTTACGGTTCATTCATCCTCTTTATAACATGTAACTAAAATTCTAATATATAATCACAACGAAAGTTAATGATGAACTATACTGACATTTTACCCTTTTTGTTCAATGCATTTAACTGATTAGTTTGACCAGAGACAATGGTACATGGAAGTTTTTATAGCGACACAACTTACCAAAACAGTAAGAATTACTACGTTTTAAACTGTTGATTGACATGATCGGGGGTGCCGTCAATTCATTACTGCCATTTTTAACATTCATTTGACAACTATGCTTTTCTTGTCTGAAATTTGCTGCTTCCTACATCTGACACTTCTTTTACAGACTTTTGACCTTCCAATTTTCAATGGCTAAACTTACATAATAAATGAAATAAATTCCTATTGATTTTGAGTTGATCGTAATTATTAATTAAGTCAACCCAATGTCTTAGTTCCTTTTTCCATAATAGCTAGAAATTACCAAAATCTGTTAGTTCATAATTTCAATTTCTGATATTTTATAGGGTGAAGAAACTTTTAGAAGCAACCGGAGACTGCAAATTGTCTTTCATCACAAGAGTAGATGATTAGACTTATTAATAAACCAGAAAAAAGTCCACGTTAATGCATCGCATGATCATTCGTTAGTTTAACAATATCAACAAAAGAAGGGTAGGCATGCCTCTAGATAATTATTTTCATTAAAAATAAAAAGAATATTGGAAAAATTATCATTCTCCTTGTTCTTTGAGAAGAATATTGGAAATTAATTGATTAATTTGCTCAAATCAATTCTTAATTTATTAAATAATTTATTCAGAAATATATAATTAATGAGTTAATATATTTAGTTACCTATTTGAGTCTATTATTAATTTATTAAACAATTTATTTAGAGTATAAGCTTAATATTTTAGATATTTGACTAGTTGTACCCAAAAGTATGAAAAATACGCAAAAGAAAAAATTCACGACTCTAGGTTCTCCATTATACATTTTTTGAAAAGAGTACTAATAATATTCCTAGCGCACTGCTTAAAAACTGAAGAATACGTTCAAACTAAGTCTTTCTTTCCCGACCCAGCAGCATCATTCTTGGACTTTGAACCCAAGTAACCAGTAAACAACTCTGTATCTAATTTCTTACCGTAAACTATAATACTCAAAAGTCAAAACTCCATATTTCCAAAGTTATGCTCATATGTTGCTTTTTAAAGTTACTTTAGATCTCCAAGTCTTTGTAGTTGTTCATGAGTTTGTTTGGCTGCCGTGAAAGTGGAGAGCGAAATTGACGGAATCGTGATTTCTACGCGTCGATGTGCATGAATTTCCTGAGTTTTATTTTAAAATGATACTTTGGTGTTTAAAAGGTTGTTGAGAAAGTCTGAATGTTTCAGTGTGAAAACAAATCAGGTAGTTTCTACGTTTTTTGTTAGAGTAGTGCTCTAAAGGCAATCACCTTTAGTACTTTTGTACAAACTTTATTTTGATTAATAAAATGAAAGGTATTCTTTATTGATGTGATATTCATTTATATATGAATTGATATTGATCTTAAATCGAATTAATGAAGTCCATAATACAAAACATATTATGAAGGAAATCATGATGACATAATGGCAATGAGATTCTTATCATGTGAAATTATGTTAGTATCTAAATAATCCCTAGTCATAGAATTAATAACACATGACATTATTAATCCAGACAAACTAGCACATATTATACTCTTTGATTTGATTAAGCATTGGATCTCATAAACTGTAAGCATGAGATGTTTAGAGTTAATATGTGGATGCTTACTAAGGGTAGTAAATATATCGGATGACCCGCTATGAGATTATCATATGGATGATCTATCAAATGTCAATGATTAATCTCATCATAGCAATTGTGCAAACATCCTTGGACTTGAGGTACTCAAAGATATCTTGGATACTAATCTTGTGCTTTGACATCATTTCTTTTTACCTCAAGATGAGGTCGCTCTTAGGGTGGTGATTGGGTACAACTATTAGTATTCGAAGGTGATTGGATAGCCAATAAATGATTCACCACTTTTGATAGAAGGAGACGATGCCCACGACCTTTTGTCGGGGTCATTACTCAGGAGACTTTGGCCAGAGCAATTATATGTCATAAAGAGAGTGTTCAATGAGACATAAGAGTAATGAGAACCCAGGCTAAGAACTAACACCAATTGGACTAGATGTGACATAGTCAGGATAGTGGGAGTTGACACATAGCCCATACTCTGAACTAAGAGGGGTATAGTATATTGAAAGAAAGAATTGCACGGTAATTGTCTATGGAAAGGTTCATAAGTTGGATAATTAACTATCGAAGAGTTCGTGTGTTAATCTACTTATATTCCGCAAATTGGCATCATGAAACCTTTCACGTTTTGATTGAATTAAGAGTTAATTCAAGTGCCTAAAATAACTGGGAACCTAAGGGTTACACGCATAAAATATTGGATGAAAAAAAGTGTGTATGATCTATTTTAAGCAGGCCACGATCATGCCTCATAGGGCTATGATCGTGCCCGAAGGTGAGATATGCCATGAACAAGGCCACGATCATAACAGAGGTCATGAAATGATATATCAGTGAGTTCTTCACTTATGTAAACAAGCTTCTTTCACTACTTACACACTTAAATGATGGAAAAAGGGTTCTAGAAGAGTTCTAGAGAGAGTGAGACGAGTTCTTGAGTTATCTTCATGTAATTTATACAGTTGTAGTATAAATCAACAGGCATGCAAGATAACCTTGAACTATCACCCATTTTGAACATCTACTTGAATTCATCAAGTTTGGTGTTCTAAAACCCTTACACATTGTTGCATCTTCCTTCTTTATGCATTCTTGGGTGATCAAGGAAGGGTTTGGTGTTTGCAACAATCCAAACAAGGATAAGAAACAAGAAAGGACGAGAAACAAAGGTAAAAATGTTTTTATATTTCATGTTCTTTACATATCCTTGCATTCATGTATGTTCTTGTGATTTTCGGGTTATCATGGTTTCGGAATCTTGATTCTGATACTTTCGCTATATCGCATACATGTGATGTATGCAACCATGGCTAACGCAACATTTTATCCATCTGTTCACTTTCCCGTTTAATCCTGCGCATGTAATTAAAGCTCGTGTTATGCATTGCATAAGTTATCAAAGCGGTTAAGTGATTGTGTCAATTTAAACAGAGATCTTCATTTCTCTCCATAAGGAATTATGAGAAATCAATTCGATTTTGCTTATATAAATTATGCATTGTTGCTTGAATTGATGTTGAACGAGCTTAGCATTAAAAAACGGGTTGAAAAAGAGCATAGGGGGAAAACATAGCCTAAAAGTTGCCAAAAATCACTTTTTTCTGACAAAATGAGAGAGAAAATTATCACTGGATCTTCACGCACACGTGATTACAGAAGTCTCTTAGAGGCAGTGGACGTATGGTGTGTGCATCACACGAGCCTTAAAGGTTTTGGGTGCATCTATGCCTATGTTATGCATGCTTCTGACGCATCCAATGGCATGTCAGGCATGATGCGAGTGTTACACACACCCTCCAGCCACACATAGTGCTAATGTCATGCTAAATAAAATGACTTTTTTTATTTTTCTAGATTTATTACATCAATAATAATAAGGTTTAACTTCAAAAAAATCTATTAAGGTTATTAAAGCCAAATTTGAGTGAAATTTCATACTTTGGGCTAGAAATGAAGGAGGTACATATGGTTTTGGTATCTTATATGGTGCATTTATTGTTTGGTGTTACATGATTATCACTTTGATTGAGATTTTCCTTGTGATGAACTCTCAAATAAAGTTAATTGATAATGTTCTCGACACTGGTATGTGATAATGTGTATATGCATAAGGATTTTACATTTATTGATGATACATTATCATATATATGCCTATACAGAATGTGAGGATAATATATAAGTGTATCCTTTGTGCTTGTGGATCCATTTAGGTACCAATGAGAATCTAGTTAAACAGAGATACAGGAAATCTTCTAATGTTTAGATAGGTACCTTAATGAAGAAATTGATCTCCATGAGGTACACAGGAGAAGGGGGAGTGAGAGAGTACATTATCAGAATGGTCCACCTCTAGAAGAAGTTAAAGGCATTGAATATTTACATTCATGATGCTTGCGTTGTTTACTAAGCTTTTAATACACTTCCTTCAGAGTTTGGTATTCTAGTTACAATATATAATTATCAGGATGAGGCTTAAGACATCAACGCTTTGATTACTCGATGTGTAGTTGAAGAGGGGAAGCTAAAGAATACAACTTATACAGCTTTGCTAGTAACCAAAGAAAAGGAAAAGGTATTGCCTTAGAGATTCAAAGGTAAGAAGTCTAAATTCTCTCCACATATGAATGTAGGTCAATCCAATATTGCTAAAGGTCCTATAGATGTAAAAAGTATGAGTTGCTTCTTCATTAAAAAGAAGGGTCATAAAAAGCTGGATTGCCAGAAATATAAAAACTAGAAAGAAAAGTAGGAACTATTAGGTAACTCTTTGGCTTGTACGATCCATGAGTGTAATCTCACTATAGCCATATCAAGCTTTTGCTAGCTAGATAGTGGAGCCTATAATTATATTGCCTCTATAATGCTAGGGTTCACACAAAAGAAAAAGTCAAATAAAGAGGAGGAAAAACTAGTGGTGGACAATAATGAAGAAGTTTATGTAATTTATATAGGGATATATGTTTAAACCTTGATATATGGTTTATTCTTGTTTAAGATGACATGTTTTATATATCGTCCTTTAGGCAAAATTTGATCTTTGTATTAGTTTTGGAAAAAAAATGTTATAGTTTTGTAATTGATACTTCTGTTGCATAGTTATCTTTCAACACAAAACATATTGATAATGCTTTCTTACATATGGTTTGTATAGAATATGACTTGCCCTCATGAGATATATGCTTCTTTATATATTGTTGAAGTAGTTAGCAAAAAGAGACCCCTAATAAAGGATATTTTATACATGTTATGGCATAAAAGTTGGGCCATATTGCTAAAGATAGAGTTGAGAGATTGATTAAGGAAAACTTTCTCCCATCTTAAATTTTAATAGCTTGGAAACATTTGTTCACTGTTGCAAGGGTAAGTCAACTTATGTTTCTAGTTTATTGGATCTCATTCATACAAATATATGTGAACCTTATAAAGTTATTGTAACACCCCACTCCTGCTGACCCGAATCCGATATCGACAGTGATACCCGGATCCGTGCCCCGCGAGGGTGGCATGTCACATCACTTAACAAATCACT
>JANZXR010000001.1:16982464-16998128 GCA_027575705.1 Erythroxylum echinodendron | reverse complement strand
GGACAAAACGACGCCGTTTTGTCGGGCCGCAGGTCGGGCCGAGCTGGCCCGCGGCCAGGCCCGGTGGCCCCGGCGGACCATGGTCAGCCCGTGGCCAGCCCACGACCCTTCAAACCCGGGCCAAAATCGGGCCGGGCTGAAATTGACATGTCTAAACATCACAATGAATCAACTCAAAAATTGCAATAGCATTACTATAACTTATGGGAAAAGAATCATGAGTCTATTTTGCTTTAAAACAAATATCATATAGTTCATCTTTATTCCTACGACAATAAAAACTACTAACCCCAGGAAGAGAAGAAACTAGCTGATGAGAAGGGTGTCCAAGACAGCGATGCCATGTTTGATAAGTATCTGTAGTAGTCACAGAATAATGGCTAGTATGTGATGCCACTGACCGAAGCCAATAGACCTCACTCCTCTTCACCCGCACCAATCACCATCCTCGAAGTTCAGTCCTATATTACATAAATTTTGATAGTTAATGTGACTACTTTGCGAGTTTTGGGTAGCAAAGTAGTATCAGAGTTGGCTTATGGGGGCTAGGCGCTTACTCCTACGACGTGCCAGGTTCGAATCGCAGCGTACCGAACTGCATTCGCCTACGTAGCAGAAGTGTGGTGGGTTTAAGTACTTTGGTAATGCTCTACCTTCAACTCGAGTTTTGGGTATAATCATGATCTTTAATCAACTAAGCAAACGAGATCAAGTTACAATTCAAACGTGGAACATATAACATTCTGAACTTGGAGAGTATCACTGAATACCACTATCCTTTCCTAAACAACATTCGTATTTGTAGCATCGAGTAAAGTAATAGGAGAGAGAACTATGTTGTGAAGATCAACGAGCAAACTTTTGTCACCAATCATGTGATGGGAAGCACTAGTATCTAATATTCAAGAAGAAGAAAGCTTACGAGGGGACCTTATTATTATTATTAGTTAGTGTCTTAAACATATTAAACACTATATTCCATTAATCATCATTAAGGGCAGAACTAAGTGCACTTCAATCCTTAGAAGAAAGATGAACAGTTGCCCCATTTTGAGCTGATGAGGACTGTGATGCACTTTGAGCAGAATTGGCAACCCCAACACTTGCCCTTTAACCATGCCCACCAGATGCATTACCTCCACAACCATTACCACACTTAGATGAATTGTTTTTCCTGTGTGGCCTAATCCACCAATTCAAATAGCCAATGAGTTTAAAGCATAAGTTACCTCGTGCCCTAGTTGGTTGTAGTTAGAGTAAAATCCTTTGTCATTTCGACTATTGGATGCTTGTGAGGAAGACGTGGCTGCTTGAATAGAAAAACTAATAGCCTCGCTTCGCCCTTCTTTCCCTCTAGCCATATTTTTATGTCTCTCTTCTTGAACCACAAGAACATAAGTACGATTCAAAGGCAGAAGCAGATCGTAAGTAAAAATGTTGGAACGAATATTTCCATATAAATCATCATCTAAGCCCATCAAAAATTGATGAACTTGGCTTTCTTCACATTCTTTACCAAATTCATTAACCTAGTAGCAGGTACACTTACTACAAGTGCAAACTTTGATCGGAACATACACAAAGAGTTCGTCCCATATTTTCTTGATTTTCTCATAATATGCAGTAACACTCTAATCGTTTTGTTCACAACGAGCCAGACCAGAAGTCAATTGTTATATACAAGGGTCATTGCCAATCAAAAATTGTTAGCGCAAATTATCCCAGAGGTCCTTTCATGTGACATAATAAGTAACAGAGGAATGTAGAGTGGACTTAATAGAATTAAATATTCATGCTACAAGCATGAAGTTGACACTCCACCAATCTTCAATATTTAGAGCTATATAGTTAGGCTTGGAAATGACTCTATCCAAGAAGCCTAGTTTTTGCTTGATTTGGAAAACATTACGCACACTCTTTTCCCATTCCTAATAATTATCACCCTGCAAAATCACCTAACATATATTCATTCCAAAAGGGTTAGAAGAATGAAGGTAATATGGAGAAGTAGGTTCAAGCGACGTTTCCTTTTCCTTTTGTCGCCTCCATCACCTATGGTATTTGTATTGCACCGAGTTCAATAATTAGATAGGTTTTCTTTCCCTGCTCTTATACCACAAAGAAATTTATGGAAATGATTTTCTGTGTTTTTTCATTGAAGGAATTAGAAATATATACATAATATAACCCAATAAGTTCCTAATTTAGAGTACCTAAATAGTTACTGAAGATAACAAAGAATCTCCTAAGAATATTATAGATATACATGATATATGTACACCTAATTATTCTATAATTAGCGCAATACGCCATTGATTCCTTTTCTAGGACCAACTTCTCTGATATCGAATGTTGTGTTATTTCGTAATTGCGTACTTTACCGTTGAGCAATGAATAAGAGAGGGAGAAGAGAGCGAGAGATATGAAGATCTTGAGAGAATATCAAAGAAGGGAAATATCGATTCTGCCGTTGTTACAATGGGTTAAATATACATAAAAAGGAAAACTAGGAAAAGGGAGGATTTGGGGATAACAATATTGTGGTCTTATTTACGTAATAACTCTCATTTTTTCCTAACTCCTTCAACCATTCCCGTGTTCACTCGTCTTCTTCATTAATTTCTGCAATAGTATTATATTATATTAGCAAAAGTAAGTATTATGGAGGGAAATGAATTGAAGGTACCAATAGTTGATGACACAAAAGTTCACAGCAATATTTCTATAAGAAACTTGAAACAAGTATACATCAAAAATTAGAAGAAAGATCCAATAACAACTTAAAAATGACAATTAGAGATACATAAGTAAACTTGAACTTTCTGTTTTCTTTCTAACAAAGACCGTATAGACGAATGCATTAATAACAACAATAGAAAAAGTAAAAGTTTGTCTTTTCATTTGCGGGATGTGTGGAAACTTTCGAATTGAATTCATTAACGGATTGAATTCAACTACATTAATGAGATTGAATTGAATTCAATTTACACTGTTTGAAACAAATCCAGTAATAAAAGAATTAAATTCAATTACACTGTTTGAAACATAATCAAAATGAATTCAATTATTTCATATGACACATTTACCCCTGACTAAAAAATAATCTTATTAACGTTAATGAGAAGAGTGGATGCTGTTGAGGAGTGGCTGCTTTAAGGTTAATTGCGTGAAGAAGAGTGCTGTGTTGAGGGAGGCTGCTGTTGCGTGGGTCTACTGTTGGGAGTAGAGTGACTGTGGGTTACTGTTGGGATATGGTTGTTATGTTGAAGTTGAGTGTGGGTATAATGAGAAGACTTCAATTTCAATGTTAAAAAAGAAGAGTAGCAGTGTTAGAGAATTAAAATCACGTGAAATATTGGCTGAATTGAAATAACAAAGTGAGTGGGTTTCAATCTCCCCTATAAACTCAATTCATGGTGATTTTTTTGTTCCAAACAGGTGAATTGAATTTAATGTTGTAATTGAATTCAATTCACCTTGTTCCAAATAGGTTGTTAATTGTCCATCTAAATCTAGGTTCCCGTATGGTAAGTACCACCTCTGAGCCTAACCATGTTTCAACAGTAAATTCAATTCACCTTGTTCCAAATAGGTTGTTGATTGTCCATCTAAATCCAGGTTCCGTATGGCAAGTACCACCTCTGACCCTAACCATGTTTTTTTTTCTTAAGCTTATCACATTAAAGTTTTGAATTTAGGTGGGTTTTAGCATACAAATTTAAGCTAAAAGTTTATGAAATTGAAAATTACAAACTTGTTTGACCATTTAATGACAGAATGAAAACATATTCTTTCGCGGAGTCCAATCATGCAAAACTCTTGTTTCTGTTATTATTATTTTGTTTATATTATGCTTACGAAACCATTACGTCTTTTTAAGAATTTCTCAACATTCATGTCAAGTTCTCCACTACTTTGATTTGATTGATGTTTAACAGGTCTCATTGAATAGAAAATTGATTTCCTACAAGTTTCTTACTTAGGATTTAGTTTATGATGATGTTATTGCAAGAGAAGAGGAGGGCTGTTCCAGATTTGCTACAGACAGCCTACGTACTTAAGCGAGTAGGTCAGTCCAACGCTACTTAACCAATAAGGAGATTGAAAAGGAATGATTACACTGCTAATTTAATAGAGAAGAACATAATTAGATGAGATTGAAACAATCTTTGAAAAGCTTGCAATATAATAAGATAAATCAAAATTACAATCTATAATTGAATTACAAAAACATTTAGATAAAAGAATTCGCACCCATTTCCTCTCTTTCGGTAAGTAACAAGAAGCCTATACAGTTGAAACAACTAAACCTCTTTTTTATCTCCTCTGGAAATTGAAGGTCCTAATAGCAAATGCGAAAATAAATGCAAAGAGGACAGTGAACCCAAGCACCACAGCTGCAACAACACCCAGAAAATCGTGTTTGTAACCAAAGGAGTCGTTCAGAAATTCCTTTACTGCTTGACCACTCTGAAGGGGTTCCTTTATATCTCCATATTGTGATGCAATCAAACCATACAAGGTCCATGACACTGGACTTGCCCAATAGTACCATCTCCACCATATTGGTAGGCGCTGTTACAAACAAACACCAGAATTATAATTACTACTGTTCAATACTCATCCTCCAGGCTGATGAAGAAAAGAAAAAAAAAAAAACAACTTACAGGTCTGGGAATAATGAACCCTGCGAAGAGATTCCAGAATCCATAAAATGCCGAGGAAACTATTTGTGCTATGTGGTGGTTTGGTGTCATAGCAACAGTCATCATCCCGTAGTAGGTGAAGTAAAGTAAAGTGAAGTACATGAAGAACAGGTACCATAAGAACTTGGCAGCAGTCCATTCAAATCCAATCATGGCATACACGATAATACCGTAGACTGCAGCTTGAGCAAAGATGTAGGGAAGCTCGATGAGGACCTGGACCACAAAATGAAATGCTGTTTGAGAACCACATGCAAGTTAGTCACGGAGAATAGAATCTGAATGCCTTGGAATTACCTGCGCAAACGCGTAAGGTAAAGCTGAGTACATTCCGGCAGCTTTCTCTCGGTAGAAGACGGTTCTCTCAACAGCTACCACTGGCTGAACAGAGGAGGCATTTTGCACCCCGAGGAAGAGAACAGCTGCATACATGGAACCCATTGCGTTGATGAAATCCTGTTGCCTTCTCCTGCAAATTTGGTTGTTGATGAGAACACCAAACTAAAAGAGAATGACCATTTTCATATTGCTAATCGTTATCTTCCTTACATTTTGGAGCCAAGGTCCCAGAACAATGTTCCAAACATCAAGGCAATGAACGTTGTAAAGAGGAATCTAACGGCAGTGTATGGTGGATTGCGCCAGTAGGACAAACGTTGCTTCCATAGACAGGCAACACATTGGGTCAAAAAGGACTGCGAGTACTCAGTAGGGAAATAGAGATCCTTGGAACCAGGAGCTGGTTTGCTTAGTTCCTGAATCATCGCCTTGTTTCTCCTGAAGCACAAGTAGAATAGTAACATGTCAGCAGCAAACAAATAAACAAGAACAAATTCAATTGCGACTAGAAACGGTTACATGCCTGTAAAGTTGTGAATTTTTGTAGACGGCAGCAAAATCAACTCCTAAAGCTGCCTCTTGTGCTGAAGTACTGACTTCTAACATCCATGTCGCCGGATTATAGCCATCAGTAATTTTGCTTACTCCTTCTACACCCTTCAATTAAGAACAATGAGAGAAATAAGCTTGTGTTTGTCTTCCCTATTATATAGTATAAGGAACCAGAAAAATAGATACCTCAAAATAGTTAATTAGGTCGGCAGAACGGTGACCCAATGGCCCCACGTATATCTCTTGTCCTCCTCGCTTCATCAGGAATAGCTGCAAATCGTGCATTAAACACATGACTTCCATTTCATTGAAACCCTTGATCAAGGAACAACAATAATCTGTTAGAATCTTACCTCATCAAAAGCTTCAAATATATCGATACTTGGTTGATGGATTGTGCATACAACAGTTCTTCCGGTGTCCACGGTGTTTCTAACCGTTCTCATAACAATTGCAGCAGCTCTTGCATCCAGCCCAGAGGTTGGCTCATCCATGAAAATTATGGAGGGGTTTGCCACTAGCTCAACTGCTATGGTTAACCTCTTGCGCTGTTCAGTGGACAGACCATTCACACCAGGCAATCCAACTAAAGCATTCCTCAATGGATTTAGTTCCACAAGTTCCATAACTTCCTCAATGAACATCTGCCACCAATTTTGACAATGTTCAGGATTTAAATTGATCCAGACCAGTACTAGCTTGTATTCATATGAGGATGCAGAAGTAGAATTTGGATTTTAGATCTAAATGCCTACCTTTCGCGTTTCAGCATTCACGTCAGCTGGTAGACGAAGCCAAGCTGAATAGAGTAGAGATTCGTAAACAGTAACATGAGGCGAGTGGATGTCATTTTGCTCACAGTATCCTGAAATTCTGGCGAAAGTTTCTTGCTTCTTGGGATATCCAGAAATGGTGATGTTGCCTTCGATATACCCACCAGTTTTTCTACCAGCCAAAACATCCATCAAAGTTGTTTTACCGGCACCACTAACACCCATTAATGCTGTGAGAACACCTGGCCTAAAAGCTCCACTGACGCCCTTCAAAAGCACCAATCTGTCTTCATCAATCCCCTGGTTTTTCATTTCCTACATTTATCAATTCAACATCAGTGTTTTCTTTTCATCTTCGTAAGTTGGCATTTTGAACTGTCTTGTTCTTTGTTTGTGAGTTTGATACCTGAGGCATGTCAACGGAGTATATAACTTCATCAAATGTTATGGAATGTGGTTCAAAAGGAAGAACCATTCCTCTCTTCTTCACATGGCTCGGCTCGCCTGATTCTGTACGCAAATGCAAAACGAGATGGTTAAATAACAGGCAGATGAGCTGATCTGAGAGGAATCAGCTGTAATCAGTGAAATCTGTCACCTGTGTGAGCGTTGTTACCACTTCCCTGCTCTGCCAATTGAATGGCTCCG
Organism: Erythroxylum echinodendron; assembly: GCA_027575705.1. NCBI lineage: Eukaryota > Viridiplantae > Streptophyta > Magnoliopsida > Malpighiales > Erythroxylaceae > Erythroxylum > Erythroxylum echinodendron. The sequence continues at coordinate 16,991,110 of JANZXR010000001.1, read as the reverse complement.
GCAGGCCTGTCACTAGTTTCATTACTTTCAGGCTCATCAGATATAACAGCCTGAGGCTTCTCAAGTGCTGGGTAGGCAATATAAAATGCAAAATGTCAGCACAAGCTATGTATGTCTTCAAAGGTGAAGGACGTTAGAGCGGTTAACAAAACTCACGGTTGAGAAAAGTGAGAGCCAAAGTGAAAAGGAAATTGAACACTACAATGAATCCGATCAATGCCCCAACTCCAATCCAATACCAGTATGCGTATGGGAAGAATCCTCGAGATGTCAGAACTCGAACACCAAGTGGAACTGTTGAGTTGGGAGCATTCTGAACGTTGTATAACAGATGAAAAGATGAGTTCAAATTCAAAAGGTAGATGCTCTAAATCTAACACGAGTGGCTGTTCAGGGAATTTACGTGTCTCCAACTTTTTCCAAGGAATTCGTTAACCAATATTGCATTCTGCCCATACATCAGTGGAGAAATCCAGTAGCCCCATATCCACCATTTCTTTACGTCCTCTGCAGCAATCAGAAATCATTTCAAGTTTTGAGTTGACAGGATTCAGTCATTCATCGACTATTTAGGATGAGCTTTACCTCGTGAGAGAATAACACCACCCAATGCGAAAAGTGCAAGAAGTGCAAAGGATCCGAAGGTATTAGCAATAATCATGTTCCTTCCAGCAGCAGCAATAAATCGGAATAGCCCAGAAGCCATCTGATTAATGAGTAATAGTATCATATACTGCTTAAAGAACCTGCATAATGCCCATATCCTTTCTTTATCAGCTGGATGACATGTGATTGTCTTAAACACTTGTATTTTGCAATGGATTTTCTTTTTACCTTCCAACATTAGGATCAAATCCAATTACATAGTATGTGAGGAACACCCAAATAGCAACTTCTGCAAATGTGATGGGAATTTTAAGGAGCCAAGGAGGCAAAGAATATGCCCATGGAGGATAGAATAGAAGGTCCCTTTGCTTGTAGAACACAGGAAGCTTTGCGATGGTCATAGACAGCTCTGACATACCGTTGAACATGATCTGAATAGCGGTAAAGAACAGAGCACCAAAATAAATTCCTCCATCGTCTTCTGTATCCCGATGCATCTCAGTTCGAAAGAAGAGTGACATCGCAATGAATGCCATTAAGGTAAGCTAGAAGTTCAGAGAACAATTGTAAATTTTCAGTATAACAGCAATTTTCTGAATAAAATTCTTACATAAACAAATGGTTTTGATGATCACCTGGCTTAACTTGAAGATATAGACAAAAGAGTTCCTCTTCATAAGTAAGTACTCTCGTGAGAAGTTAGCTTTCAACAATTCCATCTTTCCAACACCGTACTTTTCAGTTGCCAAAGCAGCTGGGTGACTCTTGGTCTTGTCAAATGGAGTAGAAAGCTCATTGCTCAACCTTTGCCCCACCCTGAATGACTTGAATGCACTAACAAATTCGTCGACTTCGACGAAGTGATAAGGCTGATCTTTTCGCACCCAATACTGCTTCTGATCTTTCTTTGACGTCACCTGGAACGAAACCATCATTTCCAAAGGTTAGTCGAGTTCAAAAGGAAGATTCTTTCTTTTTCTTTTCCTATTTTTTTCTCTTATGATAAAGTTAAGCCATACTTCCTGCAAGAAGTCAGCGACGCCTTTTCTTTCGGGGCAACGGAAGCCCATTTGTTCGAAAAATTCGAGCACATTTTCACGAGGGCCTTGATATACAATTTGGCCATCTGAGAGGAGGATAATGTCATCAAAGAGGTTGTAGGTCTCTGGTGCGGGTTGAAGAAGGGAAATAACTGCGGTTCCATTGAGAATGTGAATAGATTGCTTGAGGCAGTTAATAATCTGGAAAGTTGTTGAGCTATCCAAGCCAGTAGAAATCTCGTCCATAAATAGTGCCCTTGCAGGTCCGACAAGCATTTCACCTGCAATGTTATTAAAAGACAGGTTCATACACACACAGACGACGACGAAATACAACCTGTTTCTTCATTGAGCTCATTTACCTGTAGTAACACGCTTTCTTTGCCCTCCGGAGATACCCCTCAACATTTCATCTCCGACCATTGTGTCTGCGCATACTTCCAGTCCTAATATCTGTATAACACAAAGAAAGACATTAGAGATAATTTGTAGTCACTGAAGAACTGTGTGATGTTTATAGTATTTTCTGATCATATTACCTTTAGTATATAGTCTGTAACCACATTGGTCTCCTCACCTTCTGTTGCAATAGCCTACAGCAAGAAAAAAGGGAAAAGAAATGAACTTTAGCGCCATCAGTGTAACTCATAACATTCTAATGCAGTCTCATTCAGTGTGAATATAATGCCAAGACGAGTAGTTGATTAATCTCCATAAGAATGTTTGCAAATATCAGACGATAATTCGATATAAAGACCATCGCATTAGTAAGTTTATGATATCCTTGTCTATAACCAATATCTTCCCTCACCTTCATGAAGACATCAACATCAGGATCAGGCTTGATGTTAGCTGCTTTTTCTCTTCTTGCCAACTCGGCTAACATTTCTGGAAATTAACAAAAACGTTGTAGATGTTTAAGCAACGATTTTGTGAAAATTCTGGTAGAAAGAATAGAATTAAAGACCAGGTATATAGAGACAGTTGATCTAACCATGTCGGAATCCAACTCCTTGGCACCTCGCAGAAAATGCCAAAGTTTCCCTTACAGTCATTTCTCCTATGTGGAGATCATGTTGACTGATATAGGCAGCAGTTCTCTGTGGAATGAATTCATTCATCCCATGACCATTGTATGTGACATTACCAGATACCTGCAAGAGAAATGCAGCTTTTGCAAATTAGATAGGAAAATCTCAAGTTAAACATACATCTCTGTCTGAACGAGCAAATTTCCAGTGTACTTTCCTCAAAATGAAAATGAAGGTACAGGAATATGTGATCACCTTTAGGTTAGGATCAAGCTTCCCAGCCAATGCCAACAAGAGTGTGGTCTTCCCAGAACTTGGAGGACCTAAAAGCAGGGTCATTCTGCAAAATTTGCATGGTCAGAACTATTATAAGTGGATACGCAGATTATAACTATGAGGCCTGAACTGGAAACTCAACTTACCTTGATGGTTTGACGATTCCATTAACATCCTTGAGGATGGTCAGGTGTCTCTTCCGATTTGGAAGAATATGAAGATAATTTAAGAGACCCTTTGGAATGAAAAACCAAATTGATTTATCAGCACATTATAGTCGGAGAAAGAAAATCACAACATGCCAATGATTGCATCCAATTGTAAGAGGATAACGAGCAGTTACCTCTACTATGTTGACACTGAAATTAATGAATGTAGGCAGAGCTCTGCTTCCTACATAAGCCTCTGCTTCAATATTTAGATTCTGATATCGTACTTCAATAGTAGGCAGATCAATTCCCACCCTAAAACAACATAAAAGATAGAAAAATTATCCAAAGAAAGTAGAAATTAAGATGTAGATTAGATCGCCGACTTCAGATAATCAAAACAGAGATCCTATGTCTACCACTTGATCAATACAATTCCCTCCTTTTAGCATCTTTCATTGCTAAGATGTCCTGCGCAAGCGACAGAAAGCAAGCTTCGGTGAGGAGTCTTTACCTATCAATACGATCCTTGAGTTTCAACAAGAATTTCTCATTGTCCTCTTCTGCTACTTTGACCAACCTCTCAAGCAAATGCTTTCTTTCTTGGAATCCAAGGTTGTGTATGTCGATCTCATTAGCTGTACCTTTCGATGCACTTGTTAATATACCCTTCCTCAAACGATCATATGTAGGCAACTTCTCAAGAACAGCCCACTTTAGAGCCTCCTCATCGTCTTCACCACGTGAAGAACCCGAGAAAACATCCATACCAGTATTTCTCCATATTGAAGAGCTACCTCTTCTTAGACTAGCACTTGCTCTATAAATATCACCGTTTTCCATTGATGAACAACCACAATGACTTCAGTTCAGACGCAATATATCCTTAAACTCCTCCACCACTCAGAATTTGCGTATGTCACCTATTTCGCTTGATATTTTTGTAAACTTGTTTCTCATAAAGAAAAGATTTTTGGAGTTGATGTGCCAAGAGGAGCACAAAATGAGAGATGGGTTTCGGTGAGATGTGGAGTATAACGGGTATATAAAGGTGCATGAGAAGTGGCGGCTTTTGAACTTTCAAACACATATACTTTCTAGGAAAGTCTTGTTTTATTACCAAAATGTTATTTGACCAAAAACGTGGGAAGAGTGTGTTGATTTGTCCAATGTCCAAGTTATCTGGAAGCTTTGCAAGTAGAAAGCAACCTTAGTTGACCACTTTCCCCGACAGTAAACTTACTATTTACAAATTTTCTTCTTTTTTATTATTTTTATGTGTGTCTATGAACAAAGTCACATGGATTATGGATATTGGGTAATTAAGTCCATTGGCTGATCTAACTTTTGTTGAAATTTTAATTTCGTCCATAAACTAATTTTCACACGATGCCTATGACTAAATTTTGCTTTTTTCTCAAGTTCATAAAATTTGACCCACGTGGATATATATAGATGATGAGAGAAATCCATTTGAATGGTCAAGAAAGATGACGAGCAAGTGTCAAATGGGTAGCTCTTGATTGATTAATAATTGAGGTTATACAGCTACATGAGACTTACTCCATATCAGGATGTTTGTTTTTTTGAAATAATAGTATTAATATTAACCAAAATTAAAATTCATCCACTTAGGGATGATAATGAGTTTTTTAAAAGAGTTAAATTTTAAGCAAGATTCGTCTGAACAACTCAAATCAAGACCTGATTAAAATTTAATTTTTAAAAAAATAGAGGGCTGGCCATATTCCGTATTATTGTCATCCCTGCATCCACTACCTTCGCTCCTCCTTTCACCTTGTCAGGAATCAAAACTGGAAAGGTTTTGATTTACTTTAAACCTTCCAAGGAAAAGTTCGTTGTGCTGTACATGCACTAGAAAGAAGTAGAGAGCTATACTGTACACAAAATAAATATACCATTTTATAGTTTACATTTTAATTCTATAATATCTCCTTTTTCTGTTTGTTCAAACAAGTGGGGACGGATGTTTCTCACTTTAAAGGCGTCCAGCGATACGAAAGCTGCCGAAACTGGTAAATGTCGTGGACTTCTAGAAGTCCGCGGTTCCGTGGTGAAAAAACACCATGCATGTATAATGATAAAAGTTGATCCCATCCATGCCTAACTTGGTAGACTCAATCCCAATTAAAGTAACTTACCTATAAACAATCCAATACGCTTTATGAGATTTTCCTTTATTCTTACTTCTAGATACAACTCTTTTTTAAATTTAAATAATAACATGGTATCGTTGTGGTCTGTCTGTAAATATGAGTATTCTGAAATGACTTGTTAGTTGTTTACTTAATTATCATTCACTCTTTGATTCTAATCATTTATGAGAGGTTAGCTAAATAATTATTTATCCTTGGATGACACATGCATTGTACATATGAATTTTATATCTTTTCAACAATTGATGAATGGATTATCTACAGTGATGTATGATTACGAAAAATTCATATAAGGTAATCACAAAAATAATAAAAGAGAATAAGAAAAAGAAATATAAGATTAATTTATAATAGTTAGCCAAATAATCGTTAACCTACTGAATGGATTGTCTATATTGATGTATTGCCATAAAAATTCATATGAGGTAATCACAAAATGATCAAAAATAATAATAAAAGAGAATAAGAAAAAGAAATATAAGAGTAATTTACAATAGTTTAGCTAATTAATCCTTAGCCTACTATTCTTCAAATTCTATATGAGAATTCACTATATATTGTCTTCTTTTAATAAGAGAAGAGAGACCATTTATGTGATATCTTCTTTATCACAAGGTGGAGAGGAACCTTTAAGACCATCTTATTTTATTATAGATGAAGGAATACCCCTTAAAAATAAAATAAGAAAATTTTGGTTATTAAGATTTTTGGGCAATATACATTAATATTTAAGGATAAATATTCCCTCTCTTTTAAATTTCTAAACAAAAAAAGACTTGTGAGTTCACTTAAGAATCCACGTATAAGCGAGAATAAAGAAGACAAGAACAAGACCAATAATAAAAGCCCCTTTCGAGTAGAATCTTATTTGATATTAAGAGGAACCTCATAATATGCACCCTGACAACTCTCTATAATTTCTATGCTAACACAATCTTATACAACTCAAAACCTACCTTTTGTATTCAAACTAATAAACTAAGGTTTAATATAGATTATAAGATTAAGAAATTCATTTAGAAGTATTTTTAGCCTCTCAAGGCCCTAAAGATCTTTTTAGCACACTAAAGATTCTTCTTATAACTTATATGTGGTTTATTTATGCATAAAACATGTTCAAATAGATGTTACTTACTCAAACTAGTCTATAAATGGCTAATTTCTACGTGTGTTTGACTAATCAATACTAATCATTGGCTAAACAAATTACCTTCATTTTTAGGATCTACTATTGGAGCATCTAACCCTGATGCACTCTTACTCTAGCCAATTATGAAAATACTATCATCTAGCCAAATCCAAACCTTTGGTTAACCAATACCTCATTGGTTGTTATATTGGCTAGCCAAACCATTAGTTGATATCCCAAATTATAAAATTTCCAATTATATCCACTTTTAAACACCTATATGTTCGTTCAATAACAATTATTTAACTAGTTAATAACCTATAAAATAAGTAAAATTATTCCATTCTTAGGTGTTTTAATAGGTTAAACACACTCTTTTTAGAAAAACTTGATTAACACATATTTTAAAATTTCATTAAAAACTACTTTGATGATCAATATAGTTCCTTTACAACTCAAAAATTAAATTTGTCTTGATTTTTGAAGTATTTATGCATTATGCCCTAAATATATCATATAATGATTGAATCCCTAAACTAGTAAAATGAGCAAGTTAAAGTGTTGAACCAAGCATTTTTAGGCCCATAACTTGTTAATAAAAAAAATATTGAGATACTAATGAATTTGTTTAAGTTATGATAAATAACATTAGAAAGCAATATTGTAAAGAAAAGTTTGTGGAAAGTTTTGGAGTTGATGCTTAAAACTTAGATTGTCTAATTTAACCAATATACTCAATTAACAATAATCAATATAAATAAGTATGAGAAAATTGCTTAATATACATTAATCAAACAATTGAACAATATTTTAAAGATGATAGGGAGGAGAGAATGTAAATCAATTTATAATATTAGGTAGAAAATGCTCTCCTACGTCTACACTTAAGGCTCTTATAGGAATTCCATTATAATTATTCTTTCTAGGCTAAAAATAACCTTTATACAACCTTTCTTGATAAAGAGGAACCCTTTGTGCAATCTTCTTCTAATGTGAAGAAGAACCTCAATATCACTTGGATCATCCCTAAGTACAATATTCAATATCCCAACAAAGTATTAAAACTAAAAAATATCTCACTTATTTACTTGATAACTCCAAAATAGCTCACTTACACAAATATAATACAATGATGCTCAAATGATTGAATAACTCTTTGAAATGTGTATATACAACATCCAAAACCTTATTGGTTTTAAAACCAATAAGAAGAAACTTATTTATTGTATTTTATGACCTAAAATTATTGTTGGAGCCAACAACTAGTTGTTATAACGACTATATTTAACGCACTGGTTAACCAGTATGCATTAAAAGCTCCAAATTCACTAATCGTTGAAACATTGATCGACCAGTACATATATTAGTCAACCAATATGCATATTAACCAACTAATATATCAACTAATGTTACAACAATACTTCAACTTTAAGAATTTTAACCTATATTAGTCGACCATTAACCTACTCGGATCAACCAATCACCCCAAAAACATAATTTTAACAACTCTAAAATTCAACAAGTTCTATTTAACCAATATACTCAATTAACAATAATCAATATAAATAAGTATGAGAAAATTGCTTAACATACATTAATCAAACAATTGAACAATATTTTAAAGAGGATAGGGAGGAGAGAAGTAAATCAATTTATAATATTCGGTAAAAAATGCTCTCCTACGTCCATACTTAAGACTCTTATAGGAATTCCATTATAATTATTCTTTCTAGGCTAAAAATAACCACTATACAACCTTTCTTGATAAAGAGGAACCCTTTGTACAATCTTCTTCCAATGTGAAGAGAAACCTCAATATCACTTGGATCATCCCTAAGTACAATATTCAACATCCCAACAAAGTATTACAACTAAAAAATATCTCACTTATTTACTTGATAACTCTAAAATAGCTCACTTATACAAATATAATACAAAGATGCTCAAATGATTGAATAACTCTTTGAAATGTGTTTATACAACATCCAAAACCTTATTGGTTTTAAAACCAATAAGAAGAAACTTATTTATAGTATTTTATGACCTAAAATTATTGTTGGAGCCAAGAACTAGTTGTTAGAATGACTATATTTGACGCACTGGTTAACCAGTACGCATTAAAAGCTCCATATTCACTAAACGTTGAAACATTGATCGACCAGTACATATATTAGTCAACCAATATGCACATTAACCAACTAATATTCAACCAATGTTACAACAATACTTCAACTTTAA
>JANZXR010000001.1:16957275-16969010 GCA_027575705.1 Erythroxylum echinodendron | reverse complement strand
CCGAAAATACCCTCAATTTTCTCTCATGCATTTATTCCATAAGCTATTATGCTTAAGTTAATGGAAAAAATTTTCAGAGGGCTGACAAGATAACCCTGGGTCATCAACTACAACTACCTCGTATACTTGCGAGTTTATTAACACTTTTTGTTGCATGTTTTGTTATTAATTTAGCATTGCCTTTAGTTAGTTTAAGTTAGGGTCTGTTTGATTGGAGGGTTTGGAACGGAACGAAACGTAATGTAACACACTCCCATCGTTTAGTTGAGGGTTTCATAATAGAATGGAATAGAATAGGATGGAAGCAGAGGGTTTCATGTTACGTTCCATTCCATCCTAAACAGTGAAAATATGAAACCTCCGATTTGGAAAGTTTAGGATGGAACGTAAACTCATAAATACATATATCTAATATGCCATCAATATTTTTTCTTAATGTCAATTATTTCTTCTGACCCTAGCCTCATGTATATAGTTAATAATATTTTTATATTATTTCTCTTTACCCTAATAATAATATTTTTACATTATTAATAAAAATTGTATATAATTAATAATAAAATAATAAAATTTTAATAAATTTTTATTAATGAAAATAGAAAATATATAAAAATTATTCTTTAATTATTTGTATATATTTTTATATAAATAAAAATATAAATAAACAAATTTTAAATATAAATCACATATAATAAAATAAAATTTATTAAATAATTAATAATAATATTTTTATATAATTAATAATAAATTATATATAATTTATATACAATTACAGAATAATTTTTTATATGTTTTCTATTTTATTAATAAAAATTTATTAAAATTTTAATAAATTAAATTTTTATTTAATTATTAATTATATAAAATTTTTATTAAAAATATAAAAATATTATTATTAGAGTACAGAGAAATAATATAAAAATATTATTAATTATATAAAAGGGGTTAGGATTAAAATAAATAATTGATATTAAGAAAAATTTTTAAGGGTATATTAGGTTGTATGTATTTATTAGTTTACGTTCTATCCTAAACTCTCCAAATCAGAGGTTTCTTATTTCACTGTTTAGGATAGAATGAAGCGTAACATGAAACCCTCCACTTTCATCCCTTCCTGTTCCATTCCATTATAAAACCTCAACTAAATGATAGAAGTATGTTACATTCAACTACATTCTATTACTAATCCTCCAATCAAACAAGCCCTTAGAGCTACTATGAAGTATGTGAAGGCAGAAAAATTAAATGAGTTTTTCAGAAATCCTTAATCTAATTTTTTCTAGTTTCCTATGTTTTAGTTTACGATTAATTATTAAATTCTAGTTTAATTACAATGTTTTGATTATTTGGGATATTATTCTAATTAAATTGATTACTGAGTGGATTTAACACACATGCAATTGCTGGAATTTTAACATTAAATTTCGGTTGTTGATTATGTTTTTTTATTCCTGACGTATTGAGTTGGATCAATTTCTAAGAATAAAAAGAAACTTGTTGATCCTTTCTTGCCTATTCATTTGTAAATATTAGGTTAGATTTGTGTTTTTGATTTCTAGATTTAATTTGATTTGCTCTAAACACCAAACCACAACCTTCCTTTTTATTTACGTATTAGCTTAGCATAATTTATATGTTTCCATAATTATAATTGTTTTAGTTTTAGATTTCTTTTATATTTCTATGTAAAGTTAGCTCTATGAATATAGACGTTGTATCTTATTTATGTGATTAAAAAAGACATTATGTGTTAATGACGATTGTATTATGGAACTTCTTTAGTATAAGTGAAATTATTAGAATCTAATTGTTTCTTTTAAAAATATTGAAATTAATAAACTAGATTAGTAAGTTAATTTTTTTCATAAGATCGACTCTTATTTGCTCTTGCTACATTTTTAATACATTTGTTTAGTAAATATAAAGGATATGAGGATTTAATTTGTATACGTCTAATGACATGTATCAGTAACCAACTGGTTTGTTTTTAGTTTAAAAATTGGTTAGTTTACAAAAATTAATCGGTTAATTAATAAAGCGGCTAGTTTATTACTTATTAATTTTTAATAACAATAGTTATTAAAGTAAATCAAATCAAAAAATTGATCAATTCAAAATTTTTACGTTTGAATGGATTAGACCAATTCAATTTTTAATTATTGATACTAATAGAGCCAGTGCCTGCCCTAGGCAAGGGCAGGCAGGACACTTGCTCAGGGCCCACCTTCATTAGAGGCCCACTCTTATTAAGGGCTCACCTTCGATACAGTTGAGCAATATTTTTTAGTATTTTTTGTTTAGAAAAATAATAAATCTTTGGTTATCGAAGAAGCAAAAATTAACATTAATTAATAAATAATTTCCTTTATTAGCTATATTATCGAGAAAGTTAGCGATAACTTTTAATCTTGGAAGCTAAATAACATTTTTTATTAGCTATATAACTTTAACATGTTATGTTTATAAATACCTTTGAAGCATTTAGTTGTATTTTTTATACTCTAATTTTTTATTTTTACTAACAGATGAATCTAAAAATATTTTAACTCAAAAATTAGTGGTAAAAAAATTTCACGGTTATGTCTTCTAAGTTCTGAGTGATAATTTAAGGATAAAATTTCTGTTTTTTATTTTTAACTTATTAAATATTTGAACATATTATAATTAATTTATAATTTGTCATTGATGTGGACATTATATTAGCATTTTAAATCAAAACATAATATTAAATGATATTGTGGTTCTCCTTTTTTATTTTTAAATTACTTATTATTTATAAAAATATAATTAAACATTAATAAATAATTTAAAGTTTGTAATTGTAAATTTTATTATACTTTATCACATATAATAATTATTAGATTTGTGCTCTTGTAGAGGTTTACATAAGTTTAATTATAATATGACTAAATCAAATAATTTAAGTTACTCAATTCAAAGACTACTTAAACGTTTCATTTATTACAAAAATTTGTATAGTTCTATTAAACATGCTTTGATAATTAAATAATAATAAAATATTTGATAATTAAATAAAATCGTAAATAGTTAGATGTGCTTGGTTGTTTTTTTATAAATAGGTTGGTAACATTAGATTACTACATTTACCATTATATTAATTCTTATAAAAGAAAATTTTTTATTAAAAAATCACTAATATTAATTAAAGTCAAAAGTTACTAAAAATATTTGATTTAATAATTTAGACCTTTATCATAATATTTGTAAAACATTATTAACTGATGTTATGACCATTTAATATTTTATTAAGTATATAGAGATATAAATTAGGTCACTTATATATGAATATTAAATCTTGATAATAAAAATATCATTTTAAAATTTATATGTTTTTATATTATCAATTTATTATGATCTTTTTTTACTTCACCCTGAGTTTATAAAACATTAATAACGGCTCCGAATTGAACTCACAGGTAAACAAACCTTTACCTTCTCTCCTCATTTCTTAGGCCTATTTCATTTCCGAGAAAATCCTTGTTTGAAGATTGATTACAATTTAGCAAGGTTCAACATTATAAAACATTAAGCTTTGTTTATTCCTCGATGGATGCACTTTTTCCCCTACGAAGTATAGTATAAAATGAAGTAAAAGATGGGAAATTTGATTATCATCTAATTCAGTCTATTTTTTGTTATTGTTTTAAATTATTTGGAATACATTCTTGGTTTGAGAGTTTAAAAATTACTTCCTATTAAATATTTATAAAATTATTTTAATAAATTATTGTAAATTAATTATTGCACGTGGCTTTTTGTCATTTTCTTGTGACGAAAAAAATAAAAAAGCAAACAAGCAAACAAGCAAAGGGGAAAGTAGACAAAAAGTGTAGTAGCCAATAAGGAGAATCCCATGATATCAGTAGACTGTCCATTAATCATTGTCCAACAAAACAAACCGAAACAGTGCCCATCCCATGTTTGTCTTCTTCAAACTACTTCTCAGCTTTTATTCAATGACTCCCACATTATTACATTACATTTATATGTCCACTCGCTTCCGCTTCATGCACATCCCCTTTTTCGTTTTTAATCTTTACATAATTTGATAAGCCCACAAATCCTAATAAGAAAAAGAAACGAAAATTGCTTTCTTGGTTTCCTCCTTCAGATACAGCCACTGGTCACTTCCTGTTCCTGCAAATTCATAAATACTCGTGAAAGCAAAAGCAAATTAGTATTAGATTCAAAGCTTTCAAAGACCACACAAACTTCACTTTAAGTACAAGGATCTTTCCAGTTTTCTTCTCTTTCTTTTTTGTTTCACTCTCTTTCCCTGCGTCCGCGGAACAAAGCATGAACCTTTCTGGTCCGTTCATGTTCATGTTCATGCCCATGTGGGCATATTCAAGTGCATCTTTGTTGTTCTTAGTTGGTGCCAGACCAGACTCAACTCTTTTCATTTCTGGGTCTTCTCTTCTTGCTCGAAAGGAACCCGTTTCTCTTTTAACTACGAAAATGGAAGCTCAAGCCCCAGGTATTTTAATGATGCACCTTGCCTGCGTCTTGTTCAGGAATATGGGCTTTCGTTTTCGTGATGGTTTATTACCGCGTGCGTTGCCTTTCAATGCATGTTTTACTCGATTAATTTACTTTCGTGGGAAAATGTGCTGCCGTTCTTGCCCATTGGCGCTCAAATTTGAACTGTTTTACTATAAAAGAGGAATTTCAAGCTAGATTCTTGAGTGCCACACACTGATTTTAGAACAGATGAAAGCAATGGTACTAGAAAATTTAACATTTCTTTTCAATATCGGCTTATTTCGTAAGATCTTAGCTTCTGGAAACAAAAAATTGAAAATAGGTTTACGATTTTGAGAATGGAAGCTCCACTCAGTTTTCTTTTGAGACAATCCAACGTTAGAGGGCAGACGTGGGACAAAGTTTTTCTTTTCGCCTTTGACGGTCACTTGAAAGCAAAATGATTTTATAAATCACATTTGTCCGTGTCTCTCTTACTTGAATGAATTACTTCTGAGTTAGACCTGAGTATTTCTTTACCAATTATTTCAAAGATCTCGTTGAACATTCCACAGCTTGTTTCTTCTTTATCTTGATGGCTTTGAACTCTTATCTGTCTCTTCCTGGCTTTCAAAAGAGGCATCTTTACTGGTTATGCAGGGACGGAAACAGTTCCTGATGTTAAAAGCGTTGAGAACCACGAATTGAACAAGAGAATTCTCATAGCACTAATTGTCGCTTCCAGTATTCTTGGTTGTATCTTGATCTTCTTCTCATACTTCTGGATCTGTAGATTGTATAGGTCGAAGAATTGCAGCACTGAAAACGATCAGAAATGTGGTATGCTTCCTTGGGTTTGCAGATTATTTTCTGGACTGATGACCCTCGATCTATTCTTTTCTGTAAGAACATTTTCAGTATTGCTTGTTCAGTTTTGATGTTTTCTTTTAATAAAATTACCACGAAGATGCCGCAAAAGGACATTTGGGTGGACGGAGTTCCTTGAAGATAGCTGGTAAACGGGGTGCAGTTACAGTTATGGACTACCAGCTATTAGAGGCTGCAACGAACAATTTCAGAGAAGATAACATTTTGGGTGAAGGCGGTCATGGATGTGTCTATAAAGCTCAACTCAATGAAAAGCTTCTTGTAGCAGTGAAGAGATTGGAGGGTGGGGAACAATATGTCCAAAGGGTATATGAGGTATGTCTAAGAAGTTAGGTGGATAAGTTGCTTTGGGGCTAGGTCTAATTGTGCAGCTGTTCCTTACACCTTTCTTCCTTCCTTCTCTTCAAATTTTAATGGGAAGTGCAGAATGAGTTGAATTGGTTGACCAAAATTCATCATCAGAACATAATTTGTCTCTTGGGTTGCTGCACTCATGGTGAAAGTAGGTTTCTTGCATATGAGATGATGCAACATGGGTCTTTGGAGAATCAACTGCATGGTATTCTTCATCCTGTTATCATTTTAAGTAATCAAAAACAATAAGAGACTAGAAATGGGATCATCTATTGTTTCTCCAACTTTACTTATTATGTGGCTGCTGAACATCACAGGATCAACTCAGGGATCAATGTTACCTTGGCAGCTGAGGATGAAAATTGCTGTTGACGTTGCAAGGTGAGTTCTCCAATCAAAGTTGGAGCTTTTATACTTATTTTATTTTACATTTTCTTAATCATAGGGCTTTTTGTTGTTGTTTTTCTGTTTCATTTAAATGGAAAATGGTGTAATAGGGGATTGGAATATCTTCATGAGCACTGTCATCCTCCCATTGTGCATAGAGATCTGAAGTCCTCTAATATCCTTCTGGACTCCAACTTCAATGCAAAGGTAACCTGGTTAGATTGTGAATTTTGGCCTCTTGATTAACCTAGCGAGCAATGCACAATGACTCGCATGTTTTTAACTTCTACTCATTTTTCATTCGTTTTACTGTATGTACATATATACTTCAGCTGGTTGTTTCTTGATTCAGCTTTCTGATTTTGGACTGGCTGTACCATCTGGGATTCGGAGTAATAACATAAAGCTCTCAGGGACTTTAGGTTATGTAGCACCAGAGTACCTTTTGGATGGTAAGTTGGAGTTCTACATATAATAAGGGACTATAAGGTTTCCTCTGTAAATAATATTGTTTGGTAACCTATTCCTATCCTCTAAATGTGATTTTTTTTTTTCCAATTGACATTTTCAGTCCAGCTTATCATAAGAAAGAAGGTGAGGGAGTTTAACAAAGTAACTGATGCGTGCAAGTTTCATAGGACTTGAGAAAATTTTCACTAAGTTTGTCATAAACTTTTAAAATCTTATGATTTTCTACTTCAACATATCTTTATTTACCTTCATTATATTCTCAGGTTGCTTTGGCTGAGTGAACAATTAAGCCCATCCCTCCGTAGTATGAGTACTAATGTTTAGTCCACAATATGGCGTGGCCTTATTTTCACTGCCCTGCAAAGAAGAGAAGCATCTTTTCTCTTTTGGCTGATGTTTAAAATAGTTAAACATGCAACTTTTTATCTTTTAAAATAGTTAAACATGCAAACTTTTTATCTTAGATTGACAGAGAGTAGAATCAGATTCAGCATTTTATATAAGAATCTCTTTTATGCAATATCTTTTTACAGAATGTCTACGCTGTTATATAATGTGGTTTGTGACAGAATTATAACCTGCAATTTAGTTGCCTATAAAAATCATAAATCATGGTGACCTTGTTAAACAAAATTTGTAAGCAGTTACTTTCTGCTTTTATAGGGACACTAACTGATAAAGGTGACGTCTATGCTTTTGGAGTTGTGCTTCTGGAGCTCCTTACTGGTAAAAAACCAGTTGAGAAGGCCTCACCAGGAAGTGTGTCCTTGGTGACCTGGGTACTTATCCTTCAAAAACCAATTTTCATCACGTTGAGTTATTTCACTAAGGATACGTGGATTTGGAATTTGATTATATAACTACTTTTACAGGCTATGCCTCTGCTCACCAATAGATCAAGACTTCCAACCATTGTGGATCCTGCTATTAAAGAAACTATGGAATTGAAGCATTTATATCAGGTAATAAGACTGGAAACCTTTTTAATCATGGTCGTAATTTTCTTATTCATTGTTCTTTTCCAATATAATCTGATTGGGTGCAAGTAGGTTGCTGCTGTGGCCGTACTCTGTGTACAGCAAGAACCAAGTTATAGGCCATTGATAACGGATGTGCTTCACTCTCTCATCCCTCTTGTACCTCTAGAGCTTGGAGGGTCCCTAAGAGTTACAGATTCTGTACTTTCTGCCGTACCCTCTTAACTGATGCAGTATTACCTCGCACAGCTTGTATGTCTTCCTAGTTCCCCAAAGACGAATCTTTATTTCTAACGAACTGTTTCATTAAAAAAATTGGATGCCTACAATCTTTCCAGCCATCTTTTCGGCATGGTGAATACAAACTTATGTCCACATGCAAATATTTTGATTCTTGAAATTTCAAATGGCAAATCTCAGACACCTGGTTTAGAAGATACCCTCTTTCCAGACATAGGTTGGGGCTTAGGTTATCAACCTGGAGATCATTATAGCATTCTATGCACTGAAGGATCTGATCATGGTTATCAGGAGCTTCAGGTTCGTGCTGTTGATGACATTGATCGATGACATGGGTTTAGATGGATTTCAGTTATACGATAAAGAAAGACATCTATGTTTATTTCAAATTCAGGAACTTTACTACAACCACTGTATCTTTACATGTAACCATTTGTTCACTAACTTACGTTTGATTAAACATGTATGACAATGATAAGAACGTTTGCGCCTACTTTACATCAAACTTGATGAGTCAATTATATACTGGTATATCCAGGTTCAACTTGATTACACACAACTTGAGTCCACAATTTTAGGACCAAATGATCATCCCTACCGGCGCCAACACTAATCCAATTGCATGGAGCACCGCGTTAGGACAACCGGTTTGCTGGACTAAGCGAAAAGAGAAGAAAAAAAAGGTCTCAGAGTTTAGAAAATCGTAGGGACCAATCACGCATAAAATACCGGCTTCATAATTTAAAACCACGTAATCTAATTAAGATGTATCACTGATATTTTAACTGCACCCTAACTTCAAATTATTCACAAAATTATAATTACACATCAATTTTCATACATAATTACACTCACATTTGTAATTTAACAGATTTAATGAGCCTTCACTACATCCCTTGTTTGCGATTTTAAACATTTTTCCTAATTTTAATAAAATTAAATATATAATACAACAATCAACGATAAATAATTAATCAAACAGGCAATTTTATTTAAAAACTCTAATCGAAGTATGCTCCCTATTACCCGCACTAACATAGTTCAATTTCTTTTTTGACTTGAAAACATGACTACATACTACTTAATCATATGATTATTATTTAAATTAAGTAAAATCACTTTTCTTCCCTTTAAATTTGTCTCTTATGCCTTTCTTGCCACTTTTATCTGATAAAAATTATTATATTATGATTTTAAATTATTTTAAAATAATATTAAAACACATATATTAATTAATCAATATATTTATTGAGCGTGTTAGTAATTTTTCTTATAAATTCTCTAAACAAAAGCTTAAAACTTTTATACTCATCTTTGTTTGTTACGGAACCTATTATCATGCAAGAACAGATACAAAGGAACGTGAAGTGAATTATGACAACACATTACATTTAGTATAGTTTAATATTATTGTTGTCATTGTGATACAATCTGTGACGACAAACCAGATGCTGTTCCTGTCTCGTTTTGGTGGCAAATTTCGTAGTCAAGTTATATGTACTTTTCTATGGAAACCATTTTAAAATTGCAAAATCCGGTACACTGATATTGTAATATAATTCTATTTTTGTGTTTCCGTAAAATATGTATGAAGGAGAGACTATACCATTCTCATGCTAAAAGCATACCGGATGACAATTTGAACTTTCAACCATGAAGACAGAATTATATCGCATTTTGTAAGAAACCCTTCTCGTCTTCTGATCTTTCCATCTAGATTCTCGAGGGAGCATACACTAATAATGTTATAATGCCCAAGTTCTCTAACTATAGGGGATCAGAAGTGATAGACTCTAACCTCTAGACTCTAGGTGTCTAAAACATAACAAAGTGTGATCTTTTTTGGTTAATCAAGACAGTGATTTGACCTAACCATTGCATATTTTTAACGCACGGATGTCTGCTAGCTGCCATGATATTATCAATGAATCCGATAAGGCAAGAATCCAAAGACACAAGAATATGCTTTGCAGTCTGAAACAACTAAGTTCATAGGTCTCCCATTATAAAAGGTTGAGAGCCACACAAGTTTTGGAAGTTTGGTTCTCTCTTTTCAAACACAGCTAAAAAAACTTACTCTCATTATGGGATTATCAAGTTGGCTCTCTAAGAGCTCCAGTCACATGATGGTCAAGATTGTTTATCCAGGAGGCCAAGTACAGGTCCTCGATAGTCCAATTCTTGCAGCAGAAATCATGCTTCGGAACCCAAAATTCACTGTTGCCTATCCACACGTGTTCAAAGAACCATGGGCTGTTGTTTCACCAGACACCATGCTAATGCTTGGCCAGAAATTCTATGTTGTGCCAATAAGCACCATCAGAAAACTCCAGCGACAGTCTTTGAGATATTCTACTTCTCCAAATATTGACCGCTCCTCCTTGAGTACGACAAATAAGGATATGGAAAGCGAAGATGAAGCGTCTTCAAATTGCTGTTCTATATCAACAAAGAACAACAAAAACTCTATTGGATGTCTATATTGCTTCACGTTTTTGAAGAAAAAAGACAGTGGTGATGATGCTAGCGAGGTGACAAGATCCTCAGACAGTCCAGGAACTTCTTCAGAGACCATAGAACTGATCAGGAAGAGGAACAAAGACGCTACTAGGGGATCACCACAGGGATTTTCTTCTTATTATTATTGGCAACCAAGACTAGAGTGCATAAACGAAGAGTGAATCAGAAACTCTCTTCATCTGTAACAAGTTTTTTAAGGCTTGAGGCCGATCTATGTCCATTTTCCTGCTCGTATGTCACACTGCCAAAAACCTTGTCAATAATGGCAGGTTGTGAAGAAATACTAAAAGAAGAAAGAGTGACAGGGAGGGAGGTGAGGTTTTATGGGTAATTGTTCATTTTTAGCCTTTTTTATTAGATCCAGATTTTCATTCCCAGAAGTAGCTGTTTGATATTACTTTTTGGGTCTAGGTAAACCATGATCTGAGTCGAAATGTCGGTGTTCTGTGTTTATATATGCCTTGAAGAAACCATCTAATCCAACAAGTTCCTAATACCAAGTATGAACAAATCTTAGAACATATTGCGGATTCATGATAATTTGAGATCTCTAGATCATGTAAGCTCCTAATATTTTTGTCAAAAAAGTTCGTGCAACCTATAAGTCCATGCCATTGGAAGAAGTTCAGGAGTAGATCAGATATTATTCTAACAATATGCGTTTGAATTTGACTTGTACAACATCGGAAATAACAGTATAGCTTGGAAGAAAAGAAGTTGTGGATTTTCTTGAACGCCAAGATGTTATTGGGGTTACCTTCCGCACTCGAAACAACCTATGATTAGCGGTCACACATTTTTTTGTTCCTTTTGTAAATTAATTAGCAGTCACACTTGCACTAAACAGAAGCTCTAATTCGCTGTCAACAGTCTTAAATGGAGAAAGATGAAAGTTTGCGCTTTTAGGTCCACTGAAAAATTCATTACAATATCAATCGTAAGAAGAGGAGAAATGTATCTTAAGGAATTTTATACACTTCAGTTCTCCTGTACAAGTGTATCAGCGTGATTATACACTTAGTTACAAACCTTAAGGTTATAGTCAACTTGTTATATTTGCTGCCTATAATAAGTATAAGCTAGATTTACCGTGCGTTTGGTTGGTATGCTCAGGGGTGAAGACAGTAGATAAGGACGCAAAAGTTCTGTCCTTCGACTTGTTTGCTTATTGTCCTCACCTATTTTTGTTCCGTCTTTAGAGAACAAGGACAAAAATTTTTGTTCCTTTCAAAATTGAGGTACAGAAATTCTTATCCGACGGACAAGATCAAGAAAAGACGAAAATAACCTCATGTAACGTCTGAAACCTAAAACAAACGATATTTTAATTAATTAATACTTATATTTTAATTAATTAATCAATATTTTAATTAATTAATATTTTAATTAATAAATAGTTATATTTTAATTGATAAT
>JANZXR010000001.1:16921348-16954389 GCA_027575705.1 Erythroxylum echinodendron | reverse complement strand
AAGATTCAATATCTCATATTGATCCTTATTTATTAAATATTTCATATTTAATCATAAAGTTTCTCAAACTTTACAATGAAGTCCAACTTAATTAAATTAACTTTGCTCTCTTCAACCCATTCTATATATGAGACCATTAAGTTCTCAAATATGTTGGCAATGATTATAAAATCTAATTCTAATTCATAATTAGAATTAGATAAATTATAACTCTTTTTAATTTATCTTTAATTTTCCAATTAAACAATTTATAATTATAAATCAAGATTGACGTCTAGTAATGCATTATGACCACCCAAATATTTAGGGATGTCAAATTAGTTTTGACTAATCTTTCTGTGCTTGATTTTTCTTATCTTTTCATCATATAATGTTATGATTAGACATAGAGCATAGAATTAATATCTACTCTATTTTTGAGTCTAATCATATTAGTTCTCCACCATTAGCTATCAATTCAATTAATGAC
Organism: Erythroxylum echinodendron; assembly: GCA_027575705.1. Taxonomy (NCBI): domain Eukaryota; kingdom Viridiplantae; phylum Streptophyta; class Magnoliopsida; order Malpighiales; family Erythroxylaceae; genus Erythroxylum; species Erythroxylum echinodendron. The sequence goes on along the minus strand of JANZXR010000001.1, from coordinate 16,953,920 downwards.
ATCTGTAAACTATTTAAAAATCATCATTTTACCTTGGCTAAGGATTTCCTGGATCAATACTAATTGAGAACAACGAAACATTCTCCCTAATTGCTTTAGGGTGATGAATCTTATCTTGATCATACAACTATCTCCATATAATTAATGCTACATTCAATGACTACCGATTAAACAATCCATAATTAAATAGGTCATAAATAGTATCAAAATGTAGCAATCCTTATACAAGATAACTTTGGTGATCTCAAGTCAAAGGATCACTTATACAATTATCACAATGAGAATTCCATAGACATACAAGTAATGTTCCAAATAGATTTCTTATATCAGGTATGTTCAGTGAACTTGTTCTCTAACAAGCACCCACATGTTTGTTTAAGTATCTTTATACTTTAGCCTATGAGATCAACTACTTCCTTCATAAGGAAAAACAAAACATATGCTAGTTTTTGCGTTTTATTACTGTCCAATATTAACAGAACAATGACTAGAAATATTTAAGAATAATACATATGAATCTCATAATTATAATCTCATTAAATTTTCCTTTGCAGTGTGCAATTATTCCATAGACTTTATCATATACATCTAAACATGTAAAAAATAAATAATGCCTTTAAATAATTTGTCATACTAAACTATAACCAAAGTGATTAGCTGTAGGGCATAAATCAACAATCTCACACTTGCACTAAGTCAATCATTTAAGTATCTCATACCATATTACCACATAACGATTATTCTACTACTGGTTTAATAAGAGAATTCTATAAGATTCTTTACAGTAAGCACTTACTTAAGTCTTACAACTCCCATCTTAATTATCATCATAATTAAGAAAATTGGCCTAAACACATTATTGGATCTTTGATGGGACATTAGCCCCTTATGTATGCCCAATGACTCTAATGTTCTACAGTACATTACTGTTTTTAACAATGCAAAGAAAATCTATCAAGTTCACTAAAGAACTTGTTGATCCAATTAATCATTTCCACTAAATGAAAATTGTATTATGGCTCATTTAACAACAATTGCTACATACCTTTCCAATCCTAAATTATATTGTTCTAAGTAAATAAACGTTAATTAGGAATGTCTTTAAAAAAAACGTTAATTAGGAATGACTTCTAAAGTTATATCCTTATCATCTTGAACTTAAATATCAACTCATACATAGAATAATGGATATATTTAATACTTCACAAGTATCTAATATCTTAAATACTAAACATCTTTAGTACATTATCTATGTGCTTGAATTAGAATAGGTCAATAACGTCCAATATATCTTTATAGATCTAATTCCCATAACTAATTTGTTAACCTTTTCAAATCCAATAAGAGTTGTCCATGAACAATTATGTTTTCAACTATTGAAAGTTAGAACTGTTGTTCTTTATGAGCAGTATATCTACACATACTCCCAATAAAGAGGAAAACTACAGTACCACTAACCTTCTTGTAGACTTAATAAATTCATAATCATCTCCAAAACAAACTCTTTGAATTCATCATGAAAGTGAATGTTTTAATATCTCGTAGCCTTTTAACTATACATCAAATGTATCATTAAAGGCACTAGTTCTAATTAGATATATTGTCATGAGATTTGAAATTTTCAAATTTCATCTTACTTCCATTTCTTATCTTAAGAACCATTCTCCTATAACTATACATTGAATCAAACAATTTGTTCAATGAATCTGTAAGATTATATCCAATCTTTTGGATATCTTATAACATTTTATTGTCCAATTTGGTTCTAAACTTAATGGATAATGTATACTTCAACCAAGCATCACATTCTTGAATCATTAACTTTGACTCTTTCAAAGGCCTAGCATTTCATATATAATATGAAATCTTGCTAATTGATTCAATTGGGACTATTGAAGGTAAGTTGTTGTACTAGGCATCACTATAGAAGAAATAATAATGCATCTTACAATATCTTATATTGTATGTTACTCCTTACATAAATCCATACCCTTATAGAATTTTTGTTATGAAAATATTTACTAGAGAATCTCATTCCCTATTGATAACTGAAAATATAAAACTTGCCACAAGGATCTCATCGATGTGCTTCAGCATTCTCAATGCTTAATTTCTACTTAGATTTAAATAGTTTGAACTTTTCAAAATTTTAAATCATCATTTCATTTAATACATATGACTATATCACATTATAAGTATTAAATGTTATCCTTTTATGAATTGTTATTCCATCCAATACATTACATGTATAAGATTTAACAATTCGATTCCATCATCATCCTTTTACCAAAGGTTGATTTGGCTATTCTTCAACTTTATAAATTTCATAAGTTCCATACAATTCCTAATAAAAAGGGATACATATATCCTAATATCTAACTTTATGGTTCTCAGTATGTTGATTTAACCAATATGATATAAAAGGATAATCTCAGTTATCTAACTTTTAATTCTTGGCACTAACGTTAAGCATAAGTCTCCTTTGATTCAACATATACAAATTGCATAAAATTGGATCAACTACTTTTAGTTAACAATCTATTTCTAGCCATGCATTGCACATTACAATAATGTTGAATCTAAATTTAGATTCAATATCAAATACCCATAAGCATGAATTAGAGATACATATGATCTTTATCATATCAAATATAAGCAAGAAAAGTCATGCAATAATTTTCTTCTAGTGACAACTATTATCATATTATTGCTAAGCTTTTAATTGTAGTCCACAATTATGTTTTTAGTAGGCTAAATTAACTGGAACAATATCATTAAGGTACTATACCTTTTTGCTCTACTAAATGCAACCTTTTGTATCTTCCTATCATGGTGTTGACATATATCTTACATATTATCTTCAAAGTTTATGAGACATTACTCAACTCAAAATGTCAATATATTTTGTCATTTATATGATTTTGACATATTTCTAAAACTTTGTCACTGAATCCTCAACAAGGATTATAGCATAATAACATAATGGACATACAATTTTCTTTTCTAACTTTTGAGAACACTTTTCAAACATATCCTATGTCCAAGAACTTGGGTTCACTAACTTAACATCAACTATACTAAACAGGGTAAGTTTCACTCATAACAAAATAAATATAAGAAAGTAAGTAATCAATTATATGTTATGACTACCAAATAAGATTAGGACTTTAATCATGCATTTGATTACTCTCACTATTTTATTTGAAATAATAGCCCTCACTACTATTCAGAAAGATTAATCTAATCTTTCTAGTGAGCTAAGATCTCATTCAAGTATAGTTGACCTTGAGTTTGCTCAATAAACTAACTAAACTTAAATTAGGTAAATAATAACTTTATCAATCACATCTCATGTGACTCCTAGATCTGTTAGGTGACAACTCTTACCAATATATATCCAATATATTGTTCCTAACCCTGCCTCTAAATTTATGTGATCATGAGTTTACTCATCCAAATCATATAAATTTAGTTAAGTAGAATCCATTATCATACGGGTTAAAACGACATTGAGTTTGCTCAACAAGCCTATAATAAACAGAACTTTGGTTTATTCTTATAGTAATGGAAGGCAACAATCACATTCTTAACGCTTACTTAATATTTTAACAAGGGATTTTAATTTCCATTGTCTCATCAATCACAAAATTGCATATAAATATCACATATATAAACATACAATTTATCATGCATCTAATATATATATATATATATATATATATATATAAATATATATATAAACTATATAAATAAAGTATGCAACTTATGCACTCATAATTAAATTATATGCATAAAATATCAAGTTTCATTTGATTATAGTCATTAATCTTCATAATCTAAAATAATATTTTCAATTTCTTGAAAAAATTAAATTAGATTAAAACCATCGATTCTTAAATAAATTAAACTCCTATGCCAAATAGAAATTTAATTTGATTTGAAAACAATTTTCAAATCCAATTGGAAACTATTTCCAATTTATCTTGACTCCTCTAACAATACTTAATTGAAAACAATTTTGAATAAATTATTCCACTTACGTATTATAATTTAGAAAAAATCCTTTTCAAAAATATACAAGTAACACTTTCTAATATAATTAGAAATTTCTATCTCTAAACTTATTAGAAATTACTATTTCCTTAATTAGAAAACTATTTTCTAATGTTAAAAGGAAACTACTTTCAAAATTAAATACAAAACATTTAACTTTAATTAAGAAATTCATTTTACATGATTTATTTAGATATTTCAAAAATATTAAAGAAAGCCCATTTTTCTTAATAAATGAAAACACTTTTCAAATTTTAATCAAGAAAAAACTTTTTCTAAAAATCAAGAAACTTATTATTCATAAATAAAGAAACAATTTATAAATAAATTAAATAATAAATCTCTAAACAAATAAAATCATAAATTTAATTAATCTCAATCAAATTAAAATAAATAAATATAATTAAGAAATATTTTTCTCAATTACTTAAGAAAACAATTTTCCTAATTTTAAGGAGTCTAATTAAATAATTAATTTCAGTCTAATTTAAACTAATTAATTCTTATTTTAGAAACTAATTTTCTAATTAATTAATTTCAATCTAATTGAAAATAATTAATTTTAATTTTAAAAACTACTTTTTAAAAATTAATAAGGAATCAACATAGTTATTAATCTTAATCATATTAAGAAAAATAGTTACTTTAATTTTAGAATTGAATCGATAATTTAATTTAATTTAATAAACCAACCTCTTAAAAAAAATTAATCTAAATACCAAAGCATTTCTAATAAAAATAACCCTTGAAAATAATTTTTAAAAATTAAAAAAATCTTTTTTAATTAAAATATTAGAAATATAAATTAAAGGTGGGAAATGTCTGGCGCGTGCAATGTTTGCAGAAGACGGTGGGCGCATGACTTACACACGCCCATTGTCTTCTCCAGAAACTGCACATCGTTTCTGCAAAACCATCGTCCCCACATTTTTTCAAACCTTCCCTCATGCCGCCGCCTACCCACCATGTTCTTCCACATCGTCTACTCCTTGCCACCTCCTTACCGCCATCGGATGCGTGAAACCGTCGGTAGTTACAGCGAGGAGAGTGTTCTCCTGGCTTGGGCCGCCGCCAGCCTTCATCTGCTCCAGTCCTCGTAGTCACCATTTGTGGGCGGCAATCACCCAGACGACGAACCAATGATGAGAATCACCACTGGCTTCGAAGAAGGCGACGTTCCCCGCTTCCAAACGACTGTCGACAACCAAAGATCATAACACCCGCAAGCAAAAACGCGAACGCAAACCAGAGGACCCAACTAGAAAATCCAATCAGAAAAATGCAAGGAAAATCAACACAATAGGTTTCTCTAGACGCATAACCACACAAATGCAAGCAACAAACAACTATCGAGCCATTTTGTTTTCCAGATCTGGGTTTTCTGGATTTCTCTATACATAAAACAAAATTGCACAATCGCCACTAGAGCGAGCTTGCCTTCAGACGAAAACGTAGTAACTAGCTCCATCTCATGGAGTTGAACACAGTGGGACCATCAGTGGCATCTCATACCACCACTGACTTGCATTTGTAGGTGAACATCGCCCTTGCTAATGGTGGGCAATGCTCGTCACGTTCCAGTAATCGTACAAAACAATGGGACAAGATATAAATGCAAACACAATTACAATCTTAAGCCTCTTGTTTATTTCAAATCTAAGAAAGATTGAACAGTCAAGTATAAAATGCAAAGACATGGTTTGCAAAACACAAAAACCTAGAACATACGTAAAGGTGAAATGCAATTCCAAAATAAACACTAGGCAATTCTAGATATCACAATAACCACTTTATGCAGTTATTCGTTTTCAGATTCTCAAACAAAAAAAAAAAGGGTTTCTGGGTTTTTTGGTTTTAATAAAAACTTGGTTTTCAGACTATTGAAAAAAAATCCAGATTTGCAGAAAAAGTATGTTCTTCGGCTCTTTTAGGATTCTAATATGAACTTTTCATATTTTTGGATTATAATATGAACTCTTCATATTTTTCAATTATATGAACTATTCATATTTTTTAATTCCAAAATTATGGGGTCAATTGTAAGCAAATTATTTTATTAGATTATAGAAATAAAGTCCGCTCTGATACTACTGTTAAAAAACCGGGTCGAGATTCCATCCAACCACAGCGGAATAATTACCAAAATTTTTCGTAATCTTTGATTTCCCAAAAACCAGGATCTCTTTAATTCTATAAAATGATTAACACAAATCATAATAAAACAAAAACTTAATTTGTACCTTATTCTAGAACTTGATCTTTATCTTGTTGCATCCATTCACCTGTTTCCAAAACTGATATGTTTCAACCATCATAGTCACACAAATGTCCGTACTCTAACGATATCTATAGAATGAATTGAGAGAATTCTGTAACTCTTATAGAGAGAGTTAAGTAAGAAGTGCTAGCTCCATAGAAATTAAGCCTATTTATAATAGCTTTGGATATTTTAGTAATTTAATTAAAATTAAATTCTAATTTCAATTAAACTTTAATTAGAATTATAAATAATTCTAATTAAATACCAATTATGCTATATAAGATTCAATATCTCTTGGGTAACTTCAATCTGTATGCCACGCTTCCCACTTTACTCAGCACTTTAAACGGTCCATAATACCTTGGCACCAATCCACGATGCACTTTCTTGCTCGAGTTCTTCTTCCAAATTTATAGGGTAAGTTTTAACAATACCTTATCTCTTATGTCGAACTTTAACGGTCTCTTCTGTAAGTCCACTTGCTTCTTGAGAAGCCTTTTGAAGACTATCCCTTGCCTCATTTAACAACTCTTGCTTCTCTATCATGAACTTGTACACTACAAGACATTTGCCACCGACTAATGACAACGCTGTGATAAACTTCCTTATAAAGATTTTGACAGTGCCTGTTAGAAAATGGTCTTAGATGTTTCAATCTAAGATTTTAAACCTTGGAAATAATAAAGGAAAAAATAAGAAGGAAACAAAAGCCGTATAAAGTCATAAAAATAATTCCAAATTCTAGAGTGCAATTTCAAGTAGGGAAGGAAAGTTTGAACACTGTTAAATACTATATATTATATTCTTAGGAGTTCTATTACGACAAGCATGTTTTGTTCCCTTCCCTAAACTAAAAAAATAAAATTCTATATAAAATAAGTTACATTAAGGTTTAAAGATAAAATAGAAAACATTCATGTGCCTGAAAATTTAACAAAACAGCAGATCAATCACTTACGTGTTATCTAAAAACCATTATTCTTCAATCTTCCAAGAAGCATTCATTTAAAGTTAAGTCTTTAATGCAATTGGAATGACAATTAGTAAAAAGGGTAAATTTAGTTTTAACTTTTTTATTATAATATAAATTAAATCTTAATGTTTTCAAATAAATTTAGCATTTTTAAAGTGATCAAATTAAATTTTCAATACATAGAAAAAAAAACATAATTATATCTTCGTCAATTTTTTGTTACATTATTATTAATTTTAATGCACTTATGAACTATACAGTATCACATGGCATACACATGACTCTGTCCAATCCTTCCAGTTTAATAAATTTTTGATTAGTTTAAATATAATTTTAATAATTATGATTATTTTTAATTATTTTTAATGAACACTAATTAGGCTAATCTAATAAACTTTAATATACCAAAAATCCCAATTCTTACCCATGAATCTCTTTAGTGATGTGGTTAACATAAATTGTATCAGTTTTAGATGAAAAACAAGTAAGGTTCATCCTTTGAAATGGATTTCTGGTTGTAGTTGAAAAAAAACAAAATTTTGGTGGCGATGTTTCTATACAAACAATATCAATCCTTCCTAAAAGTTTGATTTTTTGTATGTTTTAGGTTATAATAATTGATATTTGTATGGAATACTTTATTTTTTGCCCTAGTTTTAAACTTAAAATTACTTTTATTTTATAGTCCTAGGAATATTGTTGTTTGAGTTATGTTTATGTGTCTTGTTGATATTTGTTGTTTGAGTTATGTTTATGCGGAATGTTGATGTTTGACTTATTTTACGCATAATATTCATATTTGAGTTATATATGTCCAATACAACGACACCTGGTAAAAACAAAGGAAAGAAGGTGGTAAGGATTTAAGTTGTCCCTAGTTAACTACAACCACATCAATCAGAACCTAACAAAGGCAAGAGGGTGGTAAGTATTCACCTTGGAAAGAATTCCTCCTTCCATTGAAGATCAAAACATATTGATGTGAGATATCACTGGATTTGAGAGGTGTTAGAGAAGAGGCTATTGAAGTTTGAGAAAATTCATACAGATGAGAATGGATCAAATATGATGACAAAAGTTCTACCCAAAGGAAAGTTTGAGTCCTGTTATTCATCTATGAGAATGACAGTAAACCCATATAGCCGGTAGAGGGGGAATTGTAAGGCAATACCGACTACATGGGTACTGCCAATGTTTTAGACTTATGTAAAAAAAAGAAAGAAAAAGCAAGTTGTTAGACGATAGCTTGCATATGATAGAGGGCCTATAAAAGTCCCTCCCTTCCTCCTCTCTTAAGATATTTATATGAGAAGCACATGAGATGTGTATATGTGGTGAGTTAGAAAGTGAATTTTAGAGAGCCATTTTATGTAAGAGAGAGATTTTGGGGGATTTTTAGAAATGTTTTCCTAAAAAGGGTGAGTGAAAAAAATAGTGAGAATATTATTGTAGGGATAGTAAATTTGGGAAACAACTTATGAGTGAGTGCCACTATTTTGTTATATGATTTTTCACTATCTGTGTCTACTATTTTCATTCGTGGAAGATTTATTCGGAGTTTAGCCTGTGGATGTTGCTCAAATTAAAAGGTGAACCACATTAAATTTTTGTTTGTTATTTCAGTACTTACTTTATCTGTAGGATTTAATTCGTAATTTTTCCTAACACCAATGCACAAGATGTTCAACAATACCATGTGCTTAACATAGATGGCTAAAATATGACCTCACTAACAGCATCCTTTTCTTTTCCAATAGCACTATGTCCATCGACTTGAATAAAAATAGTCAAAAGAGGTATTCCTCTAGGATCAAAAACTATAATGATGCTATTGTTCTTCAATCTAAACCTATTTGCTATATCATTCAAAATCTAACTGCTAAGTTTTGGTAAAATAATAAACAAGTTTTCTTGATAACGAATAACTCGTTAATGATGAGATTATCAAATTCAACTTTATAGTTCTCATCCATTACCACTTTATGTGTAAGGTCACCTTGCATGAGCAAATTATGTCTTTCCTTCAAGTAAGCATACATCCATAAAATGATTTCTGTCAATCCCTCCAATAATAAAAGGATTCTAGGTTTTTATATTATTCTGATTTAGCTTAGACTGTATCATAATTTTGTTTTATTAGATCAATTAAGGTGAGGTTTTATGTTGTTACTTTTTTAGCAAAAATCTCCATATCTGGATGAGGTTAGAGTATGTACTCTAGAGCAACTAGTGATTTAGTGAGCTTTGATGCAGTTAGTTTATCAGCAAGAAGCACTACATTTAGATGACGTTAGAGTGTGTACTCTACAGCAACTAGCAATACCTTTTTGGCACAAATGTTGTTGTTGTTATTGTTGCAAATAACTTGTTTTATTTACAAGTTAGATGAAGAAAATATTAATAAGGAATGTAGTAAAGGTAATAAGATCAAGAATTATAGTATTAAATTACAGTCTATAATTATAAGATTATAACATTGTAATTTCGATCTAGATCTTTATTAGAATTTATGGTAATTATAATTGTATTCCTCATAATTACATTCGCATGGTTCCTATAAGAACAACATCAACAACAACAACAACAACAACAACAACAACAACAACAACAACAACAACAACAACAACAACAACAACAACAACCCCAATGCACAAGGCTCTCCATTATGTGAGGGTCGGGAGAGAGATATCAATTATATGCAACTTCCCTTTGTATTTACATAGAGGTTGTTTATGTGACATGCATGGTTCCTAATTACTAGATTTATTGTAACTGCATTATAACTCATAATTTGTAAATGGAGAAATTTGATGTATGGAGGAAACACAATGGCAAATTTTTTAGCTAATGAAAATGTTATACTCCTCACCATTACTCAAAACAACAACATCGTGATCAAGAAATAGGGTGTATTAACCATTGATCAAAACCATAATTTGTAACCCTTATTTTTTCAATTTCTTCTAAATTAGTTTATAGTTGTTACATTTAAGATATAATCAAATAATCTATTTAGATGTGATTATATTAGTTAGGAAATATTATGCTTAATTATAGGATAAAATTTGTAAATTAGTTACTCTTAGAATACTATAAATATGTATCAATATCTTATATAATGCATCATACATAAAATTATCTTTTTTTAAAACATGGTATCAGAGCCATCTGGGTTTATTTGAGAGTTAGTATTATTCTGCCTAAATGAGGAGAAATTTTGGGAGTCATCTTTAACTTCAAGTTCTGCTAAAGAGTTACAACTTTACATATTCTTTTCAGGTATGAGTATTTAGCCTCAACCTTAGTGCCTTTTGGACCACCTTCTACTGACCAGCCTTGTCCTTGAGACTGGCCATTAAAAACCGTAGCATAGGTCTTACACACCACCAATCTCCTCTAATGTCTTTGCTACATGCTGGCACATGGCAACACCCCAGATGGAGTTGTGGCTCCCTCGATGCCTCTCCAATTTGACCTCTCTTGTTTGATGCTTCTGAATGTTTACTTATCCTCAAATCTTGAACAATTCTGACCAGTTGTCTCTTCTTGGTGTTTCTCACTACTAGTGTTACATGACCAATTATTGGATATTTTGGGTGTTTCTTCAGCTATTGTCTGCTAGTGGCTAGTGCTTATTATTCTTGGATTGTCTTCTTGGCTATTTTTGTTTGTTACTAGTTGCTTACTGCTCTTATTTTGGATATAGGTCATCTATTCTATTATAAGCCATTATTTTAATCACTTAGAAGGATCCATCAAACACCATTAGTTTAAAGTATTTTTTTATGGTTTGGCATCTGACTCAGTTGATTTAATTTGGTTATTTCATATTTCTTTAACTTTATTAGATCAATGGCTAAGGAACTAAAAATTTTAGTGGCAGATGTCATCCTTGTGATTTTTAAGAACAAAGAATGTAAATTAATAGGTCTTAATTATTTTAATTGGTGTAAGTTACTTTGAATTTATTTAAGGAGCATCCCTAAAGATCATCACCTCACTAACAATCCTCCTTTAAACTATACTTAAAAGGAATGGCTATGAGATGATGCCCGAATATTTTTAAAAATCTAAGATTTTATTGAAACTGAGTTCATTACTCTAATTAATCACTATTAGTATGTTAAAGAATTGATGGATTATTTGGAATTTTATATTCTTGAAAAGGAAATAATTCACGTATTTATGAGTTATGTAAGGGATTTTACCAAATTAAACAACAAGATTAATCACTTCAAGCATATTTTTATGAATTTTAAAAATATTTACAAAGAATTAATCGTCTTATTAACTTTTAGTCTTGATTTTAAAATTCAATAAGCTGAGCAAAGGGCGGTAATGAGTTTTTTATTGGTCTTAATTCTCAGTTTGAAGTTGCCAAGTCTCAAATTCTTTCTAGTGCCAAAATTTCTCCTCACATAAGGTTTTTACGCAAATACTTTGCACAGATGTTAGTGCCTACATTCCTCCTAACATTTAAACATCTAGTACTCGTGTAAATAAAAATAATAAATTTAATAATGGAAAGTTAATTTATAAAAACTCAAAAAAAAGGAGGAGGGATAGGAAATTGAGATCATAAGAATCAAGGTGCCAAAACATTTGTCCATTGATATTGTTATGGGCCAGGCTAGACCAAAAGTACATGTCAAAAGTTGATGAAATAAATCTTAGAAATCTCTTTCTGCCCACGTTACATCTACTACTACACCTAGCTCATCCTTAGAGAAGACGATTACAATTTTGAAAGATGAGTTTGTTAAGTTTATATAGTACCAATAAGAATTAAAATTTGCATCTTATCTTGCCATTATTATTATTAATTCAGGTAGCACGTCTTTGTGTCTCTTTCATCTTCATTGTAATGGGTCATTAATTGGTGCCTCAAATCATATGACAGGGAATTCTAGTTTTTTGTTCTACTTTCCAAAGACACTCTTATCCTTCCCATGTTACTTTATCAAATGGATCTACTTCCTTTGTCATTGGATCTAGCAATGTTAATCCCAGCCCATTGATGTCTTTATCATTTGTCTTACACCTACCAAGGTTCTCCTTTAATTTATCATATATTAGTAAATGGATTCATGTTATAAATCATTGTATCTTATTCCTTCCTGATTATGATCATTTTTTTGTTCTTATGACAAAAAACATTATTGGTAAAGGACATGAATTAGGAGATCTATATATTCTAAATACACATATGCCAACACCCATCGCTTGTTTAAGTGACTTAACTCCCTTTGAAGCTCATTATCAGTTAGACATCCCTCTTTATCTATATTAAAGAAGTTATATTATAGTTTCATAATGTATATTGTTTAGATTATGATTCCTATCAATTTGCCAAACATCATCATATGTCATTACTCTCTCGAGTTACAAAAAAACTAGCTTTCCATTTCAATTAGTACATGTTGATATTTAGGGTCCACGTCATGTTGTGTCTAAAAGTGGGTTTCAATATTTTTTTAGTTTTGTTAAGATTTCTCTCGAATGATTTGGCTTTATTTAATGAAAACTCATTTTAAAGTTATTTTCACATTTTACTGCATTTTGTAATGAGATTTAAAAAATGAATTTAATGTCTCTATTCATACACTGAGAAGTGATAACGTCAAAGAATATTTTTCCATATTATTCCAAACATAGATAATCTAAAATAGCATTCTTCATTAGTTATCATGTGTTGACAACCCACCTCAAAATGGTGTTGTTGAAGGAAAAAATTAACATCTTCTTGAAACTACCGGAGCACTCTATTTCAAACAAGAGCTCCAAAACCATTATAAGTTGATTTTATCTCTACATCTTATTTTTATATTAATTGTATACCTTCATTTTTTCTTTATGGTGAGATTCCTTATAATGTTTTTTTTTTTACTAAAGCCTTATTTCTTATTCCGCTATGAATTTTTGGTAGTTTTATTTTGTAGACGATGTTTGTCCTCAATTTAGGAAATTAGATCCTAAATCTTTAAAATGTTTCTTTATAGACTACACTCACCTAAAAAAAGGACATTGGTGCTATTGCCCTACTTTAAGCAAATATCTTGTGTCAGCTGGTGTTTCCTTTATGGAACACGTTCTCTTCTTTCCCAATTCTTCAATTTTATAGAAGGTGGACATGACTTGTTAGTTTACATGATGACTTATCCTACGATACCATCTCCACATATGATCCTCTCACACAATCACATCCACCACCTATTCGCTTAGTCTATTCTAGAAGATGAGACCATCCTCATACAAATTTATTATTTGTCTCTTCTTCATCATTAGATCCCATAACATATCATCCAAAACTTCCAATTACTCTCTACAAAGGTAAACATTAATGAACTCATCATATTTCCTCTTTTATTTCTCATAATCATTTGTCTTCCTCTTTTTGTACTTTTGTTGCCTTACTTGATTTTATGACCCTTCTAAAAATTGTTCATGAAGCCTTATCTTATCTTGATTGGCATAATAGAGAAGAATGCCTTGAATGCTAACGGTAAGTGGAACTTAGTGAACTTATTGGATAGAAGGCTATTGAATGTAAATGTGTATTTACGGTTAAAATTAGCTCCAATGGATCTATTATTTCACTTAAAGCATGACTTTTAGTGAAAGGCTATGCTCAAACCCTTAGTATGGATTATTCTAATGCTTTCTATCCTGTTACTAAAATAACCTTTATTCATTTATTCATTTCATTGGCAACTACTCATGATCAGACCCTGCATTAATTACTCATCAAGAATGCTTTCTTACATACTGACCTTTGGTAGGAAGTGTATACAGAGTAACCATCTTATTGTGTTGCTTAGGGGAAGAACAGGAAAATTTTCATCTTCTAAAGTCCTTATATAGTTTAAAACAAAGTCTTTGTGATTAGTTTGGAAATTCAGTTAGAAAATAGATACTTTTTCATGATTAAGAGCAATTTTGATTGCTCGATGATATATAAACATTTTGCATCCAGTATCATTCTCTTATTATGTATGTGGATGATATTGCTATTACTGGAAATGATACTATAGGAATTTCATCATTGAAATCCTTCCTTCAAAGCCAATTTCATACAAAAGATTTAGGAGTTCTAAAATTTTTTTTGTGAGTAGAAGTGATAAGAAGCAAGAAAAACATTCTCTTATCATAAAGGAAGTATGTATTTGATGTTCTAATTGAGACTAGAAAGATAGGGGAAAGCTATGCAGTGCTCCAATAATCCCTAATCTACAACTCACCAAAGATAGAGAATTGTTTAAAGATCCTGATAAATATGAGAGATTGGTTAGAAATTTGAATTATCTCACAATAACTTGCCTTAATATTGAATATTCTATAATGTTTTAAGTTAATTTTTGTCTTTTCCTACCATTCATCAGTGGCCTACTTTAGATCAAATATATGTTACTTGAAGGAAGCTCCTGATCTAAGGATTTTATATAAAAACCATGGACATACTTATAATGAGTGTTTCTCATATATTGATTAGGCAGGTTCTATGATTGATCAAAGATCAATTACTAATTGCTTCTTCATTAGAGGAAACTTAGTCTCATAGAAAAGTAAGAAGTAACATATCGTGTCCAAATCTAGCGCAGACTCTAAATATCTGCTATGGCACAATCATCATTTGAGATAATATGGATATATCATCGTTTAATAGAAATTGGTTTTAAAAACTCATTACCAGCAAAGTTGTGGTGTGATAATTAAGCAGCACTACATAGTACTTATAATTATGGTTTCATGAACAAACTAAATAAATCAAGATTGATTATTACTTTGTTTGTCAAAAAACATAACAAAACTTAATCTATATAAGATATGCAAAACTGAAGGACAACTTAGGGATATTTTCACAAAGGCTCTAATTGGAGCTCAGGTAAATTGTATTTGAAACAGATTAGGCATGATTAATATCTATGTTCTAATTTGAGGGAAAATGTTATAGATTAAATAAAATTAAAGAATCTATTTAGATGTGATTATATTAATTAGGATAATTTTATGCCTAATTATAGGAGAAAATTTGTAAATTAGTTACTCTTAGACTACTATAAATATATATTGATACCTTGTATATTGCATCAGATATATAACTATCGTGCTTCATAATAATTGTCAACAAATATTTTTAACATAATTTTGTGGGATGCATGTGTAGATGTTAAATGCCTTTGATTTATTGATTTATTGAGCAAAAACTTATCTTTGGTTAACAACGATATTTTCTCTACTATGGATGAAATATAACTAAAATTTGGCACAAGTATGAACTAATATTAGTCCAAGTTCAAATCAAGCTTATAAAAAGTTTTAAAAATTGATAAATGGAAATTTGGCAAATTAAAGTTTAGGTTGGATTCAAATTAATAAAAATAAGGACTTATTTTAAGTAAATTTTATGTATTCAACTTGTATCATTCATTCGAAATTCGTAAGTGATTGGAAATTGAAATTAAGTTTGATAGAATGTTACAAAATACTTTATTAGTCTAATCATCTGAACCTGTCTCATATTTTTTAGTAATAGCCTTAAGCCAACAGTGTCCATTATTTATCTATTGACATATTAAGCCACAATTTTCCTTGTTTCACTGAACTTTGGTTGTACTTCTCTTAACCTTAGACTAACTAACAGATAGTAATGTAGTATCCACTGCACAGTTTCAAATACAAATGGGAATTGATACTTTTACAGATCTAATTAACGAGTAACATGGGGTTCTGATCCTTACCTTTTTTTTTTGGCAGTTCATGTTACATAAAAAATTTTCTACACAAATCCAACCCATACTTTTGAAGACTTAATCAGCCAAACAAGTACTTTGGATTTGCAGTAATGTTACATTATCATTTGGTTTAGTTTTTTAATGGCAACATAAAGTTAGTGGAAGTGTAACAGAGGAGAGGAGGTAACAAGAAGAAAAATGAGCACGGTAAAAGCAAAAATGGGGAATCAATTTAAAATAACGAATAAAAGTAGTACAAGGAAAGGACAGGGGCTGGTTCCAACTTCCAATTTCCAAGCCTTGGTGTCCAGTCTAGTACACTATGATTTGTTGTATTACATTTATTCCCACCCTTTGCACCCTACACATAAATTTGATTATTCCCTAATTCTCGCTGCTGCTGCTTTCTGGATCAAACAGTGTAGTGCTGTTGAATGGTCTCAATGTCAAGCCCCTTGAGTTTAACCACTGACTCTACATGACCCTTGAGTGTGTGAAGTTCCCGTAACCTGATCATAACAAGAGAGAACATGAGTAGACCTCGCGTTTTGTTAATTATTACTTTCGAGTTTAACGTTACCTGGCAACTTCAGCACGCCTCTTGGCCTGTTCAGCAATTTCAGACAACTCTCTATAATTGTTCTTATCGTTGAAGAGTTCTGAGGTTTCAGGTGGCTGCAGTCCGTGCAGGGTACGTTGAGCAGCAGCCC
Source organism: Erythroxylum echinodendron (assembly GCA_027575705.1). Taxonomy (NCBI): domain Eukaryota; kingdom Viridiplantae; phylum Streptophyta; class Magnoliopsida; order Malpighiales; family Erythroxylaceae; genus Erythroxylum; species Erythroxylum echinodendron. The sequence goes on along the minus strand of JANZXR010000001.1, from coordinate 16,937,192 downwards.
ACTGAGCCTCTCTCTCTACTTTCCCGTAATTTTTCTTAGAAGTGAAGGCAGTCTGCATATTATAGTCCATTCATTTTAGTCCCAAGATAAAAATCCCCTTTTGAATTTATTAGAGGGATTATCGATTTCCAATGTACCTTGTTTTCAATCAGGTTGTCCCAGGCCTTCCCACTCAGACTATACCTAATGATGAACTTGAGAAGATCAAGTGGGATATAGAAGACAATGCTGTAGAGCCATATAACTCCAGCCCATCCCCATCCACACCCGTGAATCTTTGCGAATCTCCAGTTGGCATAAACAGCAATGATTGTCGCAATCTTGACGAAAACAAATTAGATTAGAAATTTGTTGGTTACTTGTTATGGTAAACGAGAAGAACTTCAAACAAAAACTTACTAGTTGTGCTATGACAAAGGCAACCACAAGCAAGATACCGGGGCGTTCAACGTAAGACCAGCTCCGAGACCTTGTGACAAAGATGAGTGCCTGACTCACGATGCTGACTTGGAGGTATACAGCAGCTGTAAGCTCATTGTGATTGTCTCTGATAGACCTAACCCCGAATTTTTCCTTTTTACAGATGTTAGTTTAGTATTAGTATGACAATGAATTTGTAGCCACTTCTAGTATACAAAGTCAAATCTTGATGACATTTCCTTACCGAGAAGAAGTCGGTTTTATGAGCAGCCCAAAAGAATACCACGGTCATGATGGCCAAGTATGTGCCAAGAACAATACCAGTGGCAAATATTTCCTTAAGCTTCCACGAATCGGGAATAGGAGAAGGTTTCACTCTGTCTTTGGAAATGGTCATGATTGTCCCATCATTCAGTATAGCAATGATTAGAACCATGAAAGGAGAGAAATCAAATTTCCAAATCAGAGCAAGGAGCATGAAACCAAGCACAATACGGATGGTTATAGAGACTGCATAAATAGTGTAATTCTTCATTCTCTGGAAAATTGCTCTGCTTGTCAATACAGCACTGACAATCACACTCAATCCTGGCTCTGTCAGAACTATGTCAGAAGCACTTCGTGCTGCATCTGTTGCGTCAGCCACTGCAATTCCAATGTCTGCCCTCTTCAGCGCTGGTGCGTCGTTTACTCCGTCTCCGGTCATTCCACATATATGCTTCCTTTCTTGTAGCTTTTTCACAATTTCATATTTGTGCTCTGTAAGGTTAATCATGTGTTAGTTCTTCACCATCAAACCAACTTAATCGTTGGACCTAAAATCTTTCAAACATGAACAGAAAGAGGAAATGCCTTGGAATGAATAATGTTCATGAAATGAAATTTCTTAATACTAAATTGAAATAGTTCATGGAAGGGAAGGAAACAACTTTGAACAAAGTCTAGAATCGTTCAGTTTACCAGGGAAGACGCCTGCGAAGCCATCAGCCTTTTCAATGAGCTCGTCTACGGGAAGGGTAGCAATAGAAGCATCCTTGTCCTGTCCAAGGAGAGCAGAAGAAGGGTACATGTTGGTGCCCATTCCAAGCCTGCGACCAGTTTCTTTGCCAATTGCCAACTGGTCACCGGTGATCATCTTGACATTGACTCCTAGATTAAGGGCACGTTTAATGGTCTCTGCACTATCATGCCTCGGAGGATCAAAGAGAGGAAGGAGACCCACAAATTGCCACGGTTCTCCTGCGCTCTCCTTAGTTTTCTCTGATACAGTCTGCAATAATAACAACTCGAAGAAGCTGTCAAAGAGCATTCATTTCTTTTTTACAACACAGTTCGTTATGAGAGGAAAGAGAATACAAACTCACTTGTCTACCAACAGCTAGAGAGCGGAGTCCCCTATCAGCAAACTTATCAATGATTGCAAGAGCTTTCTTTTTTACGTCCTCGCGAAGGTTACACAATTCAATAATCTGGTAGTGTAGTTTGTTCTTTTAGTTAGATATCAGAAGATATGGTTATTTAGGTATATATTTGATATCTCCGTGCCAATTATCGTCCATTACCTGCTCCGGTGCACCTTTGCTAACTCTGTGCCAATTGTCACTGGCGTCGATGTAGGTGATAGCTGTACGCTTGTCCACAGGGTTAAATGGCAAGAAATGGACCTCTTTAATGCCTGCTCTGGCCTGCAGAGAAGAAAGACTTCCCAATTAATTTAAGAGCTGCTACATAGAAGATAAGAGGTAATGACGTGACTTACCTCCTTGGGATCGCCAAGCATCCCAACAATACATGCATCAATTGCATCCTGATTCTCCACCCTGGAAGCCCTAGCTCCCAGCAGAATTAGTTGGTCTTTGTCGACATCCTTGACAAATACCTGAGAATCATACCAAGTATCTCAATTATGCCTGAATTTGTCGCAAAATAAGGGCATGAGAGAATTTGTAGCACTGACCTCAATCAAGCTCTTGTCTACTGTAAGCTTGTTGAGAGTGAGAGTTCCAGTCTTATCACTGCATAGAACGTCCATTCCAGCCATTTCTTCAATAGCAGTCATTCTCTTGGTGATGGCACCTTGTTCGGAGAGACGGTGGGATCCAATGGCCATTGTCACAGATAACACAGTTGGCATGGCAATTGGAATTCCACCAATGAGTAGAACCAAAAGATTGTCAATACCATCTCTATACTTGCGGCGCTGAATTGGGTACATCACGATTATCTCTATAACCATACCAATCGCTATAGAGCAAATGCAGAAGTTACCAATAGCTGTCAAAACCTGATCATAAAGATTAGAAGGTTACTAATAGATACTTAAAAATGGAAGGACATCATTTCATTAGCACAAGCTTACCTTTTGGAAATGACCCTCTTGATTGGTGCTGTCAACAAGGTGAGCAGCTTTACCAAAGAAGGTGTGAACTCCAGTGGCAATCACAACAGCCTCAATCTCACCTTGCTTGCACGTAGACCCTGAAAATACTTCATCACCTGGATTCTTTGTCACGGGCAATGACTCACCAGTCAGCGCAGACTGATCAATTTTCAGTGGATCTCCCTCCAGAAGCCGAGCATCTGCAGGGACGATATCTCCCAACTTGATGCTGATCATATCTCCAGGGACCAAGATCTCAGCTTCTTGCTCTGACCACTTCCCATCTCTTAACACCTTCAATAATTGCATTTTTGTTTAGAACGCAACTTTTATACAAAATTTTGGTTATTGGTGAATTCATTCCGACAGACCTTGGTTTTAGGGGCTAGACCAGCCATAAGAGCAGCTGCAGCATTTCCTGCATTGTTCTCTTCAATGAAACTTATGGTGGAGTTGATGACCAGCAATACCACAATACCTACGAAATCTTGCCAATCCGGTGGCTTTCCCTACACAATCAGTTCATCCAATGTAATTGTAAACAGTGAGATGATCTCGTGTACAGAAATTTTAGTAAAACTATTAACAGATAAAGGGATGACTGCTTAATGCTTACTCCTCCATTGGCCAAAGCAATGGCCATGATAGCAGCCATCTCCATGACCCATGAGAGCGGATTCCACATAAAACCCAAGAACTTCAGGAACTTGCTCTCCTGTTTCAGTGGTCATTTATCACCAAGTAATTAAATTTCCATTGTCTACAAAATTTTAAACAGAGAGACATCATATTATATGTAAAGAGAGATTGCCTTCTTCTCCTCAAGCTTGTTGGGACCAAAAATCTGAAGCCTTTTCTGGCCTTCATCAGTGGTAAGACCCTCTCTACTGCACTGCAGCTGTTGGAACACTTCTTCCACTGGTATCCTCTCCTGTTACACATTACATTCCATTACAAAATAAAATGAAAAAAAGAAAAGAAAAGAAGAGAAAACCTTAGAAGAAATAAACAAACACACAAAAGCTGTAAGAGCCAAGTACTGACAAGGTCGACATTCTCGTTTTTTATTTCTTCCAAGCTAAGCCCTTTCGTTGCCATTTTGAATTAAAGCCTTTCAGCTTCTTCTGTTCTGAGGCACTGGCTTCTTCTGTTGTTAAGGGTTGCCTTGTTTCTTTCCTTATTTTTTTCTTATAGTAATTGTAACAACGTCCCTCTCTCTTTGTTTTTTTCCTTTATTTCTTCTTTTTAATTTTCAGTATGTTTCATTTTTTTGGATGGTTTTATTTATACACAGAGGACTTTGAAATGGAGGGGGTGATTTGAATAAATTTCTGCATGAAAAGAGACGTCTTGTGGTTACGAACAATAATAATAAAACCCGGAACACAGTCCAAGCGAACGACCTGGACTCTCGTGGGTCGCCGTTTGCTGCGCTCTGGTTCTTATGACCAAGTAGGCTCTCCGAGACCGTTGGGTATTCATCAGACACTTGCAAATTTAGTTGTCAGTTATCACAACGATTCGCGTAACAACTGAAATGTGGTTGGATCTTGATGCTACCGTCGCTGGAAGTTGTCCATGAATAGCGTGCTTTCTGGACTCTACTGTCTAAGTGGGCTGTCCTAATTGGGTGGCTTGCAGCTTGACTCAACAAATGTTGTGAAGTGAGGTTTTCATGCTAAGGCTCACCTTAAAGCGTGTTAAAATTCAATGGAGAAATTATGAGATTTATAAGAAGTTTCAACTCTGAAAATGATAAACACACTCGACTTTCTAAACTAAAGTAGAACTGCGAAGGAGTAAATATTTTCCAATTGTACGTAAAAGATTTAATCTACTATACCACACGTACTTAACGAGTGATGAGTTTTGCAACTATTGACGTGACAGTGGCATATAATACACTCTTTTATTAGTATTTATTGATACAATATGCTGATCAGCATCATTAAAACATAGTCTCTTCATATTCTGTCTCATTCTAAAGGCTTGCTGCGATGTTGAACATCTTTTTATGCAGGTTTTAAACTTCATTAAAGTGATTAATTAACATAATCAACTGGGACCGTATTTTTGGTAAGCGGAGTTACATACGTTTTGGTCTTCGAGATTGGTTTAGTTTACAGGTTCATCAAATCTAAGGGCATTGTCAATTCTGTAAGCCAAAGAGATGTTGGGGAACGTAAGTCTCTCACTCCAAATGCATTTAATATATATATATATATAAAACTGAGTTTCAAGCCATTTTGACTGCTCATTCAATATCTTTATTGCAAGAGTATAAATACGGGTTACGTAACATTAAAATTCATTTAATATCCTGAGAAAAACCATGTTAAAAAATGTTTACGTGTTGCTAACAACTTAATAGATAAGTTAACTCGTATAACTTAGTTCTTAATTGGAGGTAGAATAAACTATGCCACATTATTTAGTTCTCATTAACACGCTCGCTTTCCATGTGCATTTTGTTTCAAGTTAGGAGAAGAAGCGCCAAGTAGAAACCATACTTTTTGCGCAATAACGGAGGAAGAAATGGTCCGGTCTTGTCACGCTTACCTCACAAGACAATCAAGGGAAGGTAATAGAGATGACAATTTGATCAGGTCCGAGCCCAACCCAATTAGTCCCGGCTAGGTTTGAGATCAATGCATTAAGTTTAAATTAACTGAGTTTCAAGCTGGGCTTTGAGCGTTTACAAAAAAAAATTAAGATTCGAGTCTGGTTCAAGCTCGAGCTACTACTCAAAGTTTGATAATTATTGTTAAAAAAACCTTTTTTGTTATTTTTCATTTAATAAAAAATAAAAAACAGGTCAGGTGGAGTTGGGCTTCTATCCCTAGTTGTTAAAAATACATCAACGGAAATAACAGGATAATAAAGGGTAAGCCAGACTATCAGAGGCTAGAAGAAAAAGGTCAGACCGAAATTGGAAAAGAGTGTTTTCTGCCAAGTGCATTTGGTCCTACGTATAACATTTCCAAGCTAGTTGAGTGGAGGGGCGATGGCGTTGAACGTTTGGAGTTGATGTGGACGTTAGATTCCACGCCCTATTCATTTTAAAGTGTGGAAGAAACTTCAAGTATCTGTATCGTCTTGTGAAGTGTAAATCCTATATATGATTTGTAATGAGAAGGATGTATTAATTACGAACGGAACAATAGTTCAAAGACGTTATGATTGAGAATGGTTGGGAGGAGACAAAATCTATGTTCTCAAATGAGACTAATTATATGGTTATTATTTAGTAGCGCTCAATAGTTATCTTTGTCAAAAATAAATATTTTATTTATATAATAATATTTTATTATTTATAATATTGAAACTAATCAATATTTATTAATTAAGAATAGTGCAATTGTTTTAAGGGGCATTTGTGTAAAGCCCAAAAAAGGAAAAAGAGTCCAACTATAACAAACAAAGACACCCTAAAAATAACTAAATAGAGAGGTGTATATATAAGAAGACAGCATATGCGTAATTAGTCACCCAACAAAAAAGTTGTCTTCTTCTTTCTCTCGATTTATTTTCCAATTGGCAAGTACTTAAATACATCAATTTCCTCTTGCATGTAAAGTTTTTCTCGCTTATTCCTTCATTTGTTTGTTTTGCTACAAATTGTAAGGAAATTTTGGAATTAACAACCCAAAAATCTCATTAAAAGGTATAGAATTTCATATAAGTAAAAATTTTCAAGCAACAATTCTGTGCCTTTTATTTGTGAGTTTTAGTCATCCTACATTAGTTTATACTTGGAAACTATATTGTGATTGTTTTTGATAATAATTTGAAGTCATGGGCAAAATAAAATGAAGAAAAGGTGGCTAAAAAAATGAGAAAAAGATGAGGAAGGATGGAGAAGAAAACAATTTAGGAAATTTTAAGTTTTATTTAAGAGTAAAATTGGAATGTAATCCTTAGAAGTGTATTTTTTATGTTAATAAAAACAAATTAGGGTAAAATAGGACTTCTAATAGTTAAGGGCATTTTAGTAATTATGATGGTTAGGTTATGTAAGAATTTTTTTAAATAATTATAAATAAATTGAAAAGGGAATAATGTTGGATTATTAAGTAAAATTGAGTTGAAATTTTTTTTCCTAAATAAGTCTAATAGAATTTTGTAATGTCTAGGAGGAGTATATTGGACTTATCAATTACTTAAGTCTAAAATTTAGAAAAGAATAACTTTAGACTGTACTCCTATAATAGTACATGATTCTTGAAACTTTGAATTTTGTTGTTAATAAATTATTTTATAGCGAATCATATTTTAAATTAGTTATTAATTAAATTAATGATTAATAGTTACATATATGAATTTCTAAAATATATCAATTATGTTTATTTATTTTAAAAAATAATTAACAAAGTATAAAATATTTTGCACTTACATTTTATTACGTATTTTGAGGTTATCACTTGTTAATTCGATGAAAATTTGTTAACTACATTTTTTAGTTATTCATGAGTATAATTAAGAATATTAAAGTAAATAAATCACTTTCATGAAATTAAATAGAGACTAAATTTTAATAGTTTATGAATAAATGGTGAAAATTGTGAATATGTGGCTTGCATAGAATAAGCTACATTCGATAGTTATAAATTGATATGATATTTAAATATGAGCAAGTGATAGTTAGGTATCTGTCCGTAGAACAGGTACTAGTACATCCTAAGTCTCAAGGATGTCCTATATTGATGGCTAAGTATCGGAGTCGTATAAGGATATCCTGTGTTTATAGCTAGGTACTGAAGTGATACTAAGGCACAAAATTAGATTGAGGAATTGAGGTAACATATGCCAATATTTATACATCTAATTATGTTTTCATTTAAAGAGAGATTATGATGAGTAGAGATGACCTGGTAAACCATTTAATGTAAACTTACTAGGTTAAGCAATGCCTAGACAATTCAGCCAATAGTGAGATAAAACATAAATGACAGTAATAAAATAATATTACTCTCAATCTTTGCTAATGATAAAATTTTGGATGTTTGTTAAAATAGGCTAAGTATTGTTGTGTATTTTAGTATTATATTTTGTATTAGTCATTTGACTAATTCCTATATACACATATTAAGTTATTTGATTTTAAGGGTGTCATCAATTACCCTTACTGAGTGAAGTTTAGGTGGGGCCAACAGATTAAATTAAGTAAAGTTGTTCTATTATATATACTTTGGAATATGACAGTTCAGGTACTTGTGTTTGTATAAAATATTTTTGTGACTGACGAATATCCTTTCTTAGAACTAATGAGGATTTTAGTAATTAATGTTATAATTTGTGAATAATTTGGATAATGTGGTTTAAGAATAATCAGAGCGTCACATTAAGGTAGCAATAGAGCGGGTTTACGTCTCTAGGGACAAATTAAGTGAAAAAAAAAACTAATGATATGTTTTTGTCTTATTTAGGATGGTTTCAGAAGATGATATTGTTGGCCTAGAATCGACTGGAGAATCGAGTAATTTGATCTATGCTTCATATATACCTAATTAGGGTGATGCTAGAACAGGTCAAGTAGGACGAGAGGTGCCAATGTTACAACAGATGATGCAGTTCTTTTAGATGATGCAGTAGGCTGTTACTATGGCTCTAGCTCGAGGTGATTATGGGGTGGATCGTAACTATAAGTGGATCTGTAAGATGGGTGTAATGGAGTTTCAAGGTACTACTAATCCTAAAGAGGTTGAGGTATAGTGGGAGCAGTCAGAGTTAGTTTTAGACTGTCTAGAGTGCACCTTGGAAAGAAGGTTATAGTATCATTATTTCAAGGCAATGCATTGACTTGGTAGAAGTTTGTGAAGAGATTTTACAAGGCACAAGAGATGAGTTGGTAAGAGTTCTAAAGAGAGTTTAAAGACAAATACACTTTGCAGATATATCAGGATAAAAAGAAGATGGAGTTTATGAGTTTGGCTCAAACAAAGGAGATGATAATGGCAAAGTATGAGGCTCACTTTGCAGCATTATGTAAGTATGAATTAAAGGTTGTGGCAAATCTAGACGACAAATGTTACTTATTTGAGCAGGGTCTAAGGAACGATATTTGCTTAGGCTTGGGAGCTACTACTTCTGATTTCAAGAAGTTACTAGCACTACAAGAAAACAATACATTAGCGACGGACAATTACCGACGAACCTACTCTTGTAGCTAATTACAGATGGAAAATCAATATCTGTTAGTAAAACTGTCGTAAAAATTTTCATTTTGTGACAGAAAAATTGGCATCGATAAAAGTGGAGGGAAAACATTCATGTCAATTTTTCGACAGAATTTAGCGACGAACCTGTCATAATCATCGATAAATTAGGCAGGAATGCTTCCTACTGTCAAATAACGTCAGAATTTTACCGACAGATATAATGTCCATCGGTGAATTTTACGTAGCATCAATTTTGTACCGATGATAACTTCATTTTCTGTCGTTAAATTCAAACTAGTCGTTTTAAAATGTCGTCATTTGGTTGAATAACAAATGATGTTGTTTCAATTCGGGGTTAAAGGCACCCCAAACCTTCCCCCTTATTTTCTCCTCTGTTTCTACTATATTTTTCCTCCTTGCGTCGTCGTCCTCTCTTCATCGTTTGCATCTCCTCTAGTCACCATCGTCGTCTGCAGTCTCTCCTCTTCGTTGAAAGTCTCCTCTCTGTCGAATATCACCTCACTGTCGTCATTGAAAGCAGCTGATAGTCGCCTCACCATTGACGTCTGCAGCTTCCCCATTTGTGTAAGTTTATGATTACACTTCTCCATTTGTTGAGTTTTGTATGAATACAAAGATGATGGCATATCATTGGTGCTAGTAGTATTGGGGTTTTGAGACTTCAATTAAATCAAATTCTATGTTTATTGCTCTGATTTGTTTACTGTGTTAATTAGGGTATAAATTTGCTAAATTGATTAGGGTATAAATTTGTTGAATTTGATGTGTTATGTGGTTATTCTATAGTTCGGATCCTCCTGTTGGATATGACAAATATTTTAAGCCAACGAAGGATTAAGGAATAAGAAAATAAGAAAATACAAGTTATAGCTGACACCTTTATGCAAATTTAGAGTGTCTTTCGATAATAAGTTTTTCAAAGTAACATTTCCTAGAAGTATAAATGCCCTCATCCTAGAAAGAAACATTTCTGCGTTCAATGCCAAAATAAGACAAAGTATAAGAACTTTTATGTTACTATTTGCACTATAATTGGGGATTTGCTATGTATCAAACTTTAAGTTGCATCTTTACAACACTAAACTAGTACTCCTATATTAGTAAGTGTTGAGGGTTATGTATGGAAGAATATCTCTCAGGCCACAAAAGAAATTTTATTATCAAGAGTTTGAGGTACAACAAAAATATTTTTTATTAATTTTTATACAGTAATTAGATAAATATAATTACATTATAAGTATTTATCGAATATTTTTCTTTTTGTTTTAGAACAAATTTTTTTGGGATTCTGGATTTGACACGATCATTTATGAAGTATGGAAGAGACAAGTACATATACATTATCAAGACTTTGTTGCTGTGATATATAGGCCTGGTGTTTATAGATCAATTTTACCCTGAAAATGTCAATAAATGCAAGTATAATCATTTTAATGTGCAAAATCAATATTCCTATGTATGTGTATGCCACATCATGCATAAGCATGGATTATGTTTCCTAATTTCTCATTAACCTCTTATAAACACTATTTTAACTTTATCATAAGTAATAGGATGTTACACCTTGAGTACTACTTTAAACAATATGTTAATTGTAACAATTTGCATATTTTATACTCTTGATCCTTATGAACAAAGTACATTTGATTATTTCATATATTATTTTTATCTAGTTTTCTACTTAAGAATACTTTCTTTACATTTGAAGTAATTAAGATCTATTATGGTCACCAAAACTAGAATTAATTGGAATAAAGAAAATAATCTTATTATTTAATATGATTATTTTTTATTCAATGGTAAAAATGTCATATGAAATAATTGAATTAATTTTGATTGTGTTTCAAACAATGTAATTAAATTCAATTCCAATATTGCTGGATTTGTTCCAAATAATATAAATTGAATTCAATTCAATTTCATTAATGTAATTGAATCCAATTCGTTAATAAATTTAATTTGAAGGTTTCCAAACGACCTGTTAAAATAACTCTTACTTTAATATATTACAAACAATTCTATTAAGCTTTTTCAACCTAAATTTTATTTATTTATTTAATAGACCCTCATGTCATATAGACATTAGACCTAGGAAAAAGGCCCCTTATGAACCAGTACTCTAATATTTTAGAAACCCCAAGTTTTTCTGCACGTTCTTTTCTTTGCTCAGCTTACTCAACATATATTCCTATTATGTCGTTTTTTATCTTCTTCTCGACTTCTCATCATCTGCTCTCTGCTCACCTTTCTTTCTGCTAGTTTCACTTTGATTTGCATTTGACATAGGTCAATGATGGTTTCACTTTGATTTGATTTGGACCTTTAAATCGCTGAGAATTAATTTGCTTTATTCAAATTGGAAGGCAAAGGGTTATTGGAGAGGCTGTTTTTTCGGGCTTAGTCTTGGACAATTCTAAGCTTTGGGATACTTATTTCGTTACTACTTTAAAGTAATTGTGCTACCTTCACTTATTTTTCTTCTTCCTTAAGATTGTCATGTATGTAGTCTATCATTATTGTTATTAATTTTCTATTTTTTTAAGAACGTGTCCTTCTTCTATTATTTCATCTTGCTTGATAACCTTGTGTCTTAGATATATCACAAGCTCCCTATTAGGAATCATGACATTATAAGGTTCTTCAAGCTACACTTTCCATTGGGATTTTACAATATTGCAGCCATTTGTTGGCTAGCATTTGCTTAAACCATCAAGATTGTTATTTAATATTTTATTTTATTTGTTTAGTCTGTTGCACTATGTTAGTGGCTTATTTTTTGGGTATTTGGTTGATGTGTAAACTCTATAAAAATCTATGCGTTTAAGTGAATATTGTTATTAATCTTTTCTTTATTTTATTCTTCTGTGCGATTTAGCTTTTTAACCAACATATTTTTGGTGCCAGAGCCTTCATTTTTTGGGACCCGTGAGAGAAACTTGTACCACAACTTCAAGCTTTCTTCTTTCCAACACTTAACTAACAAAACAGAGGTGTAGAGTAGGCAATAGCAGTTCGTAGTCGCACAAATGCATACCAAGGCAAAGAGCAATAGTCTCTTTTTATGATAGTCACAAATTAGCAACCAGAAACCAGAGGAGCAGAGCTAAGATCTTCATGCCGCGCGTACACTATTCATAGCAGTCAATGGTACAACAACTTCTTCATAATCATTGATTCTTTTGTTCAAAGAGGAAATTTATGAATTCTGGAGCATCAAGATGATGACTTTGTTTATACTTAAGAGATATAAGATTTGGTGGAGTTTGGGTATAAAGACCCAGATAATGAGTAATGAGTAATGGCTTTGTGACAATAGAAAGCGAGATACAAAAGCTTTTTTCTTCCTTTATCAGGCAGTTACTGATGAGATTTTTTTCCCATATTTCATTTGCAACTACTTCAAAGGCTGCATGACAGATTTTCCAAGGCTCCAAAAAAGTAATTATGGTAAAGCTTCAATCACTTCATAAGTCCTTTGAAACACTCCAAATAGATCCTTCTGAATTAGTTCAAACTTATCTATCTAGAGCTTCTGCTATTGTTTCTCAAATGAGGTCATATAGAGAACAAATTTCTGATCAAACTATAGTCTTAAAAATATTGCATAGTCTCATTTATAAATTTGATCATGTAGTTGTTGCCATAGAAGAGTCTAAAGATTTATCTACTTATTCTTTTGATGATTTAATGGGTTCTTTGCAAGCTTATGAGGACAGGATTAACAAAACTTTAACATTGAATGAAGAAAAAGCCTTTCAAGTGAGAGGTGAGTCCTCTAATAGAGGTGGTCGTGGTGGCTACTGTGGTCGAGATCGTGGATGTGGTAAAGGCCACGGAGGATGATCAAGTGACTAATAAAGGTAGTACAAAAATGATGAACAAAGTGTTATCATTGTGGCAAACTAGGTCACAAAGAAGCTGATTGTTAGGCTAAGCAAAACAAAAATACTAATAATGAAGAAAAACATGCCAATGTTGTGGAAGAAGAAGAAGAAACTATGTTTTTATGGCGCATTCTTATAAAAATTCTACTGATGATATTTGGTTTGTGGATAGTGGTTGTTTTAATCATATGACAAAAGACAAACCATCATTTAAAGAGCTTAATGACAAGAGGAAACTATGTTTTTTATGGCCCATTCTTATAAAAATTCTACTGATGATATTTGGTTTATGGATAGTGGTTGATCTAATCACATGAAAAAAGACAAACCATCATTTAAAGAGCTTAATGACATGAAAAATTCAACAATATGGCTAGTTGACAACAATGTGTGTCATATTGAAGGGAGAGTTATAGTTGCCATTAAGACAAATGGTAATACTAAACTTTTGTCTGATGTACAATTTGTTCCTATTTTGACTTATAATTTCTTGAGCATTGGATAATTAATGGATAGTGGCTATAGAATTGTGATTGATGATGGTATATGCACATTTATTGATAAAAAGTACAGTTGTATCATTGCCATTGTTCAAAAGACAAGTAACAATATGTTCGCATTTGATGTTTCTTAGTTGCATAATTATGCCTTTATTGTTAGCAAAATAGGTGAGTCAAGATTATGACATTTGCATTATGGGAATTTGAATGAAAAACAAATTGAAATTGCTGAGCTAAAAGAATATGGTTTTTAGATTGCCTACAATTGAATCTTTTGAGTTTTGAGAAGGATGTGTTTTGGGTAAGCAAAGTGGAAAGTCTTTTCCAATTGGAAAATCTATTAGAGAAAATTTTTATCTTCAGTTAGTGCATGTCAATTTGTAAGGACCCAAGAATATCAAATCTTTTGGTGGAAATCAATATTTTTTCTTGATTGTTGATGATTACAGTCACATGAATTGGGTCTATTTTTTGAAGACAAAATCTAAAACTCTTACTCACTTTAAGAATTTTAAGGCCTTAGTAGAAAATGAAATTGGTAGCAATATTAAGTGCCTTCGAACTAATAGAGGAGGTGAGTTTACATCTACTAAATTTAATTAACTCTTGAAGAATGTGGTATTTGCAGTCAACTTATTACACCATACAGACCAAAGCAAAATGGTGTTGTTAAAAGGAAAAATCAAATAATGGTAGAGATGGCTAGAAGTTTTATAAAAGCCAAAGGTCTTCCCAATTCCTTTTGGACTGAAGTAGTTGCAATGGCTATATATCTTTTAAATATTTCTCCTAGAAATGTTGTATAAATAAAATACCATATGAAGCATGAAAAGGCATGAAGCCTTATGTCTGTCAATTAAAAGTTTTTTTATGTGTAGCTAATGCTTTAATTAATTCTCAATCCTGCAGTAAACTTGATAAAAATCTGAAAAGTGCGTTTTTATTGGTTATTGTCCTCAGTCCAAAGCATATAGGTTGTATAATCCTTTAAGTGGCAAAATTGTTATTAGTAGAAATGTGGAGTTCAATGAAGATGCAGCATGGAATTGGGAAACTACCCAAGTAAATGAGCGTATTCCAGTCCTAATCAATAATGTAGGTAATACTCAACCTTTACAACCAGAAAATCCATCACCATCTCCTACCAGTAGTAGCTCCTCATCTCTTAAAAGCATAAATTCCTTTTCATCTGATGAAACTCCTCAAAGGAAATTTAGATCCTTCAAGGAAATTTATGAATCTGGTGCTTTGTTTTGCGTGTTGCAGATCCATTGTGATATGAGAAGGTAGCGAAGAAAGGAGAATGGTGTAAGGCCATAGATGAAGAGATGGCAGTAATTCAGAAAAATCAAACATGGGAATTGATAGATTTGCCTGAAGGAAAGCAAGCAATTGGGCTTAAATGGGTGTTCAGAACTAAGTATCATGGTGATGGAAGTATACAACAGTATAAGGCATGACTTGTAGTAAACAGGTATACTCAAAAAAGGGGCATTGATTTTGAAGAAACCTTCTCACCAGTTGTTTGTCTTGAAATTGTAAGAATTTTGCTTGGTTTAGCTGCTCATTTATGTCTTCTTGTTTTCCAATTTGATGTGAAGTTTGTTTTTTTAAATGGAGAATTGGAAGGGGAAGTTTATATTTCTCATCCTAAAGGCTTTCTTTTAAAAGGTTGTGAAACTAAAGTCTTTAAGTTGAGGAAAGTTCTTTATAGGCTTAAGCAAGCTCCATGAGTATGGCATAGCAAGATTGAAAACTATTTTGTTGAACGTGGATTTAAAAGAAGTGACAATAAGCCCATTTTATATTTGAAAAAGGAAAGGATAAATGATTTTCTAGTTGTTTGCCTATATGTTGATGACATGATTTATTTTGGGTCATGTCAATCTTGCTAAAGAATTTTAAGTCTTTAATGATGAAGAAATTTGAGATGACAAACTTGGGTTTGATGCATTACTCTTTTAGACTTAAGGTGAAATAGGTGCAAATGGAATTTTCATTTCTCAATAAAATTATGGTAAAAATTTGCTCAAAAGGTTTAATATACTGAATTGCAACGTCTCCACACTAGTGAATTCAAATGAGAAATTGCAATATAAAGATGGCATTGAAAACGACTGATCCAACCAATTTCTAAAAATTAATTAGTGGATTGAATGATTTAACTCACACACGTCCTGACATTGCATTTTCTGTTAGTGTTTTATCCAAGTTCATGCATAATCCTACACAACATCATTTTGGGGCAGCCAAGGAGTCTTGAGATATGATGTTGGAACATCTAACATTGGGATTTGGTACTCTAAAGTATCAAGTTTCAAATTGTTTGGTAACATTAACAGTGATTGGGCAAGTTCTTTGGATGATGAAAGGAGCACTTCAGACTTTATTTTTATTTTAGGGCTAGGAGCTATCTCATGGAGTTCAAGAAAGCAAGAAATTATTGCATTGTCATCTTCAAAAGCTGAATATATTGCTACA
>JANZXR010000001.1:16910350-16921248 GCA_027575705.1 Erythroxylum echinodendron | reverse complement strand
GAGAAAGAGTCGTGGAAGACTCTCCAAAAATTAGGTTTTTAATAAGCTAAAAATGTGACAAGTGTCACACTCCCATTAGTTATTCAATTTCTTCTCAATTCACTTCAATTTCTCTTCAATTTCCAATGGCTCACTTTCAAAAATTCCCAATTTCATATGTCTGAATTTCCATTGCCATTGGACAACAAATTTCCCTACTGGATGTCCCCTATCTGTCGCTTGACAATTTTTCGGGTCCGGAAATAATTCCAGAAAATTCCCGAAAAATTCCTATAATTCTCTAAAAATTGGAAAATTACTATGAACCTCTCCGATTCAATTTATCACTCACAAAGCCTATTTTTCAAGAAGTCACACTTATTCACACTTATACTGGGAAAATGTCATGAATGCATGTACAGGTATTTTCATGTGCACATATCACTGTTCACAAATGCATGAGCATGAGATGTGTTGTTCTACTTTCTCTGATTTACTACACTTGGACCCGTTTCTCTGGTCCGACCCGTTCTATAGAAACGGGATGTTACAATACAAGTTATCAAGTTGCTAATTTATTTACTAAGTCTTTGTCTCAACACAAGCATGTTTATTTTTGACAGCAACTAGGTGTATGTGTTTTTGAATCAAAGGGGTGTGTTGAAATTGATTCAAAATCAATCTAGTCAGGTGGTACGTATGTTGTTTACTAAGTCCAAGCTTACCTTATTGATTCATTTAAGATTGTTATTTAGTACTTTATTTCATTTGTTCAGTCTGTTGCAGTATGTTAGTAGCTAGTTTTCAAGTATTTGGTTGATGCGTAAACTCTATAAAAAACCATGAGCTTAAGTTAATAATGTGGTTCAGCTTTTGTCTATTTTATTCTTTAGTGTGTTTTAGCCTTTTATCCAACAGAACAAACACTTGACCCTTAAATATCTATTGCAATAAAGTTCCTAGGGAGCAATACATGTACAAAGATAAACATTCATTCTTGAATTCCACATATACAAAAAGAAGGGGCCACTAAGGATACAAAAAGAGAGTAGACAATATATAGTCGAGAAAAAGACACAAAACAATATGAAGGTGAGAAAAAGACACAAAACAGCATTAATCTAAGAAAAAGATAGGAAACAACGCAAAGCCAAGCAAAGAAGAGGTGTACAGAAGAGAAGAGTAGATAAGTAGCACGTCTGGGTTTAGGTGATTTGGGAAAATTAGGAATTCATTCCTATTTTTTTTTGAATATTTTTATTAGTGGGTTCCACATGTCGTAAGTGTCCACAGAAAAAAATAAAAATCTAAGTTGGAAAATTTTAACAGATCTATTTATTTTCTAGTAAATGTTTGATAAATATTAAGGTTTAATTTGAACGTTTTAAAATGTTTGGGTTTAAATTAAACTTTGAAGAAAATCTTAAGGTCTAATTGGACCCTTTTGCCAAAACCTAAACGAATGTGTAGAGAAAAGAGAAGGCACAAGGTAGAGGAGGCAAGGTTAGAGCAGACTGAGCTTGAGAGTATGCATAGAGAGATGATAAGAGGTGACAATGACAAGAAGATGCAGGAAGATGGCAAGAGGCAACCATGACTTAGAAGTAGAGAGAAAGAGTTAAGAGTTTGGGAGTGAAACTGAACAGATTTTTAGATTTTTTAATTTAGTTCATAATTTATTTGAAATTATATTTTAGTCTTTACATCTTGTTGGTATTTCAAATTTCGATCGATACTATCAATATTGACCAAAATCACCAATATAACATGAAAATTTTACCCATTATTCAAATCTAATTTTTTTTACTAATTTTTGGCTGAAAAGGCAAGAAAATCATAATACTAATTATATCTTCTCATTAATCATCCTTGTCTCAAAAATTAAAAGCATCTTCAAAACTTGCAATTGCAAAAGTGTGATAGATGTGTAGAAGTTATAATAAGAAAATAAACAAAAACCATTTTCTAAATTATAATAAGAAACATAATTTATTAAAAAATTTAATTAAATTTTGTTAAAAGACTCAAGATAATTGAAAATAATTTTCAGTCAAATTCAAAAATTATTGTCAAATTAAATTTCTATCTGGAAAATTTTTTTTAATTTATTGAAAATTATTTTCAAATCAAATTAAAGTTCTACTTGGAATAAAATTGTAATTTATTTAGAAATCAATGAGTTTAATCTGATTTAAATTTTCCAAAGAGTTAAAAATATTATTTTTTTGAATTATGAAAATGAATAATTAGAATCAAATGAAGCTTGATATTTTATGTATATAATTTCATTATATTATCATGAGAAATTAATTGCTTAATTCACGTATATAATACAGAAAAAAGGTGAGGGATACGTGATGCATGATAATTAATTGAGAATGTGTCTCTGTATTTAAGAATTGGGTCTAAGAGTGTTAACTCAATTTGATATCTTATAACATCTTCATGCCAATGGAACCGATGGATTCGGCTTATAAAGATATGTTCGGCCTCTTCTCAATGATGCACTCCACTACCACTCAACAACCAGCAGCTTTAGAAGCAGCCGCCATTTTCACTTCGAAATTCTTTACATGAACCCGGTTTCTCAGCTGTTGTCTGTTGGACATTGTGATTGTGTGGTACTTCACATTTCGTATTGTGATGATCATATCACCATGCAATGCTTACTTGGGAAATTTTGTTTCAGTATTGTGAAACTAGGAACTCATATGAATCACAGAGATAGTTTATCAAGGAACTCGGCGTTCCATCAGCATCATTGTGAAGCTTTGTATGCTCTCTCCTGTATGAACCTTTTGTTCTGAGATTTAATTAATCATTTCACATGTATCTTGATACGTCGCAACTAGATTTTATTATGCATTGCAGATTTAATTGTTCTCAAGGATATCGTTAGTTTAGCTTTCATTTATGTCCGAAGCCCTTATTCCTGATCGTTGCGTGTTGCTTTATTCTTTGCGTGTTGCTTTATTCTTTCATTAATGCAGTCATAACCACTCAAGAGCATGGAGACTTGCAACTTGGATGGAGAAGCGCAAATTGGGGCATGGGAACAGGAATTTCTTCATTTCTGGAAGATGAGTATGACAATGCTATCATTCGACTGGTGAATGATCATAAAACTATATTAATTGTATGACATACTAGAATTGTTTTTCTCTGGACAGCATTTCCGGTTAGAGTTAAATACCATGGTATGCGAAAAGCATATGTCGTCTGATCTGCCATAGTCGTTTTACAAGCCAGTTCACATTGAAATTTGTTAACGTACCGACAGTTATTACCTGTGTCAGACTGTCCCACCATCCACTCGTTACTGTAAAGCTGACATGAAATTTGGAAGATTTTTCTGGTCACTGCTTTCCTCAACATGCCTGTCCTTTTACAGAGTCCTGCTTTTTATCTGTGTCTTTTCCTACTGGTCAGTCAGACATAAACAAGCCAAGAGATTTAAAGCGATAGTCGGAATCTTTTGTTCAGTGTTTAATTATGTCTAATGTCTAAAACTACAGTCTTTAAACTTATATTTAATAATTAAAATAATGTCGTTTTCAGATAAAGAATCTAACCTCAATCAAGCCAGTCCATAGTGTAAATAAGAAGTAAGAGATGTAATAATAATCCTGTCATGTTAATTCTTTTGAGGATAAAGAGACGTACTTCTTTAATTAAGATTTTGTCAATTTTTTGATAAAATTGGATATTAATCAACTTTTAAATTTTGAGAAAAATAAATAAGTGAATTTGAGTTGTTTTGTGCGATGTGAAAAAAAGTACGGAAAAGAAAGGTGTTTTGTGAGATTATTTAGCGAATAAATGACTTTTTATTTATTTCTTACCATATTACAACATAAGCACACGTGAAAAGTGAATTCAGAGGCGGCTCCCTATTCTCCGTCATCTTTCATACGTCAGCATGAACCAAACCCACCAATCACAAAACATTAAACAACACTTCAAACTAAATAATATAATACCGAGATATTTACAATAACAACAAACCATAGGTGAGCTGATATTTGGTTTTTGTGCGTACGTAGAAAATTGGAGGGCTCCAACTCTGAAGCTCCAAGCTCTGTAGAGAGCGACCACCGACCAGGAAGCTTTCTTCATTTTCCGGGCCCTTTAGCTCGAGGTCTCTCTCTCTCTCTCTGTCTCTCACTTCTCTGTTTCTTCTCTGAAACATCTCTTTTTGCTTTTGGTGTATGTTGTTTTTCATTCTTTTTCTTTTTCTGGGTCGGTCGTATTGAAGATGCGTCGGTCTGCATCCAAGAAAACCGGTGAATCAAATTCAACTCCTCCGATTACTTCTTCTGCTACAGATTTTTTTCGCTCTGGTAATTCCTTTTCTTTTGTTTGTTTGCTTCTGATTTAATTTTTGTAAAGATCCAATCTTTTGTTTTCTAAATTCTTTTCGGGTTTATTTGTTTTTACTTGTTTTCATGTTTTTTGTTTCTGGGTTGAATTCAATATCTGTTATTCTATTTGATTTGATTGGTGAATTGATTATTCTTAGTTGCTTTAATTTTCTTCTTAAATGGTCATAATTGGATTCTTTCGTCTCCAATTATCTTTCTGTGGATTTTGTTTAATGAGTGATTGGAGAAGCTGCAATGAGAAGATAATGTGTAGAAAGAACTAAAAGGAAACAGATACGCTCATCAGGATGAGGTTGCGTTAAAGGGAATGGCATGAGACGAAGTAAAGTGATGCTGCTGAGTAATATGAATTTGGGGCCTTGAGATGAACCATAAACTTTTTTGAGCGCAATAAAAAAGTATGCCAGATTGATTTAGCTAAACCTTCCTGAGAACTACATCGTGAATTTGGATATGAATATATTTTACTTCTTTTATACCTCTTAATCTGAATGGAATTTTCTTGCTTTACAAGATCCAACCTTGGTTTCCCTCCTTTCATACCTTGCTCAAAATGATCTGTGCATGCTTGAATCATTTAATGGCATTCACATGGTTTAGAATTGATTAGTTCGGTACTACTCGTTTTGCCATTATCTGCTACCGATGCTTTCCATATAGTTAACATTGTATTTTGAGGTTGCCATCTAATTTGTGTTTGTAATTTGCATATCTTACCTGTCCATCATCAGGGAAAGCATCTGCGAAAGAGATGGAACGAATTGATAACTTATTTTACTCTTATGCAAATAGGTCATCCGGTATGATTGAGTAAGTTTTACTCTGTTTGCCCAACATCTGACACTTTACTCCAACGTATCTGCATTCTTGGTGGGGAATGGAGTACTTGTTTTACCTCATGTTATACAAATGAACTTTTAATGAAATTTGCAAGTAGGTCTTAAGTACGATAATGCTATTCGATGAACTAGAGGCAGAACACAAATTGAGGAATCTAAGAAAATGATATTAGAAAAGAAAAGAATATGATGAAGATAGTGGTCAGAAGTCTGTGATTATTCATGTTTACTCGGTAAACACCATATCTGTATTTTTCTTGTTGTTGTCAAAATAATCAACCCTTTTGATCCTTAAATAATTTCCAAACCAATCATTTCTAGCTTGTTAGTGCATACTTCCATCATGACATGGATGCTTATAGAATGATTTGTTATTTCAACAGCCCAGAAGGAATTGAAGTTCTATGTGCAGATATGGAGGTGGATCATACTGATGTTAGAATCTTGATGCTAGCGTGGTAAGTTCCATTTGGTTGCCTAGATATCATGCTTCGAAAACTTTATTAAGCTTCAATCTTTAATAGATGGCTATGTATTGCAGGAAGATGAGAGCTGAAAAGCAGGGATACTTTGCTCTGGTAAAGAACATTAGTCTCTTTGAATATTAATCCATTTTCTATTTTTTGCTCAATTGTTTTGGGTTCACGCATTCCAGTGGGGTCCCTGTGCACACTTACTGATACATGGTTCAGACATGCCTGAATCCTTAACAGTTTTGTGTCCCTTTTTTCTCGAAATTTTCTCAATTTGATTACTATTTTTGATTCAAATATGGAACTTAAATATTGCACAAACCGTTATTACTTCTCCATGTTATAAACTCATATAATACTGTTAATAGGAGGAGTGGCGTAGGGGCCTCAAAGCACTGAGGGCTGATACGGTGAATAAATTGAAGAAGGCCCTTCATGAGCTAGGGAAAGAGGTACATGATAGCTTTCTTTCTTTCTATTTTTTTTTTCTGGTTTGCTTCATGTACAACAGTATGAGATGCATCTTAGCAATGGCTTATAAGTATGCAACACTTTTGACATTATACTTTCATCTTATCAAGGTCATGAGGCCATCAAACTTTGTAGATTTCTATTCGTATGCATTTCAATATTGCCTAACAGGTATTGGAATTTCAAAAAAGCATTTATTTGCAATTTGAGATATTGCCCTTCTAACCAGTATCTATGCTGCTTTGGTTTTGCAATAAATTGTTGCAGAGGAGAAACAGAAAAGTATAGACATAGAGAGCATCTGCCAATTACTGGATCTTGTTTTAGGGTCCCATTTTCGTGCCCAAGTGGATTATTTTATCGAGTACCTAAAGGTGAGTGGTTAAATTCTTCTGTACATGTCTTTCTGAAGTTGCTACTTTTAGAACTTGTGACAAAAGCCATGTCTTATACTCCAACTGCAGATTCAGAATGAATATAAAGTCATAAACTTGGATCAGTGGATGGGCTTTTATCGATTTTGCAATGAGGTACTACCTACATTTAGCTCAACTGCTCTGAATTTCTTGGTCACATCATAGTACAACATTCTGTGCTGTCCGTTCGTTTTCTTATTTTATGATGATGTTATTATCCTAAGCAGGTTTTAAATGCATATGCATACATGAATGGAGATGAATCTTAATGCGAGTTAACTTCCTTTTAGAAGTAAGAGGTGATAAATCTTATATGAGCAGAAGAGAAAACTCATTGCAATTTGGAAGTGCACAAACATACCCACTCATCATTCGATTTCACTATATATCCTACTTGCAAATAATAATGAGCTACTACCATCCTGTATGTGCTGTGGCTTGTTATGCTGGAGTCTAAATTGAAGCTTCATTTGTTTTTAACAGATTAGTTTTCCAGAGCTTAGTAATTATAATGCAGAACTTGCATGGCCATTGATCCTGGACAATTTTGTAGAGTGGCTGCTAGCAAAAAGTTCCTAGGCCTTTCGATTGATTCGCTGCTGTAAACCATTTTTATTATGTACCGAGGTACTTGTCCTTGTTTTTCTTCACTATCTTGAAACTGTCTCAGCTTTTTACAGCTTTTAATCTGTTTAAAAATTGTGATTGATCTGCTTGCAGGAATATTAAATCTTGTACACATTAAATTTCTGCAACAAGTTTCATTTTCTTCTTGTTTTAGTTTGTCTATGTTTAAGCTCAAACCGACCTTATAAGATCAACGAACTATTAACCACAATTGGAGAATTCAACCCTGTGATGATTAATCTCTTTACAACCCCAAAAGAAAAGGTTGGAAGATGCATCACCATCACTCAAAGAAACGTTAGAATTTAAAAAGGGTAAACATCAAAAACACAAAGATTTATTATTAATGTCTTTAGGGGGAAAATGGTGATAGATTCCTTGGCAACTAAGTCATTAGAAGCAAATGTGATGACTGGCTGCCTCTGTTAGTAGATTAATGCCTCAGACTCGTCAGATAGGTACCCTACTCATGAAGACATAAAATGGTGGACATGGTGATGTATACGTTCCAACGGCAGAATCCAAGAGACTTAAAGGAATAAGAAATCCACTTTGTACTCTTCACATAACCTCCTCTTTTACAACTATATTCAAGATTTAAAACCCAAGGATTAGTTTCTTGCAATTTCTTTTTTAAGCAACTTTGAACTAAGCTTATTTTATGGGTTTCTGAATAGTAAAGACTATTCATTTGTTGACTTCCTTGAGCAGATAGGTGTACCAAATTTACGTCCCTTCTAATTTCTGATCTCTTTCAACTAAAAGAAGTCTCTCATAGTTTTCTAAAAACCTAAAAAATAAAAACTCGGGAACATGGCAACATGCGCTTTCTTGGAGTGACACTTTTAGACCATGTTTTGGTCCTTTTTCTGGTTTAGTCAAAATTTCACGTTCTGAGACTGTTCCAAAGTGCCTTACCGTCTCGAGAGCATAACACAGGCATGGCCCAAGTGTCTGACTGAAAAAAAAGGGAAAGGAGATTTTGACCAATTGGTATCCTATGCTTAATTGGATCTCTCCCGAGGAACACAATGGAAAATAAACAAAAGATTGCAGTGAGCTTCACTTGAAAACCACCACAAGAAAAAGAAACTAAAAAAAAAAAAAAGCGCAAAAGAAAACGAGATAAATAAACAAAAGAAGAAGAACGAATTCACATGTTATGCGCTGCATGTCTGCAATGCATATAACTTCCGTTGTTAGATCAATAAATTTACCAGGAAAAGAATCCAAAATCCCAGATTTTTTTATTTTCAAATCACATCTTGAAATTGTGGATCCTCAGGGGGATGAAGAATGGAGGACTAACGGCGAAGAGGGTGGAATTGGCGAATTGCACGTCTAGTTCTACTTCTCCCGCGAACTTGCTTGCCAGCAGGAGACGATGAAGAAGATGAAGAATTAGACGTTGTATATGTTTTCGACTGGTTACTCAACTTTTTCTTCTCCTCTTCATTGCCTTTATCTTCAAACACACGACCTCGAACTTTTGTTGAATTTAAGGTTGCCGGAAGAACACAATGGCACAGAAAGCCTACAGAAAGACCACAGATCTTCTCAGATTTCAGGAACTGGTGAACAATTCATATAAAGTTCCAAGCTTACATTTCATTACTGAAATATTAGTAGAAAACAAATTAGTGCGAGTTATCATCTTTGAAAAATAAACTGGAAAGTATGTTAAATCTACCTGAAAACCCATCCATGTTAGTGTTCACTTCAAGGAAATGATTAAATCTGGATTTTCAATTCAAACTCATCATTCAAGAGCAAATTTTACGACTAGACAGATGGAGATTCTTAAAACAAGGAAAAATGAGAACAGAAATTTCTCTTACCGAGTCTGGCGAGCCGATTAATCCAACTTGGGATGGGATTCCCGGTTAATCTAAGACAAACATCGTTGCAGAAATGGTTGCAGTTCTTGGTCATTAGATTATAAGCATTCCCTCTGTACTTACCTGCCAATGTCTCCATTACTGCTCTTACCTCTGTAGGACTCATATCTGTTTTTCCAATCAAAATCGACTTTCTGAATGTGAATCCATCGCCATGTTTAGGTTCCCCTTCGAAAATTCCAGTTGATGAGTACTCATGAGCGCCAAATGCATACTCAACCCCATGAACTGCATTGCAAGCGATTTCTCTTTTAAAAAGATTGAAGCTCGTTGATGCTATCTACCCAAAAACATACGACAAGTAAAGCCCAGAAGCTTGACAGTGATAAAGCATCATTTACAGCCCAAAAAGTTTCAGAAATTCAGGCCAATAATGAGATTTTGAGACATTGGATGGAGATAAAGTAGAAAATTCTACGTTCACAGGACTTGGAAACCTAATTGTGTGAAATTTTAGCAGAGTTTTTATGTTTTTCAGGGAGGGAATTCTTGGAACTGGTAGTCAAATACATTTTCCTCTTCGCACGTTCTCATCAACCAAACAACCTTGAAATGCTGCAAATCTTATTCAAAGATGGAAGCACAAGAAAACTACCAGTAAAGCGATTTACAAGGGATCTAGACAGCAACTTATCACACTAAAAACCAAAGAACATTCAGAAAGCTACATTTACAGGCGAGTAATAATCTAACAAGAAGAGAAGTTCATAGGAAACATACACTAACCTTGAACTCCAGAGTGGTAGACTCCAAGTCCAAGCCAGTAGGCATAGCCATTGATGGGTGTTAGATCATAAACGTTAAGGTAAACAGGGACGGATCCGACATCGTTACAAGTCGAAGTTCTTGCACAAAACATGGCTCTTCCCCTTTTCCCTCCTTTGCTACCATATACAATGTGACAACTTGTCCTAAGCCATATGATAAAGTCATGACACTTCTGTCGTTTTCTTTTGATTGCAAAGAAGATTGGAACTCACACACTCCCAAGTAAAATAAGAGATTCTAACGGGTGCTTGGTTACTTGGGAAAGTAAAAAAGGAATAGGTAAGAAATTAAAAAAGATGTTTAGATTAGTATCACGATTAAATGATAGTATTCTAATATATTTTTTAGGCAATATTTCATATTTTTAATAGAATTATATTTATTTTCATTTCTCGTTATATTTATTATAAATATTATTATTATTTTTTGAGATGAACCCAATAAATGAAAGGGTAGTGATTAATTTCCTCTCTAAATTATGGGTTTGGTTTGTATTTATAAAGATTTAAAGAAATCTGGTAAAGAGAATGAGAATCTTTACTTAATAAGGGCAGCATCATCACCAGTACTTTTGGCAATAATTTAGAGTATAGTTGGTGATATGGATGTAGATCTACCTACTTTACCAAAAATTTCCATGGTGACTTGGATGGTAGTTGTTATGATAGGTGTTACCTGTGTAAGTCGGTTGTGCTTGTGTGGTCCGATTAAAGAGTTCAGAGAACCGCCTGATGGTCGCTGGCACTCTATTATGCTTACCAAAAACGGGCCGCATCTTTCGCACTTGTTTTTTGCAGACGACCTTATTCTTTTTTCGGAAACCTCCTCGCAACAGGTAGTCGCAATTCGCGAGATCTTACAAGACTTCTGTGCCGCGTCAGGGCAACGCGTCAGCCTTGACAAATCTCAATGTTTTTTTTCCCACAATGTCCCTCCCTCGACGGCCCGCAGCTTAAGCCGAGCACTCAGAGTTCGACAGACGTCTGACCTCGGTCGCTACTTAGGTGTTCCTCTTCTTCATGAGCGAGTCAACAAACGGACTTAT
>JANZXR010000001.1:16833524-16881963 GCA_027575705.1 Erythroxylum echinodendron | reverse complement strand
GTTGAACTGTTGATTTTCAGTCGACTGGAAATGTTTGTAGTCGACTGGAACTTCTCCAGCAAATCAATTTTCAGATAATCTTCGATCTTTCAATATCTTTATCCATAATCTTCACCAAGATCCTCTTTTGAATGTTGTCAATCTTTTCTTGATCATTAAGGAATATTATTGACTTGATTTTCTTGATATTTTGTAAATCACTTGCATCCTTGGAAAGTATCACTTGAGATTGCATTGGTCCTTTAATTAAAAACCTGAAATAATTTCTTAACCAATTCTTTATATTTTATAATTATCAAAACATAAAGGGATTTTTATTTGTCAACCACCATTGGTCCAACATAAATGTTACAGCTGTCATCTTAATTATCATCATAAGTAAGAAAAATTGCCTAAATATATACTTGAATCTTTGTTGAAACCTTAGCTTCTTTTACATACCTAATGACTCTAATATTCTATAGTACATTAATGTCTAAACAATCCTAGGAACTATACCAATTTATCCTAATCCAAATAATCATTTCAACTTAAAAATATTATGGCCTGATTAACAACTAATGCTACACTGGAACATTTCTAATCTCAAAATAATATTGTTCTAAGTAAAATATACCTTAATTAGGGTTCACTTATAAATTTAATATCTATATAACCTTGAACTCAAATATCTACTCATACATAGAATAACAGACATCTTTAGTACTTCACAAGTATTAGATATCTTAAGTATTAAATAATTTTAGTACATTATCAACTTTCATATCTGTCTCTATAGACCTAATTCTCATAATTAAGATTTTACCTTCTTATATCCAACAAGAGTTTTTCTTGGATAATTATATTTTTCAAAAATTAAAAATATAAATTATTGTTCTCTATGAGCAATATATCACTATGAACTCTCACCGAATTTCTTGTAGGCATGATAAATTCATAAATATCTCTAAAATAAACTTTTTGAATTCATCATGAAAATGAATCTTTCAACATCTCGTAGCCTTTTAACTATATATCAAATGTATCAACAAGGGCATTAGTTCGAATTAGAAATCATTCTCCTATAAGTATATATTGAAACAAATATTTTGTTCAATAAGGTTTGTAAGATTATATCTAACCTTTTGAATGTCTCATAACCTTTTATTATCTGATTTATTTCTAAACTTATTAGAAAATACATGATTCAACTAAGCATTACATTCCAAAATCATTAACTTTGACTCTTTTGATGTCTTATCATTTCATACATATGAAATTTTACTAATTAATTTAATTTTAACTACTAAAGGTAAGTTATATTACTAAGCTTGGTTATAAAAAAAGAATATTGCATCATAGAACATCTCTTATTGTGTTTTCATCCTTACATAGAACCATAGTTTTATGAAATTTGGTTATAGAGATACTCACTAGAGAATTTATATCTCATCATTAATGATCTCATCAAAGTGTTTCAACATTCTCAATGCTTATTTTCTAGTTAGGTTTAAACAATTTGTACTTTTAAAAAATTTAAATTAATATTTCATTTAATGCATATGACTATATCACATAAAATCATTATTAATCTAATGAAATATAAGTGTCATACTTTTATAAATTATTCCCATACATCTTATGTATAAGATTTAACAATTTCATTGTCATCATTATCTTTTTACCAAAGGTTGACTTTGATTATTTTTTGACCCCAACAAGTTTCAAAACATATGATTCATAATTAAAAGGATACATATATCCTTTTAAATAACTTTATGATTATCACTATATTGATTTAACCAACATGTCATAAAAAGATAGTTTTGGTTACCTAATTTTTTATTCATAAAAAGATAGTTTTGGTCACCTAACTTTGTATTCATGTCACTTATGTTAAACATAAATCTCCTTTTATCCAATATATATATATAATGTTTGAATAAACTTGGATCAATTACTTTACCCAATAATCTATTTCTTATCATGATTTGAACATTATAATTAAATTAAATTTAAAATCAGTATCACATACTTATAAGTACGAACTAAAAATATATGTTATCTTTATCATATCACGTATAGGCAAGAAAAAGTTATGCAAATATTTTTCTTCTAATGACAACTATTATTATATGATAACAAAGTCTTTAATTGTGGTCCATGTTTGTACTTTTAGTAGGCTAATTTGAATAAACTGTTTCATTTAGATATTATGCCTTTCAACTCTACCTCATGCAACTTCTTGCATCTTACTATCATGATGTTGACATTCATCTTATATGTTGTCATTCAAGTTTATGAGACATTAGTCAACTCAAAATGTCATACGATTGTTTCGTCCATATGGTATTGAAATATATCTCTAAAATTTGGTCATCAAATCCTCAATAAGGATTAATAATAAAATTTCATGATAGATATACAATTTTTCTATGTAACTTTGAAAACTCTTCTCAAGCTTAACATATGTGAAAGAAGTTTGTTTCGCTAACAGCTTACTATCAATTATACTAAAAAAAAGTAATTTGTACTTAAAACAATATATAAATCTAAGAAAAATAAGTAATTGGTTATATACCATGAAAATAAAATAAGATCATGATTTTAATCATCTATTTGACTATTCCACTATTTTATTTGAAATAATAGCCCTTATTATTATTCGAAAAGTTTATTATAATCTTTCTAATGGACTAGGATCCTATTCAAATTTAGTTGATCTTGAGTTTGCTTAATAAAGACAACTAAACTTACATTAAGTGGATAACATCTTTATCAATCATAACTCATAACTTTTAGATCTGTTATGTGATAATTCTTGCTAAAATATATCTTATATGTTACTCTTAACCCTACCTCTTGTGATCATGAGTTTGGTTATTTAAATTACACAAATTTAGTTATGTAGGACCCATTGTTATAAGGCTAAACATAATTGGATTAAAGCAGCTTTGAATTTGATCAAGAAGCCTAACAATAAAAGAACTATGGTTTGTTCTTATAACTATAGAAGATAACAATCATTTTTAAAATATGTACTTAATATTTTACGAGGTATTTAATTTTTATTCATCCCATGAAATATAAAATTTCATGAAAAATATCATACATATAAAGCATGCAATTTTAACATGCATCCATATATATATATATAAATAAAACAAGCAACTTATCCACTCATAATAAAATTATATGCACAAAATATGAAGCTTTGTGTTTATTCTAGTTATTGATATTCATAATCTAAAATAATATTTCCAACTACTTGAATAATTAAATTAGATTAAATTAATTGATTCCTAAATAAATTAAATTATTATTCTAAATAGAAATTTAACATAATTTGGAAACAATTTTCAAATTCAATTTGAAACTATTTCCAATCTTTGTTGACTCGTTTAATTTAAATTTATTTGAAAACAATTTTCAATAAATTATGTTTCTTATTATAATTTAGAAAAACCTTTTAAAATTTTATAAGTAATGCATTCTAATTCAATTAGAAAGCTATTTCTAATCTAATTAGAAATTATTTTTCTTAATTAGAAAACTATTTTTAACACTATAGAAATTGCTTTCAAAATTAAATAAAACACTTTTAAATTTAATTAAGAAAGAAATTTATATTATTTATTTAGAGATTGATTTTTGATTTATTAAAAAAATTAAAATTTAATTAAGAAAAACTTTCATTAATTATTTAAAAATTCTTTTTTAATTTTAGAAAGTCTAATTAATTAATTGTAATCTAATTAAAATATCATTAGTTTAAATTCTAGAAACAGCTTTTTTAAAATTTATAAGGAATCAATTTAATTATTAATCTTAATATTATTAAAAAAAATGATTAACATAATTATGAAATAGCGGTCCCCAGACATAGTCCTTTCAGGTTGTGGAAATAGATGGTTGGTGCAAGGCTAGAAATTGAAACACATTAATTTTAAGACTTTGGTCTATTAGATTGACCAATTCATTCAGGAGGAAAAAAAACATATGATAGTCTTTTGAAGTTGTATTAACATTATTTCTCAATAAATATAGTCCATATTCTTACCTTTAAAAAAATCCAGTCTTAATAAAATAACGGTTAAAAATAATATATAAATAAGATATGAACATCATATTGTACTTTTATTTATAATGTATATAGTAAAAAATATATTTAAATAATTATATCATTAAAATATAACAGTATACTAATCGATAATCTTTAAAACATACACTAATCGATATTACGGCGACACGTGATGCGTTTAAAGAATTGTGACATTAGATATTTATAACTTTTTTTTTGTGGTCATTATTAATTATTTGTCAGTTGACTTGCTTTTGTCCTGGCGACTGCGTCTATTCCGTTGGCAGCTACTTGGATCACCTTCCAGTTGCGTTCCACGCAAGCGGGAGATAGAGACTGTCGCTAGCATCTACTGCGTATCAACCTCTGGTCTCAACTCTATCATTCTCTGTTTTGTGTTTCTCTTTGTAGCTACATCTCTGTTTCTATTGTGCTCAATGCTTGCCGAGTTGGACTGATCACAAATTTTTTTTAATCATATATTGTCCCCTTCAAAAGGTAAAATTTTCATATTTAAAGTTGAAAATGTTGCCTATTTTTGCAGAAATGTTGAAGAACTTAGTAGCTAATCATAGCAAAGTTGCAGGGTTTTGATGGATGATGTAGAGAGAGGCCAAGAAGACAAGAGAGGCCTCTCAGAGAAAAGAACCAACGATGGGGGAGAACTGGCTATTACTATCCCAAGTAATGGAGCACAAGCAGATGCCATTGTTGACACTGAAACCTTAGAAATGTCTACAACAAATGATCAGTCGAGGCCAAAAGATTCAGGTTCTGATATATCTGAAGATGCTGCAAAGACTCCCAGGATGAGAAGCGTCCAGAGATCAGTGTATTCAACGCCACGTAGTAGCTATCTCGACGAGTCACAGCATTCACTGGCACAGGTAATTGAAGAGTACGATGATTACGAAGAGGAGATCTACAAGAAAGTTAAATCGAAAAAAGAGAAGATGAGTAAATTAAAAGCTGGAATTTTTATCGAATGGATGGCAAGTTTGTGTATCATGGGCTGTTTTGTGGCTAGCTTGACTGTTGAAGAACTTAGAAAGACTGTTATTTGGAAGTTGAATTTTTGGAAGTGGTGTATGTTGGGGATGGTGACTTTCTGTGGCATGTTGGCCACTAGCTGGTTGTTGCGCTTTATTGTTTTTATCAATGAGAGAAACTATATGATGAGGATAAAGGATCTGCCTTTTGTTCACTGTTTGAAGAGGAGTGTTCAGGTATTTATTTGGATTGGTCTAGTACTTCTTGTTTGGGTATGTTTGTTTAATCAAGGAGTTGAAAGATCTGAGACTGCCAAAAAGATTCTAAAGTTGATAACGTGGACTCTTATTGCGCTTCTTGTTGGAACATTTTTCTGGCTTTTAAAGACTGTGTTGCTTGAAATTGTATCGTCTAAATTTCGGGTGCATGCATTCTTTGATAGAATTCAACTATTAAGCTTTCAAGGCTATATTTTGACAACCCTCTTAGGGCCTCCACTCTTTGTGCAACGTCTGGTTGGCTCCAGATATGGCAAAAAGTACGAAAGGGTTAAGAACAGAAAATCGATTGACTTGGGAAAGGTTTATAAGATGAAGAAAGAAGAGATCTCAAGTTGGACTATGAAGGCTTTGGTAGACAGTGTGATAAATTTTGGTTTTCCTACTGCCTCCTATGATCCGGATGATGAGAATAATGAAGAAATGATTGGCAGTGAAATGGAAGCAATTGCTGCTGCATGTCACATTTTCGAGAATGTTGTTGGGCCTCGTTGCAAGTGAGAACAAAAAATTTGATTGTTATGGATATCATGTTGTTAAATGTATTTCCCAGCGTCTGATATTCTTTTTCTTTCTATGCAGATACATTTCTAAGGCTCACCTCCGACGGTTCTTGCCAAGGGAGGAACTCGACGTTGTATTTCCTATGTTTGATGGATGGCAGACTGGAAATATTGACAGAAAATCTTTGACCGATTGGGTGGTAAGACAAATTCATTAAGTAGGAAGAACTCCATCGGAATAGCTGTTTCATTTTAACTTCAGAAAAATTCTATTAGCTCTACATGTCTTGGATGTTCTGCTTCTTCATGTTTTGGCTCCTAGCTTCTCTTTTTCATACTAATAAGATGGTGGGAGTTTTGGCAGTGGCATCGCAATGCTGATTGTCCTTTTACTGACAGATTGAAACTATAAGAAAAATTGACCACATGCATTCAATGTTCTGCAATTAAGTGTCGAACTCTCTTATAAAATTGTTTTGAATTCCGAATGTGATTCTGCGATATCTTTACAGTTGGGGTTTTACAAGGAACGGAAGAGGCTTGCACAGACTTTACATGACACCAGAATGGCAACTACACAATTGAATAAAGTCTTGTCGGTGATAGTGGTGGTTGTAACCATTATTATCTGGCTTCTTTTGATGAATATTACCAAGTCGGAAACTATTGCCATATTCCTAACAGCTGCAGCTTTTGCATTTGGTAACACCTTTAAGACTATATTTGAGGCTGCTATATTTATATTTGGGGTGCACCCATTTGATATTGGTGATCGTTGTGTTGTTGATGGCGTTCCTGTAAGTTTTTTTAACCTTCTTTTCCTTTCTTCTTCCACTTGTGACGATTGGAAAAATGTAACCAGCTTGTTTCGCATGAAACTTGACAGCTCGTGGTTGAAGAAATGGATATCCTAACAACAGTTTTCTTGAAATTCGATAATGAAAAGATTTACTACCCAAACTCAGTTTTGGCTACAAAGCCCATCAGCAATTATTACAGAAGCCCTGATATGGGTGAATGTTTGGAGTTTTCAATTGATTTTAATACACCAATGGAAAAAATTGGGTTGCTAAAAGATAGGGTTAAGAGGTAAGTTGATGGAACTCTTTGCTTGAAAATATTTTTCACCATTTGATAATTAAAATACGCCTCTACCCTTTTTAAAATCCACTTGCGATTGGCAGGTATTTGGAGACGAATGACTCACACTGGCATCCAAGCCACAGTATTGTGTTGAGGGAAATGGAAGATGATAGTAAGTTAAAACTGATTATTTATTGCAGTCATACCATGAACTTCCATGATTTTGCTGAGAAGATGAGGAGGAGGACTGAACTCGTAGTTGAAATGAAGAATATTTTTGAGGAGCTGAATGTACAAGTCGGCAATGTCCAAGTGAGCGCCTCTTCTTGGTTTTATAACTGGAGTAGGTTAAAGGGTGATCACATCTTAGCCTTCCAACAGTGTCAAAACATACTTAGATATAAATAATAGCATTAAGGAATTTGTATTTCAAGCCTTCCCAAACTACTGCTTATCCCTTTATTCATATTTTCTTTCATTTTCTGCAGAATCCGAGCGGAGGTTGGTAGTTACGTATCACCAAGTTCCTCAAACATTGGAGCAAATTATTGTTGCATTTGGTATTCTGGAGAAGTCATGTAATAATTATTGTTACCAAGTCAAATCTGCTGGAACTCATGTAAACGGCACATTAGCCCCTGGAAAAGAGTTGGAAAATATTGCCATTGGATTGAAACTCAACTTGATGGTTATTGGAGTTGAATTATCCTTGTGTTAGACTTACTTGAATGAAGGGAAAGAATTCGATATAATCTACTAGAAGTTGACAAGCCTAAATTCTTACAGGTAAAAGACATCGACGTCCTTTAAAATTTTTAGTTTTCTATATCAATTTTTTATAATTTAAAATTTTCTTTGAAGTTGTTTTGTTTATTTGAAATTATTTTATATTTTCTTTTCATTTTTTTAAAATGTATATATATATATATTGAACACGAAAACTCAATATGACTTCTCTCAAGATCAAATGCTCTCGATTCATTTGAGATTTTCGAAAGTAGAGACCAACATCTTGTTTTCAATTGGAATCCTTATTCATCTTTTTTTGTCTTCCTTGTTCGAATTTGTCTGACTTTGTCATTGCGTTCGCAGCGTCTTTTCCTGCCTATGCGGCGTTAGGAATACCGTGATGATTTTGGCACTGGATGACATCGGTTAATACGTTGGCATCATTTTGGATAGTTATTAATTTTCAAAAAATTACAAAATAGTTCCTTAATATAATCAGCTTTATAATTTATAATTTTACATCAACTATATATCTAAAAATTATAATAATAAAAATACTATATATCTAAAAATTATAATAATAAAAATTTGAAATAATAAGTAGAAAAGTAATAATAATAATAGTAACATTAATAAGAATAATAAATTTAATAATAATATAATAATAATATGTGTAATAATAATAAAATTAATAATAATAATAAATATAATTGATAAAAATAATAAATTTAATAATAAGTATAAAATTAATAATAATAAATAATAATATTAAGAATAATAAATTAAGAATAATAAAATTAAAAAATCAATTATAATAAGAATAACAATAAGTAGAATAATAATAATAATAATAATAATTGCTAAAAATAATAAATTTAATAATAAAAATAATAAAAATAATAATAATAATTTTTTCGTCTTTTTGTTAATTATTCATTTATCATTTTAAATTTATATCTTCAAATTAAATATTAACATATAAATTCTTTAACAGTAAACTAAATAAAATAATGTTCATTCTATTTTATTCCTTGAACTAAATAACCTATTAGAGAATTAAAACGAAAAAAACTCAGCCAAAAGACTACTTCATAGAAAGTCAGAAACTCTCATAAATTCTCCGTAGGATGTTGCTCTGATACGATTAAAAACAAAAAAGTTATAATGAGAAGACAATTGTATTTGTAATCATTCTCGTAAAGATAATAATACAACCTACCATCTATTTATATCAAAAAAATTGTAACTGTGGGCTATCAAAAATCTGTTCCAAAACTGACAAATTTCTAATTAATCTTAATCATACATGACTGAATGTACACGCGAGTTAACTTTTCAAGTATAAGCCGAACGATCGCGTCTGATACGTGATTGGGAAGGGAATATATTAAACTGCAAGTAGATGAAAACTACGAGTTAAAATGGAAGTATGAACCACACGAACTCGTCTTATGCGTGATTGGGAATGGAATATATTAAATTGAAGTAGATGAACCGTATGAGTTAAAATGGTGTAGGTTAAGAGTAAGTTGAAAATGGCAGAGGCACGTGCTAGATTCCTAAGAATACATTTTTATACAAGTTGTTGAGTATGATGTAATAAGATATACAATCGAACAAGAGGTAACTTCGGTCTGATTTAATTGATCCCTCGTATAGCGGAAAAACAAATTCTCCTTTTGCAAGCCACTGGAGTTTCCTCTGTTTGCCACACAGCTTGGTCAAAGTCTAGTCTAGCTCCAAATCGCTGTCTTATTTCTACTGTGCTCGTTGTTCGCCAAGTTGGCACTGAATGTCTGAAAATGATGCGCATATCGTGTTTTTCTTTTCTTGCTTTGTTTCAAGTTGGAATGTAGCTTGTTTACTCACACTTTTGAACTTGCTCCTAACTAACTTCTCATTCCGCTGTTTACTTTGTCTGTAGTTTCCGAGTTTTAATGGAAGGTCAAGATCAGAGAGGCCATGAAGGTGAAGGAGAACTGGCTATAATTATCTCAAGTAATGGAGAAGCCCCAGAAGTCAACGGGGACAAAAAACCCAAAAAAGTGTCTTCTTCGAAGGAATCGTGGCTAGCAAGTCCAGACATTTCAGAAGACGAGCCAACAAAGAATAAACCGGTTCTAGAAGATCACATTGGTCCAAGCTATTCTCATGAATGGGGTGCTCCTGGAGACCAGGATGACGATAACAATGAGGAGATCTACGAGGAAGTTAAATTGAGAAGATGGAAGCAAAAGAGAGCAAAAGCTGGGATTTTTATCGAGTGGATAGCAAGTTTGTGTATCCTGGGCTGTTTTGTGGCTAGCTTAACTGTTGAAGAGCTTAGAAAGACTGTTATTTGGAAGTTGAAGTTTTGGAAGTGGTGTATGTTGATGACAGTGATTTTCTGTGGTATGTTAGCCACTAGCTGGTTTCTGCGTTTTATTGTTTTTATCAATAGGAGGAACTATATGATGAGGATAAATGATCTGCCCTTTGTTCACTGTTTGAAGAGGAGTGTACAGGTATTTATTTGGATTGGTCTAGTACTTCTAGTTTGGGTTTGTTTGATTAATCAAGGAATTGAAAGATCTGAGTCCGCCAAAAAGATTCTAAAGTTGATAACATGGACTCTTGTTGCGCTTCTTGTTGGAACATTTTTGTGGCTTCTAAAGACTGTATTGCTTGAAGTTGCTTCGTCTAAATTTCGGATGGATGCATTCTTTGATAGAGTGCAAGAATCAGTCTTTCAATCCTATATTTTGGAAACCCTTTCGGGGCCTCCGCTCACTGAGCTAAGTTTGGCAGGTGGCAGCTCCACAGATGCCAGAAAGGAATGGGTTAAGAATAAAAAGTTTACGTTGGAAGAGCCTCATAAAATGAAGAAAGAAAAGACCTCAAGTCGGATTATGAACGTTTTGGTAGAGAGAGTAATAAATGATGGTTTTCGTACCGCCTTCTATGATCAGGATGATGAGACTACGGGGAAAGTGATTAGCAGTGAAAATGAAGCAATTGCTGCTGCAAATCAAATTTTCAGGAATGTTGCTCAGCGTGCTTGCAAATTTGATATGAATGTTGCTCAGCGTGGTCGCAAGTGAGAGAATCTTTGGTTGTTATGAATATCATGCTGTTAAATATATTTTCCTGTGTCTATGATTTGTTGTTTGTATGCAGACACATTTCTGAGGATGACCTCCTACGGTTCTTGCCAAGGCATGAAGTGGACGTTGTATTTCCTATGTTTGATGGATGGCGTACTGGACATATTAACAGAAAATCTTTGACTGATTGGGTGGTAAGACAAATTCATTAAGTAGGAAGAACTCCGTTAGCAATTGTGGTTTCATTTTAACTTCACAAAAATTCTCTTAGCTCCATATTGCCTTGGATGTTCTGGTTTTCAAGCTTTAGCTCCCAGCTTTGTTACTGTTTTCTATTTCTGTATGGAATACGCGACGACAAAAGAAATGTTTTAGGTGCTGTACTTTACTAAAATGTGGTGATTCTCATTCTTAAGTTATTAGATGGGCAAATTTTTCAAAACTCTTCTCCATTACATCATGGCCATTTTTCAAAACTCTTCTCCATCACCAAACGCAACCATCGTGTTTGCGACAACCATCATCATGCTTCAAGATAACTCAGTAGTCCAATCTCTCTTAATGCTTCCTTCTACATTACCTTCAAGCTTGCGAAAAATGGAATAAAATTTTCTTTGTGGAAGTCTCAAATGACAATCTTCTGTTTAATTATGGACTTACTTGGTTATGTTAATGGATCAAATTCCTGTCCACCATACCCTGATCCTTGGTATTCCCTTTGGACTCGTAAGGATCGCCTTGTGTCCGAACCTTGTTGTCCCTTCCACTCGTAAGGATCACCTTGTGCTTCTCACTATTGTCACTGGCTCAATAGGCCCAATAATCAATTATAACACTTACCTCAGCTGATGCCTGGAACAAACTGGGATCCAGCTTTGCCAATTACTCCAACAGCAGTATGCTATTATTCATTAGGTTGAAGCATTACCCTTACATGAGTAGAGGAAAAATTCTAGTTGATGATCTAGTACATATTGCGCATCATCTCAATGATGATCAAATGATGTCCTTTACTCTGATTGACTATTTGATGGAGGATAAAGTTACATGTATCTTTAACCTTATAAGACGGACAATAAGTTGGCAATAGTATTGGGATGCTGATTGACTATTTACTTACAGCTTGAAATAAGTTTGTTGAACTCTTTTATCAATTTGTTCCGACTGACAAAAGTTATGCTACAATCTATTTACAGGTGAGGGTTTACCAAGAAAGGAAAATGCTTGCATTTACTTTAAATGACACTAGAGTGGCAATTAAACAGTTGAACAAAGTCATGTCGGTGATTGTGGCGGTTGTAACCATTATTATCTGGCTTCTTTTGATGAATATAACCAAGTCGGAAACTATTGCCATATTCCTAACAGCTGCGGCTTTTGCATTTGGAAACACCTTCAAGAATATATTTGAGGCTTCTATATTTATATTTGCGGTGCACCCATTTGATGTTGGTGATCGTTGTGTTGTTGATGGAGTTCCAGTAAGTTTTTCAACTTTCTTTTCCTTTCTTCTTCTAACCGCTCCATTTCATCATACGACTTTGAAAAAATCTAACCAGCTTCTTTCACATGAAACTTGACAGCTCCTGGTTGAAGAAATGCATATCCTAACAACTGTTTTCTTGAATCTCGATAATGAAAAGATTTACTACCCAAATTCAGTTTTGGCTACAAAGCCCATTGGCAATTATTACAGAAGCCCTGACATGGGTGAATCTGTGGAGTTTGCAATTGATTTTACAACACCACTGGAAAAAATTGGCGTGCTAAAAGCAAGGGTTAAGGAGTAAGTTGATGCAGTCATGTTTCTCCTCTATCTTCTATGAACGCAGAATCTCACCAGACAACATTATCTTCAAAAGTAGTTGTCTAGAAGATTTTCTTGATTTCAGCTATAGGAATAATAACTTGAAGAACCTATCACTGTGAAAAAATCTTCTTTAAATTCAGTCTCAGTATGTGGATTTATTGGGCAACTTGTTACTGGTATTATTTTGTTGAAAGCTTGCTCTTGTTCTTGCAGGTGCTTGGAGAAGAATCCCGTATACTGGCATCTAAATCACAGCATTGTGTTGAAGGAAACAGAAAATAATAGTAAACTAAAGATGATTATTCAATGCAATCATACAATGAACTTCCAAAGTTTTGGTGAGAAGAACAAGCGAAGGACAGAACTGATACTTGAACTGAAGAAAATTTTTGAAGAGCTAGACATACAAAGTTGATGACCTCAAAATCCAGCAGGAAAAATGTTCAAGTGCCTCTTCTTCTTCTTCTCTCTGTCAATTTCCTTTGGTGACTAAAAGATGATCGTTTTGAGCTTAATATGCAAACAAGGCCAGAGAAATCTTTCTACTGTTTCCGTAGCTGCTGACCTAACGGTTGAATAAAATAACAATGCAATTAATGACTAATTTTTATGCATCCTTTACATTGTTACTCAATTTTTTTTTTTCTATTTTCTTCCAGAGGTTCTTAGCTGCAAATCATGGAGTTTCCCAAAACAACAGCGACTCACTTCGGCTTTTTTTCTCCTGTTCGGATGACTGCTCTATTGAATTGAAATTCACCTGTAATGCGAGAACCATCATTGTGCTAGAATTTAAACATTAGCCAGTGGAAAAGGGTCAAAGTCAAATATAATATTGATTTCCATTGTTAGAATGTAAAGCAGTCAAAGTTGTCAGAAATACTTTTTTTTAAGAGTAAAGTTGTCAGAAATACCAATACTGTTGAAAGTTTTTTATTATTCCATTAGTTATCTCAGTTTAGTCGGACTAATCCTAAGCTTCTAAGATCCCATCTCAAGAATCCTAGAAGATGTAAATCTGGAACCTCAAGATCTCTCAGACTCTTACGTAGCCTGTACATTTTTGCACACAAGGAGTTGTCACATACTTGATTGGTCAACTGCTAATTGATTGCTACCCCCTACTCAGCTTCAGGTTTCCAGCAGCCCTCGGGTTCTCTAGTAGCTTCAACTCCCACACTGCCGCTGGAAGTAAGGCGTCTGTAATTGATCCGATTAAACAGCTGTGCCCAGGAGGCTAGAAGTTCATCAATAGGATAAATTTCTCATTTCTCCTCCTTTGACGTGACTCGAACTCAAGACCTCCTGTAAAGGAGATCCTTAAGTGAGAAGCTGAAGTCATTAGGCCACTCCTCATTGTCGCTGTTAAAAGTTAAATCACGAGAAATCTCGGAGGATTTTAGCCCCTTAACTTGCTCCTAATTAGGAGGCAGCCTTACCTAAACTTATTATATATTTAGATGAGCTTATATCAGTAGAGTTTTTTGAGAAAAACTTTTCTAAGAAGTTAGTTGACTGTTTGACTGTCATTTAAAAAAGAACTATTTTGAAAGAGCTTTATACAATAGATTATTTGGCAATATAAAAATAAAAAGTACTTTTAATTTTAACTATATTTTATTTTGTAATAAAAATTATTTATGCAAATAAAAAGTATTTAAAATATATTAAACAATATGCAAAGCACAATATATTAATTATTATATAATTTTAAACTATATGAAACATAAATAAAAATATATTTAACCAAATCTTTTGTATAGACTATAAAATAAATAAAACTAATATCAAAAATAAATATTAAAACATATAAAAAGTCAAATAATATTATATAAATCTCAAAATAAACGTGAAGATGTGTTTGTGGGTAATGTGGGAATTATGTATAAAACATAAGGGTAAAAGGGACTAAAAAATAGGCTTATTAATTGATCTAAAAAATCTACCTGAAAAAGTATGACTAAAAAATAGGCTTATTAATTGATCTGAAAAATCTACCTGAAAAAGTACTTTTTTGAGAAACTCCAAATTTGAGCTTTTAAAAAAGTTGTATTTTAGCAGTCAAAAAAGCTATATCTACTAAAAAAGTGCTTTTTTATTTTACAGTCAAACACTCATTTTCCTTAAAAAAAGCTTTTGCGGTGAAAAAAAGTGGTTATTCACCCTTCAAAAGTTCAACCAAACAGGCACTTAATCTTATATTGTGGTTTCTTCCTATATTAGATCATGATTGTACCCTATATATATGGATGTAAATATTGTATAGAAATATACAAGGAAAAAGAAGAAGAAAGTTACAATGAACGTAGATCATATTGATTAAATCATCGAAGTTGATTTTCTATTTTCCCTCTTTCCACGTGGTATCAAAGCAGGCTTGATCATTGTCTTCAATGATCGACACTACCAACGACAATTTTGTTCCCTTCGATGCTCTCGACAGCCTGAGAGAGGTGTCCTCTACCGTAAGTCCAGCAACTCTGGAATCCTCCTCCTTCCATCTCTTAGGGGAAAAACTACAAGGAAGAAATTATAGAGAGTGGGCTCAATCAATGCGGTTGGTGATTGATGGAAAGAGAAAATTAGTTTACATCACAAGAGAAGCAAAGAAACCCGCTACCACTGACATGATGGCATTGCAGCAATGGAGGTCCGAAAACTCGCTCGTAATTGCATGCTGGTGAACTCAATGCAACCCATGGTCGGAAAAGCTTATCTATTCTTACTGTTGGTGTGCAAATTTGGGAAAGTCTAATCTAGCATGGAATTATTTTTCTTTTTCTCAAGCATATGATGAGAATATCCAATATAATTGTATATTTTGCAGTAGAATATTTAAAGGGGAGGAATTTATATAATGAAAGAACATTTTCCTATTATTAAGGGTAATATTACTTTCTTGCAAAAAAAAGTACTATTTGATGTATGTGAAAGGATTGGAAACTATTTGCAGCAAGTAAAAAAGAAAAAGGAAAATAAAGAAGCTCATTATATGTCTTTTGAAGATGATGAAGCACCAAAAGAATTAGATAAAGGAAAAAGGAAAGCTACAATTGACATAGATTCTTATTTTCCTCCAAGAATTACTCTTGGTTATGAACCTAGTCTATAAAAGTGTTTTGGTTGATAAGGATGTTGTTTTATAATGTAAAAGAGCATGGGTTAAATATTTCTAACATTCATGTTTTCCTTTAAATGTTTTAAATTCACCATATATTTAAGAAGCAATAGATGCTACAATAATAATAGGTATAAGATTTAAGGTATCTTCTTATTATGAGATTCATGTGCCTTTGCTTAAAGATTTAAAAAATGAATGTTAGTTAATTATGGATACATATAAGTCTAGTTAGGGATCAACATGATATACTATTATAGTATATGGATGGATCAAAGACAAAGAACCTTGATTAATTACTTGGTTTAAGGTAATATTAGAATAAATTTTATCAAGTCTGTTGATGCTTCTGATATGGTAAAAAGTGCTAATACTTATATCTGAATTATTTTCTAAATTTATCGAGTGGGTTGGATCAAAGAATGTTGTGCATTTTATTACAGATAATGCAGCTAATTATGTATCAGCTGAGTACTTATTATAATTAAAGTATAAGCATATTTATTGGTCTCTATTAGTTGGTCATTGTATAAATCTTATTTTAACTAATATTGATACTATGGACCATATTTCTAGTATTTCTTCACGTGCATCTAAGATCATAATTTTTATGTATAATCATATCACATTTTTGTCTTTCTTAAGAAAGCAAAAAGATTGGGTTGAGATTGTGTGTCCTACTACTACCAGGTTTGTAACTACATTTATTACTTTGAAAGTGTTTATAAACATAAATAACTACTTTAAAATTTAGTGAGAAGTAAACATTTTTCAAGTCATAAGTTATCAAAGAGTGCAAAAAAAAAGTACTATTATTCTAGATAATAAATTTTGGGATGCTTGCTTCATCATTAAGAAGGTTATGGCTCAACTTATCAGGTTGTTGAGGATTGTTGACTCAGATGAGTAGCCATCTTTAGGTTATGTATATAATGGTATGTATACAGCTCACAAATTAATTATAAATCTATTTAAAGGGAAGAAGAAATTATACAAGCCTTAAATAGATATTCTTGACCGAAGATGTGATAAACATCTTATTCAAAGGATCCACTTAGCAGCTTATTTTTTCAATCCTTATTGCTTATATATTGGAGATGAATGTACAAATAATATTATGAGTGATCTATTTGGTATGATTAAATGTAAAGGTATTTTCATCGGTAAAGAGCAATCATAAGCAACAAATGAATTTAAATTGTATCGAGAAAGTTTAGAGAGTTTTGTTAGATCATTAACAAACAGAACTTATGTTAAAAAAATGAAGCCTCGTAAATTTTTATACTTTTAATTCATTCTTTACTTATTAATAATATTTTTTATTTTTCATAAATATTAATTTGAAATACGGATGAGTGGTAGAGGTCATTTGGTAAAAGTGTTCCAACATTGAGAAATCTCACTATTAAACTACTCAGTCAAACAACTTCTACATTAGATTGTTAACGTAATTTGAGCGTTTTTTTAACATATTCATATAAAGAAATGAAATCATCTGGAATATCAAAGACTTTAATGACCT
The DNA here is from genome assembly GCA_027575705.1 of Erythroxylum echinodendron. Lineage (NCBI taxonomy): Eukaryota > Viridiplantae > Streptophyta > Magnoliopsida > Malpighiales > Erythroxylaceae > Erythroxylum > Erythroxylum echinodendron. The sequence goes on along the minus strand of JANZXR010000001.1, from coordinate 16,864,787 downwards.
TGTTTACGTTACTTATAATCTGAGAATGAAGAATAACTATTATATATTTTTTAATTTTCATTAATTTTATTTTTTATTGTTGACATTATAATTTCTCCATTATGTATTTAGTACGCTTAGTAAGAAGTGAACATATGATCCAATAATATATTTGATTGCATTGACCGTACTAATTTTTGGATCAAAGAAGAAGAACTATCTCCTGATCTTGAATATAATGAACTTAAAAAGGCGATTTATGAAGAAAATGTATTTGTCGCAACCAATAAATTAAGAACATTTACTAATGGTCAGTTCATATCTTATTTTGATTATATTTAAGTTAAAAGTATAACGTATTACAAATTTACAGCTGAGAATAATTTGATACATTACTAATTTATAATTTATTTGAATGCAGTGGAAAAAAGTTGATGTAAATACGTTAGATAAAAACGTGATTTATGAGTCTTTAGATGGCGTTGGAGAATTTAGAACTTTTGACAATAATGAGATACAACCTCGTTCAAAAATACAAATTTGATTTTTATTGTTATTTTAAGTTTTATATTAGATTTAAATTTATTTTGAATTATTGAATTTGATTTATTAGTTCATTATATAATAATGTATATTGGTATATTTTTTATTTCAATAAAATATTTTTTTTACTTATTATTATATATTTTTTCTTATTTATTATATGCCGATTTTATAGTGGTTTAATATCGATTGAACTTTTAAATCTTAAACTTCTCTAGTCAAAATTTTAAAATAATGGTATTTTAAAACTTGTAACAATTAAACTTTTTGGACTTTGGATCAGTTCGACTCGATTAAATCTTGGATCATATTTAGAAAAATATTTTCAGACCGGTCCAGCCCACTGAATGTCGAGCTCAAGATTTTGAAAGGACGTTTAGCTCCCATCACTGTTTGGCACGATTTAATTCCTCGTCAACCAGAAAATTTCACTCCGAGAGGCGTAGAGAGAACAGCAAAAAGATCGAAACAAGTGTTAGCGAGTACTACGAGGCCTATCGGCAACTGGACAAGCTAGACTTCATGACTGCCGCTCCTCTCTGATCCCCCAAGAAAAAGAAGTTTGGGTGTTGATTTGTCCTCCATTTCCTTTCCGGTGATTTTTATCTGGGTATTTGATGTTTTCTTTTTTGGATGCTTGTTTGTTGATTTGTCTCTTTTAGACATTTCTTCAGTTGTTATGGTTTTGATCCCCTTTGATATAGACAAAGCTTATGGTGAAAGAAAATATCACTTTCGTTTTTTGCGCTGGTTAACTGACAGATAGTGTAAATGTCCTGGTGCTCTTTCGGGTCACTTTTAACTGCTTAGGCAAAAATAGTGTAGCCTGATGATGTTCAACCGAACGTGAGGAGCCTCCGTTACGACCCTTAACTGAAATGTTCCTTTTCACGATTCAAGAGTTGGATTAGTTGGCACCAATGAATAAGGTGGCCTTCTTACTGAAATCACGTCAATCTTATCTTGTTTATTTGTCTCTTTTTTCTTACATTTATTTAGTTCTCATCTTGAATTTTTGATAGGATCTTAAAATTTTGAAGGTCTCAATGTATTAGCATTGAAATAGATTCATGAACTGGATGTCTGTGATGCCTGATCGTTGAGATCCTTCTGGCTCTAAGAGATTAAAGAACACTTGAACATTATTGCTAAAGTTTTTTTTAGCATTTTAATTGCTGCCCTGGCATACTATGTTCAAACTGATTATAAAGTTTGTTGTTTAGCTTTATTTCATTTGTGATGCATTCTTAATCTTTTTGCAGGCTTATTTTCATTTGGTTCAGCTCTTCTTTGCCTGCTTACAATTATTGGGTATTTTAGTCCAAAAGTTTGGCATATTACTGTAATTTATTTTTAAATATGACGCATTTGTATCTATAAGAGTGTATTATTTCCATAACAGCTGTGTACTTGGTTGCTCAATATGCTAGGGTGGCATGAAAAGAAAGGATGCGATAACATATCTTCTATAACGAAAATTATGATTTAGATGCTTTTTTTTTCTCTTTATTTCACATATCCAATTCTTTCCTACTTCCAAGACTGACCTCGTTTCCCTTTTTCTCCTCTTATGCTTTTTGGTAAAATTTTAAATCCTATGCTGCATCAAATCTTTACATGCATCAATGAGTTTTTAGTTCTCTTAGAAAGCTATTCAATAAATAAGAAAATATCATATTCCCGCCTAAGTTGGGTGTTCTAGTAGAACATGTATCATATATCTGAAGTTCTTGAACTATTATCCATGCATTACAGGGCAGTTATTGTCATATAGGACTTGTCATTTTAAGGCGTGCAGTAGATTGTTGTTATTTCAAAATCTGCCGGCCAAGTTTGATATGTTTACTGCAAAAGAGAAGCTTCAAACTGTTGTTAAGAAAAAGGAAGGAAAGAAGAATGAAACTCCAATTGTCTTAGAACATTAGAAGCCTGATGTTCCTGCATTGCAGGTGTAATCCTTTACAAATTCTGTCTGATGTAAAGCTTGTCTTATCATCTTTTAGTTTGTTTCTCCTCAAGTTTCTTTTTTTCTTCGTTTTGTTTTATTTCTATTTACTGTGGATGCTTCTTAATACCGGAGATCAAGCAAATGTGATAGTATTTGGTGTTTATAAAATGTTGACGTTATATGATCTTCCCTTTGGATCGTGCTTCTGTTATTGGCTTTTATTAAAGTTTTTAAAGATAGCAGGCCAATTTCATCAGAAATAGTCATTTCGATGGATGACAGTAACTCAGATGTTATACTAAAACCTATCCAACTTTTGTACCAACTTGATATACTCTTACGAAATGAAGCACTTAACAAACAACTCTTGAACACTTAGATTTTCATTATTTTGTCTGTTAAAATTGATCAGGAGCTTGAGCAGAGAAGAAAGAAAGAAGAAAAGGAGAAAGCAAGAGAAATTTAACTAAAAGCTAAGGAAGAAAAGAAAGCCCAGTCTTCAGATATTTTGAAAGTGGAAGAAAGAAATGACAAACTAGAGGAGGTTGTCAAAGAAATTGTGGTGGAAGCAAAGAAACAATCAGGTAGCAGTGAGATCAAATACCGGGACAAAATTGATAAGCAGTCCATTTCTCTGGAGTTGAGCAAGTATCCTCAGGGAAGGTCCATCTCAGTAAAGAGCATTCTGTAGAAGTGGCAGCATCGTAGCAGGCAACAGATCAAAACCGTTGTCTAGCGCTTCGCAGCAAGACCAGAAGGGCAATCGAAAGCGGAGGGACTTCTAAAGAGGAAGAAAAGCCTTGGTGGTAAATTCTGTAGAATCCCATTTCGGCAAAGGATGTATTCAATCCGCTAGTCCAATTTTATGCAAAGACTTCCATCTGTTGTCTTTATGGATGACATGGGTGGCGGGAAAAAAGTGGTCTTTTTCTTTTTAATTACTGTTATATATTTCTAGTCAACACAGATTTTTTGGGTTCAATCCGACCCCAATCAATAAATCAAAAGTTCTTGTTTAAGATATCCAGTACGTATTTATACGAAGACAAAACTCTGCTTTACTAAGCGACAAATTTTAACAGAATTGATGTGATTTTATGGGTGGTCTTCCAAAAGCTTACATGTAGAACTATTTGCTAGCAGAGCACCAAGAGGAGTGTTTATGGTTTAGACGCTTCATTGTGGTTTAGGAAGTTGGATGAGAAACAATTTCAACTTAAACCCTAAAAACAAAATCCTCAGCAGTTTCTCGGGTAAGAGAGACAAAACAAAAACCCTCCTTATACCCTACTGAGTGGTAACGGGGATTATCACTTCCATCGACGCTAATTCGATCTCTCAGAAGAACCATTCTCAACCCTCACAAAACCCTAATTCCCCAATCCCTATGAACTCTATTTTCTCTACTCAACAACCCTCAAAGTCAAACAATTACATTCACGGGAAACTAGGTATCGAAAATGCGCAAAGGTTCAATGATAACATCCTCAGGCTTCTCCGAGCAGAGATTCAGTACGAGCTCGATCACTCTCCTCCCAGTCAGGTACCTTCCTTTTTCTTCTCAGCTTTCGTCTTTTCTTTCTAAATTTGTCTTTGATTTTGTTGAATTTGTGGATACTGAGAATATGTATGATTTTCTTTATTCGAATCTTCCAGTTGTAAGTGATAGTTGATTTGACGATTGGGTTTTATAAAGAATCTTTGAGTTGTAAGCGATATTTGATTTGAGATTGGGTTTTAGTTACGTGCTTACTACTATCTACTCGTTAGAAATAAGATTCTGTATTATTGGATTTTTTTAGATCACGCGTATTAGTGAAATTTTTACTAAGTTATTATTATTCTTGTATTAAATTACAGGCTTAGGGAAAAATTATAGAATAGTTATTTCAAGTCATTTAATTTTAAATGTTATTCTGGGGAACTAGACAGAATAAGCGTCTGCAGTTCTGCATGCCTGATATTAGTTAAGCGGTTTTGCTCTGCTCGCTTCAATCTATGTTCTTAAGAGTATTCATATGAATGAAATACATTCAACTCTTAAGGGAATGAGGTATGATGAACATTTAAGGTTGGAATTTTACTTTTACAAAGGCAACTTCTTTCCGCATCCTGCATTTTTCAACCACATAATGCATTTCCGTGGTTTTTATCAATCCACTTCTTGTTAATTTACTCTTAACTGATGGCTATAGCAGAACTCGTGATTGAAGTTTGTTCCAAGTCTTAAAGATTTTTTTGATGTGCTTAATTTGATATTCGTTTCGTATCTCACCTCAATTTACATCCTCCTGCGGAATACATTTCATTCATAATTGATGACGACTTGGTTAGCAGTGGGTTGAATTGAAAAGAAAATATGCAGAGAATGAATCAAAGTTGAAGCAACCATGTTTGATGGAGCAATTCCACTTTCTAAGTACGGTGGTATTACAATAAAAGACGCAGGAAAGCTTCACATCACTATGGTTGTTAATTATCTCTTAAGGGTGATGGTGATGTACTAGAGATTGTTCGCTCAGCTAGTCAGCTTGGCCGGATAGCTTAGAAATTAAAAAGCTTTTTGTGCACAGTAGTAACAAGAAGCTAACGCAACCTTGTGCTGGTCCAGGATTCGAGTATGTTGCTTTATCAATTTGCTTCACACTTAGTTGATCGAGTTAGATGGCTTGAAAGTAAATATCTTAATTCTCTGTGTATCCTTTTAATTAAGTACGTGAAAAGCCTTTCATGATTCTACTTTGAGCAACAACGGTGATTGGTTTCCTGCTTTATGAATCACCAGACCATTGTTTGTAGCTTTCCCTATGGTCAGGAGATGGGGTCTTGGTATTCTTCGGTTGAAAGAGATATAGGACCTGGAATGCAGGAGAGCAGCATGCCTTAACCCAAAAAACATGAGAGAGAGAGAGAGAGAGAGAGAGAGAGAGAGAGAGAGCTACTTTAGCCACATAAATATCTTATGATTTGTTCTTTTGATTTTCTTTTCTATGCACCTTAATGGTAATCCGTTATTATGTGGGTCTTGTTAACAGGGGACGATGAACTCCAAGATGCACTTATATGAGTTCCGGGAGGTAAGGGAAATGGATGATGATATGGCTGAATTCTTGCATGAGTACATGAAGAACAAAGATAGCAGTGAGTTTATTAGGTGGCTAAATAATATCAAGTCCTTCATTGAGCCGAAGTAAATTCTTCTTTTGGAACTTCTGGAGTAGCCCAGTGGTTAAGCTGAGGATTACTGATCTTGCATCTAGGGGATTCCTCTTTACAATCTGGGCTGTTTATCCTCTTCTATTTTGTCTAACGTAAATATAACAGATTACGCCATTGGCTTCTTCCAAGACAAATTTGAAAAGTACAAATTGTCTAAAGTATAATCAAGGAACTGCTTGTAGCATTTAGTTTATTCAGTTGACTGGGGTCTGTTTGGTGTATAAGCTCCAGTTTCCTGTTGCAATATAACTCTTCATAAAAAATCCGGGCTGGTGACTAATGGAATAGTACAGATGGATGAGAATGATTTTTAGGGTAGGAAGGCAACCTAACATTGTCATCATGTATTGTTGGAAAATCGGGTCATCCCGACTATAACGGAATAATTACGAAATTTTTTCGTAACTTTTGATTTTCCAAAAATCAAGATCTCTTTAATTCTATAGAATAATTAACACAAATTATAATAAAGTAGAAATTTAATTCATACCTTATTTCAAAGTTTGATCTTTATCTTGTCGTATTCTTTGAACTGTTTCCAAAATTAATCCGTTTTAATCACTGTAATCTCACAAATGTTCAGTCTCAAACAGTATCCATAGAATAAGTTGAGAGAACTCTGTAACTCTTACAGAGAGGGTTAAGCAAAAAGTGTTTCATAGAGTTTAAGTCTATTTATAATAAGTTTTGGACGTTTTAGTAATTTAATTAAAATTAAATTCTAATTTTAATTAAATATTAATTATGCCCATATAAGATTTAGTATCTCATATTGTTCTTTATTTATTAAATATCTCATATTTAATCATAAAATTTCTCAAATTTTATGATTAAATTTGACTTGATTAAATTAACTTTGCTTTCTTTAACCCATTTTATATGTGAGACTCATTAAATTCTTAAATATGTTGACAATGATTATAAATTATAATTCTAATTCATAATTAGAATTAAATAAATTAAAACTTCTTTTAATTTATCTATAATTCTCTAATTAAACGATTTATAATTATAGATTAAGATTGGCGTCTAGCAACGTATTATGACCACCTAAATATTTAGGAATGTCAAAGTAGTTTTGACTAACCTTTCCGTATAATTCAATTCTTTTATCATATAATGTTCCGATTACATATAGAACATTGAATTAATGTCTACTCTATTTTAAGTCCAATCATATTAATTTTTTGCCATTAGTTATTGATTCAATTAATGACATTTGTAAATTATTTATAAAACGTTATTCCAACTTAGTCAACTATTTTCCTAATCAATACTAATTGAGAATAACAGAACATTCTCCTTAATTACTTTAGAGTGATGAATTCTATCTTCATCACTCAATTACCTCCATATAGTTCAAGCTACTTTCATTGACTATCAATTACGCGACCTATGATTAAATAGATCATAAGTAGTATCAAAACATAGCAATCTCTATATAAGATAACTTTGGTAACTTGAAGTTAAAGGATGACTTATACAATCATCTCAATGAGAATTCTACACATATACAAGTAATACTCTAAATGGATTTCTCATGTTAGTTTGTTCAGTGAATTTGTTCTTTAACAAGCACCTACACGTTTGTTTAAGTATATTTATACTTTAGCCTATGAGATCAACAACTTCTTTCATAAAGAAAAATATAACATGTGCTAATCTTTTTACATTCTATTAATGTCCAGTCTTAATAAAAAAATGACTAGAAATAATTTAGAGATAATACATAAATGCAATATGAATCTCATTATTATAATTTCATTATAATTTTATTTACAATGTACAATTATCCTATAGACTTTATCCTATACATCTAAACATGTACAAGATAAATAATGTCTTTAAATAATTTGTCACTAAACTACAACCAAAGCGATTGGCTATAAGCCAACAGGTGCAAACTCACATCTTCTGCCACTTTTGGTTGCAGCAATTTGTAGATACTGGAATATTAACTGAGAACAGTATCTTAAGTTGAGGTAGTTAACAGGAAAGCAAGCAATGATTTTTAATTCATAGCTTGATAGCCTTGGGAATTTTGCTTCTAAAACGTATGAAATTACCTCAGGATAACCTTTCTTCTGAAGTAAGGATGATTATACTATCATCTAGTATTTGTATTGAACTGACAACATTTCTTCATGTACTTGTAACTATACTCTGTAAGCAAATTATTGATAACCATCAGCCAGGTTACGCTGAAATAGTGTTGTTACCTGCAGGTCCAAGTGAAAAGGTGAAACGGTCAAGGCGTTTCCTTTTGAAGCAGTTGTCAAAAGTGATTGAATCCTCAGTATACATGTGGAAAAGAAGAAAAGGTTTAATTCGATAATCTCAAAGGAGTCGCATTTGCTGCTCGTATGACAGTAACCTTCAACATTGTATATAATTTGCAGAGATACAATTTTCCGTAAGAGGAACTAGTATAAAGAAAAACCGAAAAGTTGCAGAGAAAATTAGTTCATGAATAAGCAAAAAGGAAAAAAAAATCAATTTCTGTTGATAAATGCCACTACACATGAAAGCATTTTTTCTTAAAATTTTTTACCTATCATTATATATGATTGAAAGATGGCTCCACATTTATCATCTTAAGACAGATAATGGACTTGAATCTTTTGATAAATATTAAAAGTTCTTAAAACATAAATATGTACCAAAATCGCTACTATGATAATTACAAGATCTTAAGAATGATGGCCACTTCTTGCTTCACTATCTATTTTCTTTCAAACTGAACTCAACAACAGATTTTTCATGTATGTCTCTTTTCAAGTGTGTTCTGAAGTGTTCCTTAAATAAAAGGCAAAATCATGAGAATTGCAGTATTTTAATGGTGGAGAAAAGAATAATGGAAGGTAAAGGCCGTTTTTCAACATGAGAAATGGAGAGTCCAATTCAATAAAAACACTTGTTAAACCCCCCTAAAATGGTTTACTACAGAATCAAGACTTGTGTGATGCTTCAGTCACTCTTACTGCAGCTTCCTTGTTAATGCCAATATGTGGCTGCCAATTACCAATCATAATAGTTGAGGTTTCAGTTTAGTTCTAACATACTTTAATTCTAGGAAATTCAGTTTGTACTATGATTGGCATGATCTTAATTGCATACATCAAATTGATTTGGACCCACTATTGTGGTAAGCCAAATTATAAGATCACTTGGGTAAGAAATCAATTTTGTCAAGATTTAATCCCAATAAAATATAGAAGAGTGATGTGGATTGCATAGTTGAGAGAGAGTCATTTTTTGCCTTACTTTTTCACATGCCTCCAGCTCTAGCTACACCAACCCTCTACAATTCTTCTTTTGATTATTATTATTACTTTTTAATAAAGATACTCTATGTTTTCAATTGTTGATGGGTCAAAGATGAAGTGATTTAGATAATCACAACCATCCAGTTTTAATACCATTAGTGGACCATACTGTGTTTAACTTTGTACATGGAGACATGGAGATGAGACTCACAATCTTCCAAATTTTATCCAGAACAAATTCAGCTACAGAGAAGTTGTGGCCTGAAACTCTTTACTGAGAGACCTTAAAGTCATTTTAGGGAAGCAGGTCAACGTGGAAATAAATCTTCAAACAGACTACAAAAGAAGTAGAGAAAAAAGGCAGTTTCAGCTGAACTTATGGAGATAAATTGCCGCTTTTAAATTCTGATTGGTTTCAACTTCTAGACTAAGAGTCAACTGACATTTACTTGCTTGGAAAAGGGGTTCATTTCTGTTGTACATTTTTCAATTTACATTGCAATATGTTTTCTTTTCCTTTTTTTTTTTTCCTGACAAGGATTTCGCCTAATAACACCTGAGGTATTGTAGAATTGCACAAAAAAATCTAAAGAGTGAACTTTGCTCAAAGTAACCAACTAAAGGAGGTGAACTTACTTACGAAATAAGGACAGAATCAGAAGTTCATAGAGAAATTGAACTTTCAACTGTAAAAACAAAGAGGAAATCAAAACTACTGTTTAGAGCTTGAGCGACAAGTCAAGCTTTTGCAAATCTTCTTTCTTCATCCTCAAATCGTTTAAACCACTACCAAACCAGTATCTCCCAATTCCTTCTGCGGTTGGAGAAATTTTTCTGGCACTATCAAATCTTGCCACCCCAGTACCACATGAAGATGCAATATTTCCCAGATGAAAATTATCAGATGGTAGACGACCAACTGCTGGTTGTTGATCAATAGGCTGTCTAGACATTCCAATCTGACCATAAATAGTTGAAGGGCTTGTACCCGTAGTTGCGGATGCCCAAAATGATGGCTTGTGGATCATAGAGTGCACTTGAATTCCTAGTGATCTGTTCAGTGAACCATGCAAAGGAAGAGAAGCCATGCTAATGCATCGATTAGGTATCGAACCAGGGTGACCAAGAGCAGAAGGGCCTGATCCGAGTCTTTGTCCCCGCTTCGCAAGCGTTCTTTCTCTTTTATGTGCATTTTGGTGACCTCCAAGTGCCTGCGAGCTGTAGAATTTTCTGTGGCAATAGTTGCATGAAAAAACTCGAGGCTCAGTTTCGGTACCTGGAGTATCTGATGGCTTCTGCAATGAAATCTCGTTCAACGAATCGAGGAGGTTGAGTTCTGGATTCGACCCTTTATAGGAATCCTTGAGGCGTAGATCCAGCACAAATTCATGGTTAGTGCCTCCTTGGTGATTTTGACCACTTTCTTCAAGCCTTTTCCATTGTTGTTGGCTCTTCACAATTGAAGGTTGAAGGAATGGAGGGTGATTCGAAACTGATATGATGCTTGAAGTCTCGGAGGGGCACGCCTCTAATCTTGTTTGATCCATGAGTAGGATACGAAGAAATGTTTTCTAGTGCTCACTGAAGTGAGCGAAGATTGAATTTAAAAGGAGGACAGTTCTTTTGTAAGGTCAAAAAAATGTTATGTTCCATGTATGGAAGAACAACAAACAGATTAATTGCAAAGTCTGATATGGTAAAGACTTAAAGATTGGGACTTTTAGTTGAAAGGAGGAGATGAGAGAGACGTAGGAGATCAACAGTGTAATCAAGCTTTTGATTGGCAGTCTTGAGGAACATCCATGTACCACTTGTTGCCTTAGATACACCCCATTTCAAGTGTTTCTTCCTTTTCATTGTCTTGCCACTCCTACGATTTTTATAGTCCTAGGTGGAGAGAGAGGGTTTAACCATTTTTTTTTTTTTCTTGTCAAGTTCAGGTTTATCATCTCTGACATAAAAAATCCTAGATGGTATAATAATAATTAATGTTCCTTTTTATAGGATTCTTCAATCTGTACATCTAGCATGACACGTCCTAGAAAGCATGTGAGTTTGTGAAGTCCTAAACCCATGTGCACGATTTGCAAAATCCTACACGCACACTCCTTTCCTTGTCTTGCATACTTTCTTATCCAAGGTGGTGTCCAAGCTGCCCCCTAGAATCGTACTGTTAGACAGGCTTGACTCTTGAGCCATACCGTACGTGCACTGCTTGAGCATTTACCGTTTCAGAAAATTTGTTGCTTTCGGTTCCACAATCGCTAGAGCAACTTTTGTTCTTCACAAGACTTAAGCATTTTATTATATTGGTCGATTAGAGGTTAAATAATAATCTTCACAAGTTAATAAGGTGCTGCATGCTGATAGGGAAAAGTAAAGGGTAGATCAATAATTAGAGGATGTCGATTGAAAGGCTATGTAGTTATTTATGGTCATCAATGTTGCGGACATTTAGTGGCCGGAAGAACATGGTAATTATTCAGCTTGTTGGCACCCTTATATTTGGCTATAATTCTTAATCATATGGACTTCCGAACTAAGTCAAACGTTTCTATGTATTTACTCACTTAAGGTATCGTGCTATAGCTTTTTGGGGTAAGTTGGAGCCGTTAATTCTAATGCACGCATTACTTAATATTAATCCAAGGTCTACTGGATCACTAATATTGTGAAGTCATTTATCTTTAAGTGAATCATTCTAATTTCGAAAAGGTTAACAGTTGAAATTGACATCATCATAGTTCTTAACCTGTAGTTGCAAGGGTAATGAGGATTCCGAGATACGGCGCTTTGTTTTGAAGCATGTTTCTTTTACTTTACTTCTCAGCGAAGAGTATATTTCAAGGCCGAGCTCTAGCTTGACGAAAGTTTGTTTGCTCTTTTATAATTGTTAAACTCTTTCCCGAGCCAGTCCAGTAAAATAGCAAATATAAATTAACATTGTAGTCTTTTATATTGTGGAGTTTAAACCAGTGATTATAAGATACTAATACCAACCCTTAAGTGTTTAATGCACTAGTTAGAAAGCCATTAGCATTACTAATAATTAGTATTTCAAATTTTGAGTCAGAGTGCCAATGAAACCAAAAACTTCCCATTAATATGTTGATTTTCTGGCAACACGGCACTACAACACTTGTCAAAAGTTAAAGAACCTTTCCTACATACCACTACCTAGTGCTATGTAGTTCATGGTGTCATTAACTAGTTGTTTAGGTGCTATATATTGTTGAAATTGTCATTTTAATTTTAGTTAGGTAAACATTCACACTTGAAAGGAAAATGAATAAACGGAAGGTGTTGATTCTTGCTATCAAATCTTCAAGACTCTCTCTAGCTTGGAAATCAATTATTAGGCATCGGATGGGCAAGTGAGAATTCTGTTTAAAAACTGTGGAAGCAATCTCTTTTACTTGTTTCTTCTTCCGCTCATGTTCATGTTCACAACCGGAAAAGAAAGCCATAAATTTCAACTCTCTATGGTTTAGGATTTGTGAAAAAAGATTGATGGCAAAATATGCTTCTAATGATGGATGCACTTAAAACATGAAAGTTGATTAAAAAAAAATTCTGACCCACTAAATTGAGTCACCACCCTAGATATCCAGCTAATTCAATCTATCTCTTTTTAGTTTTGTTCTTTTGTTGCTAAATTCCATTAAGAAATAGATGGCATCAAATACTATTCATATTAAATTTAACTTTCAGATAGTTATTTAATATAGGTAATTCAATGAAAACGAGTACTGAATTTCACAAAAGGATGGGCACGAGAGAGATTGATATCAATAACTGGTTTATTTTAGTGTCTATATTATTGGTGAAGATATATTAAAATTGAAGCATAATACATAGGTTGCTGTATTTATATTAAAAATTTTAAAATTCAATAAATACGCACCCTAAGAATCATAGGGTGGTCCTATATATATAATATTGTTCTCAGCATGATCAAGAAAGAATATTACGCATCCCATTTTTCTTTTTTACTTCTTTTTATATGTATTGGAAGATTAATTTCAGATAACAGGGAAAAAAAAAGAAAGAAAGAAAGAAAGAAAGACAACCATTGTGCTTCTGATTCCTATAACTAAAAGCTTCAAAAATCTTAATTAAATCCATGCAAGTTGTGTTAAGTTCATTATAATATACCGAAAATAATTGTTTAACTTGTTTGAGTACATGTTTTATTAAGTTATACTTGATATTATTATAAAATTGATTCCGCAAAAGACACTCCACTTTCTGATTTTAAATAATCATACATTATTGTGCTCACTTGATAATTGTATGATCTCTTAATCGTTTTCCTTTTATAATTTCGCGTTCTTTTGGTCCCCCCCATTTGCTTGAAAAGAAACAAAAGAAAGCAAACAAAAACGGAGCTTTCTCCATATATATTGTTTAAGGGAACCGATATCAAATCAAATCCCCTAACCACAAAAAACACCTACAGATAATGAGCGTCACGTAACTAGGACCTTAATTAGGATTTATTTTTTAGTGGCTTCAACCTAAAACCATTCCTAAAATGAAAAATGTTCATATTTGGAAATTACTAGGGTGTGCATTGAAACCTACTTCTAACCTTTTCAAAGGATTCTCTACTTAAGGCTATACTTTTTAACTTAGTTATTGTAAACTTGGATTTAGTTTTGAAAGTAATGTTATTCTATAATTATAAAATATATTCGCATATACACATGTTATAATGTCTGAATAAAAGAACATAATAAAGTTACCTTTGACTACTTATAATAAAGTATTGATTAATATATACAGTGCAATAGATGAGACTTTTAACGACGAAAATTTTCGTTGATAAAAGTCCTTCCTTCATTTGTCACTAATAATATTTAGCGATGATATTAAATCGTCCTCTAAATTGTCATAAAATCCTAGTAGTAAAATACTATAGGTGATGTTTTTAACAAATCGTCGTAAATTATTTTTTGCTACAAGCTACATATATAGCGAAAAGAGATATGCGACAATATGAAAAATCGTCACCAATGATATTTTGGTACGCTTAGTTTTTATGGCTAAATGTTATTGCTACATTACTGTAAATGTAGCTAATAATATTTAGCAACGAATTTTGAATTGTCATCCAAAATTATTAGCGACGATATAGCAGACGTAGCAAAAAGATTTTAGCTACATTTTTAGAAAGGTAGGTAAAAGTTTTTGGCGACATTTTTAAAAACATAGCTAAAAATTTTTACCGACAATTTTAAAAATATAGGCAAATCTTTTTATCTACGTTTTGATTTTTTAATAAAATTATTACTAAAATAGTTATCATGTTAATTATAATTATTGGTAACATTTTAAATCCAAGTTATTGTATGTAATACTTAGATTTTTGTTTTGTAATTTATTATACAAAAATAATTAAAAATTAGAAGCATTTTATATAATACCATTAAATGTTAACAAAAATATTTATGTACAAACTAAGAATTGTTTTCATTGTCACTACTACTTACATAATTTATGCCAAGAATTTGTTTGATCATCTTTTTTAGCTTGGCTAACTTTCGTTCATTACGTTCTAACTTTTGTTTATTACAATCTAATTTGGCCTTAAGCAACTGGTTTTCCTATTCAAGACGATCTATACTGGTCTTGATAAGGATGAAGTAATTGTCTTAGGGCCAAACCCAAGACTTTTGATGTAACCAGATCTTGTATCAAGCACATTGTTGCAAGTCTCATCTACATTTGACTCATTTTTGTCAGACAATGATCTTTGCAATAATTCTTGCATAACTATTGTGATCTTCTCATACATCTCTTCTCTCAAATCTTGATATATGTATAAAATAACTGAATCTTTCACTTTTCTTCCTTCAATTCAATCAATTATAGAAGATAGATAAACCTCAAGAAAGCTAAGAATTCTTTAAACCAAAAGATTCATGAATTTAATATATTAAATCCTAGGGTCCATCTCACCTAAATTATCAACCTAATTATTTCATAACTAAAAATTAAAAAACAAATAGAAGATAAGAAAACAAGAGTAAGAGATCATTATTATGAGTCTTCAATCTGTATTCTATTTTGTTAAATCCTTAACATTTTCCCAACATTAACTTGTCTTTGATCAATAACTGTTGTCTAATGACTTTCAAATCACTTTTTATCAATCCAATTATTTCATAACTAAAAATTAAAAAACAACTAGAAGATAAGAAAACAAGAGTAAGAGATCATTATTATGAGTCTTCAATCTGTATTCTATTTGTTAAATCCTTAACATTTTCCCAACAATAACTTGTCTTTGATCAATAACTATTGTATAATGACTTTCAAATCACTTTCCAATGCTTTCAAACTCTGTCCTGGCTAAAAACCTCCCTAAGATTTAATAAGCTAATGGATCCTAACACATCCATGTATTATTTTATATAGTGTTTAACATATATCTGTTGGTTTGCTTAAATAACAAACAAAACCAAAAGATATGTTTTTAAATATTGACCCCCTCAATAGAATGGAGTTATTGAAAGAGAAAAAGCAGAACATTGTAAGATATGGAAACCACAATGATAAATGAATATAAACTCCCAAAGTAGTTTTGAGTAGTAGCTGTAGTAGTCGAATATCACGTATCCAATTGATTCTATATAAGACCAACAATACATCAAACACTAATATGAGCTTTGACATAAGATGAAGCAAAGGATTAATTATTTCAACTGTTTAGTTATAGGTATTATATTTTGAACACCAAGTATAACTTAAAAAGTTTAATTAAAAAACAGATAAATGAATTTTTATTAGTTGTTCTTTAACTCTTATTCTTTTCTCACCATGCCAAATTTCACTATAAACAAACTCTCTTATGCATTCAAATTGTTAGCATTAACACTTGAAACTCTTACAATCAATTATTAGTATAATGTAAATAGAAGCATGTGATATATACCAATTATGCAAGCGGAGCATATGCCACACTTTAACACAATCGTAATATAACTTTTATCGAACACTTTACAGACATGGGAAATTCATCCAAAATTAACTAGGAAAATCATGTCTTTTCTCTTTCTTGACTAACATTAAGACATCCATAATAAAATTCAACCATAGACAATCCAAACAAATGAAAAAAACTAAAAAAACCACCCTAAACTCGTGCAACAACACATCTTAAAACACCAAAAATGGAAGCACAAGACAAACCAAAGAACAAGTACTCAACAACTTACCTAGATCAAAGGAAAGAAGGATGACGATTGGAGGAGACAGAAGGATGCAAATGAAGAAGACAAAATGTCGACAACTAGAGGGAAAATGAAGAAGAATGGCGCAGGAGAGGAGAGAGTGAAAGAAATTGGGAGGGGTAAGGGTGAGTTGAGTGAAGACAGAATGCTAACAACTAGAGGGAAAATGAAGAATAAAAGTGTGGGAGAGGAGAGAGAGAAAGAAATTGGGAGGGGCGGGGATGAGTCGAGTCTTTGATAAAACAAATTAGAAAATGATGTCATTTATCATTGAACAAATGATATCGTTTACGCTTATTTTTTCATACGATAACATTTGGAGAAGATCACAACAATCGTGTAAGGCCCTAAAATATACTCTAATTGAAATGATACATGTTCATGAAGGTACATGTGAGATAGGAGTTAAAATTGTGCTATGAGTTGAATGTGGACAGTATATGACTTGAATTTTCGTATTGGTGGACTATAGTTAGTAAATTGGAATTAATTGATACCATTAGAGAATTAAGGTATTAAAATGTATATTTGGACAAGGAAAATTATCAAGTGGCAAGTTAAGTTGTTACATAAAAATTTGAATAATTAAGCTTATGAGTTAGTGACATGTGGTATGGCTAATGCATTAACATTTGGCATCATTGATTGTGTGACAAGTGGACCAACCTTCGAATGACATGTGGACTGATTTGTAGGTGATTAATAGTAGTATCTTAAGATGACAAAGGGCAGCATAATCAAGTGTTACATGACATGACATATTAATTGAAACATGCTTAAGTATATTGGAGACACCTGGCAACCAAAGGCGGCAAATTTTACACCTAGCAACCAAAGGCGGCAAATTTTCTACTGAAATGTTCTTTATTTCTTTCACCTTGCTTTTCACCACCAAAACTCTCATTCTCTCTCAATTTCTAGAATTCTGTTAGAGTTTGGATCATTAACAATAGGAAGCTTTGTAAGTTATTCAATTAAGAAGTAGGTCTTGTGAATCCATGTATTATTACTTTATTGATGTTGAAAGTTGCACATTAAACCTAGGTATGTGCTAGTTGTTTGGAAGCTTGGTTTAGTTGGATTCTTTGAGTTAAATTTGAAGATTAGTGAGGTAAGGGAGTCCTAAACTTAGTATCATAATTGAACATGTCTTGTTTAATGTTTGAAGTGGATATAATATGTACAGAGTTAATGAAGAATTGTGTTTGGGAATTTAATAGGTGCTGGGTACTCATTAGGAGGTATGTTTCCACTAAATAGTCATCGATTTTTCAGCCATACATTAAATTTTAGACATCAAAATGAGATGATTTTAGATTCATATTAAACTAGATACATTTATCTACAACTTGCATGAAGAAGCCAAATTTAAATTCTGTTACTAAGGGTTTTGAAATTTAGGTTGAAGTTGCGTTATGGCTTTGGCTGTAGCATTGAAACTTGTGTCCTATTTTTCAACGATTAAACTATATTGATCTATGTATAATTATACAAATATGTCTTCATGAGAGTTTTATTTTATTCTTTTAGCTTTCTAACGGTATAAAGTTTGAAAATTTTGGATATCGGACTTGAAAGATATGCTCCTTTTAAGTTGGTGTGCGCAATAGGGGTGCACAATCGTGCACATGCACGATCGTGATAACCCCATATCTTTTCAGGATTGCATGATTCGTGCTTCCTTGTGTGCACAGCCATCTATCTTAAGCATGGTCGTGCCTTTGTGGTGCACGCCCATGCACTTCCACCTGTATAAGTACGATCGTGCACCAGACCTTTACACTGTTTTGTACAGTTTTCAATATTTTGATTATAACTCATGGAATACTAAACCAAATTGAATGATTGTTGTTGCGTTTGAAATTTAAGACATAGAAGAACATTTGTTTAGAAGAATTTATTGTCTAAAAATGTCAGCTTCTATACCAAAATGACCATATACATTTCCAAAATTATCCTAAGAAAATCTGGAAAACAATGCTAAACTTGACTGTGTAATTGTTGACATATATAAGGATAGGACTTTCAACAATAGTTGAATTTAACTTAATTGAGATGATATTGTAAAGGATGTATGGTTTACAATGTTAAATTGCTTAGTGTGATCATAAACGAATGAATTCCAAAGACTTATATATTATGATTTGGATATGGATGTTTGTGAATTGGGAATTTCTGCTATAATATTGCGATAATTTTGAACCATCAATTGTCTGAGGAGTTTGATAGTTAGGATTGTATTGGAAGTGCTTTCTATTTGTTTGACTATACATAATTTTTGAAATGAACCTGTTTTGTTTTAAAACCAGTTAAGTCCTAGTCGTGGGTAAATAGGCATGCCTAGAATCTGCAGCTGCTCCTGAACACGTTTAAGATATCAACGCTTCGATTTCTTCTGATAATGATACTCTGATGTTTGAGACATACATCTTTCCTGATATTGACACTTAGGTATCTTCTGATATTGAGACATAAGTCTCTCTTGTTTTGTGACACCGATTATGATATCTCCTGTATTAGTCCCGTTACCCACTTCTGCATAAAGGATTAGCAGTCTAACTGGTTTTGTATTCTGATACATGTTCAGTTATGATATAAGCAAAAATTTGATTTGATACTTAAATTTGTTATAAGATAAACTCTGAATTAATACAAAACAAAGTCTGCTTTGATATAAATCTTATTTTGATCTGAAGGGTTTATACTCTATTCTAATAATCAGTTCTGACATCCGTATAATTTGTTCTGATACTTAAATGATTGGCATTAACATGAGAAATGTTCTCTAGTGATAGATTTTATTTTGTTCTAAATCCATTATGTTTGAATTGTTCTTTAATATGAACCTTCAATGATTGTTTATGATATAATTTGATTCAGTATGTATGGATGTTAGGTTGCTGTTATACAGTTGCCAGTTTATGTATAATTTGGTTATTCCTTACTAAGCTTTACGCTTGGCATGATAGTTCTGCTTTATGTAGGTTCAAATAGGAGGGTTCGAAGATTGGGATAATAACAATCGCAATGGACAACGAAGAATGTGTTTTGTTTTGGAAATGTATGCTTGGATTGTATGTATAATATGGGACATGACATATTTTGTTAAACGTTTGTAAATATTGTAATACAGAGTATTTTTGAACTTAAGATATGTACCGTTTTGTTTAAGGATTTGTAATGTATAACCTTAGTTTAGGATAACTTGACACATGTATTCGAATGGATTCAGTGTACTAATTAAATTCTGTTTAAAGTTGAATATGTATGGAAAAACAATGATTGGTTTTTTGAGTTCTAGCAATGTTTTGTACTATTTTGATATGTTTTAAATCCTGTCTTCGGTAATATCTGCATATCCTTCTAGGGGGTCTGTAGGTGTTACAAATCGTCACTAAATTTTAATTAGAATCTGACATTTTGGCTACCAATTTAGCAAATCATCTTTTCATACATCAACATTTGGCGACGATTCCACAAAATGTCACCAAATGTTAATTGGTATGCGAATATTTACCTAACAATTTACAAAATCGTCTAAGTT
Source organism: Erythroxylum echinodendron (assembly GCA_027575705.1). Lineage (NCBI taxonomy): Eukaryota > Viridiplantae > Streptophyta > Magnoliopsida > Malpighiales > Erythroxylaceae > Erythroxylum > Erythroxylum echinodendron. The sequence continues at coordinate 16,845,053 of JANZXR010000001.1, read as the reverse complement.
TGGGTTTACTTGTTTGATGCCGAAAATTTGGTTACGATCCCATAAATCGTCGCCCAAAAAGTTCAATAGTAGTCGAATCTTTGGCTACCAATTTGCAAAATTGCCACCAATACTATACTTTTTATTATGTTTTTCAATTTTGCTAAATTTTTAATATATCATATACATAAATTATGATAGAATTTATATATCATAAATTCAATTTTTTGAAATCACATAAAATTATGAAATCATACATATTAAAAGAGATTAATAAAAAGAATATACGATAACTTTTTAATTAAATTTATTTTGACACTTATACAATATTAAATTGATCTTTGAAATGACATTGTTGTTAACTATATTTATTTTTATGCTTATAATAGATTTTGAATAATATTAAATTTGATTGTTAAGAACATCATATTAATATTTAATATTGATTTCCATTTTTTACTATATTGCAATTTATTTTAGTTAAAATGCTATTATTATTATTATTATGATGATGATGATGATGACGACGATGATGACGATGATGATGATGACGACGGCGACATCGTATATGGTAATTAATATAATGCTATATGAATGTATAACTAATAATTGTAACTAGTATAATGATTTTTGAATTATTACATAATATATAAATTTTCTCAAATCTCACTTATGTAATATATTACTCTATTTAATCATAATTCTCTATTTATTATAAATAAATTTTTTACTGTTAAATATAATTTATTTATTATTTATAATTATGTTAGCCAAAGGTGAACCGAATGATAATGGGATACCATTTGGCGGTGTGTTTTGAATTATTGCCAAGTGGTATATTTCTTCCAACTTAATCAAAAACGAAGTCATTTAGCTTAACAAAAAATGACGTCTTTTTGAACATGGTTATTAACACAAAAACAAAGTTGTCTTCATTTTTGAGTTAGTTGATGTATTTCCTCTTTGTAATCCTTTGAAGAAGCGTTGACTACTCTTTTGTGGTTGTCTACTATCTTGTTTAAGTCACCATTGAAGAAGCGCCATGTCTTGTGTTGGTACGTATTGTTCTTCTTTTCTGTTACTAAGAACCCTCCTTATTGTGCTTTATTATTCTGCTACATTTTGGACTTTATGTGAGTTTTCTTTTCTGCAAATGGTGTATGGGTTTTCCTTTCTGTTTGTGTTTGGAAGATGGGGAATTGTGTTTCCGTGTTAGATGTGTATGGGTTAAATTTTTTTCCACCTTCCTTGCTTATTTGAGGAAACCCTGCTAACTGTTTGATGAAAGGCATGTTAGAGAATCAAGGCACAATCTGCAACAGATGCAAATATTTACCATATGATTGCTTTTACGCCAAATCTTAGCACATTTATTATACATATGTATCCATCATAAGGACTTCATTTTAATGTGTCATAAGGCTGTGATTACACACAACAATTAAAATTCAAATGGTCAAAACCATAAATATTATCAAGGCATTAAAACATATATAGGTAATCACAAATACACCTCTATTTTACATTAGAGGATTCTATAAGGGATGTTTATGTACATAGAAGCAATCATATTTCAGAGCTACAAGGGATGTTTATGTATCCCCTAAACATGGTACATACAAACTTAATATTTTCAACCTTATCATTAAGCGTAGTCTAACTTGATAGGTCATAAAATTAACATTTCTATAATTTGGAACATTCAAATAAGAAGTCTTCTATTGATTTCTCATAATAAAACTATTAACATTAATTTATCACAAAATGTTGACGTGATGACTAGTTTTCGATGGTGGAAATGAGCTCCGCTGGGAGGAATGGGGCAAAATTCTCCCAAATGATGAACAAATCAATGCAGAATAAATCTCCTTATTAAACACTAATCACTGCTTGCCTTCCATGACCGATCTTCTTATTTAAGGTTTTTAGTATCATTCGAACTACCTCTCTTTCTTTATTATCTATAACTCATTTTCTGTTAGGAAACTAATATATAATGTGTTAAGCTTCCTCAAATCTTCAAGAGAATATAGATGGAAATAAAGACGGTGGCGATTTCTTGATAGCACCAACAAGATTAGGAAAATCGATTGTTTTAGAATAATGATCGATTGCAAAAACTATGTTTGTTCATTGTGATGATGATGGAGTTTATCATTCGGGTATGCATGTGTTCGAATTTGGGTTCCCATTACCATTTGATTTAGCTTTGATTGTTATATACTGTTTGCTTATTAAGTGAAATGCATGGTACATGCTGTTCATCTAATACTATCATCCATGCTGCATCTGGGAAATCTTTAACTTCATCTTTTACAAATTTAATTAAAGCAAAGAAGTTGTTGGAAAGGGTGTCAATCACTACAAGAAAAGAACCCCTTCTGTGACGTTTTAAAAACATCACAGAAGGTGGAAAAATGTCGCAGAATACCTTCTGCGACATTTTAAAAACATCACAAAAGGAGGAAAAACGTCACAAAAAACGTCACGAAATGTGTTGTAGGTAAAAGGTTTCTATAATTTCGAAAAAACGTCATAGAAAACACCCACATTCCGCGACGTTTTTAAAAACTTCGCTAAAAGATTGGACTTACGTCGCGGAAAGCATTCTACAACGTTTTTCTTTTAAATATTTTTTAAAATAATTTTAAATTAATAATTATTTTTTAAATAATTATTTTGAAAAATCTTATTTGTTTAATATCCATTCAATATTATTTATATATTTTATTTATTTAATTCTTTAAAAATTTTTAGTATGTCGTTTCTAATGAATATTTTGTAATTATTTACTAAGAATATTGATGAACTAGGTAAAATGTTTAATCCGATTAAGCTATTTGTTATATACTCAAATTCAAATTCAAATCAAATGATAAGATTAAGTTTGCTAGATTTTTCAGGAGCAAGAGAAAATATAATAAATGATAAAGGAACTGTACATATTACATTTAAAGTCATTATTTCACTAATCAAATACAAGTATTGCCATGTCTAGTTTCTTTCTAAAATGCAGTTACATTTAAAGGAAGTAACTAATTACTAGACCAACAGTCTCGCATCATTGTCATCATTAGACTCATCTAAATCACTTGTATCATCCTCTAAGTTCACTTTCTCATCTTCATCACAATTCCTTTCCAGACTCGGTGGCTTCATTTCCATAGCTGTATCATTTGATTCCTCACACTGCATTGCCTCCTCCTTCAATCTGACAATAGCTACAACAACCAAAAGGAAGATCCAAGCTCAGCTCCATTTTTCAGTAAAATCCTTTGACAGCAACTAGCTTTCCCTGGTTTCTAACATTGGTCACATAAACATAGCACGACAATGAACAGACAAAGAAGAGAGAGATATGTGTATATAAAGAGGTGAGTCAAAAATCCCAGATTCAGGACGCGAAGATTCTTAACAGATCAATTTCTAGCAATCATGTCTGTTGCATGATGAATCAATATCATGCTTGAACATATATTACACATTGAAAACGAACAGTGTCATCAAAATACAAAATATTAAGCTCCAAAGTCCAAACTTCCAGAACATTGTTCATCGCACAAACCCCACACCACAACTAAGAACTGAAATGCTTAATAAAATATTAAGCGTGACAAATCTACAAAAAGATCTGACCAACTACTCTTTCTGCCATATATGAAATTGTCTAGGAAGAAGAAAAGAAACAAAAAGAAAATGTCATCATTATTGTTACATAGTGATCAAAAACAGAACCATAAACCAATCACAAATCGATGGAAATTTGGACAATCTTAATTATAGTCTTAATGAGTTCATATATCTCATCCCTATCCTAGAGTGTGAAGGTATTAATATAGATGTACAAACGTACTTTTAGTTAAAGTAATCAGATACCTGCTTTGGTTGTCCATTACGACCACCCACAGTAGTTGCAATGATCTGACCAGTTTCAGTTCCATTGCAACTCACAACAGCAGCCTCCATATCCTAAAAAGCATATCATGGGAAATTTATCCAATTCAGAAACAGAAACAGAATCATCAGACGATTCACCACCAGGAGACGAAGAAGAGAATCGAGAAAAAGAGGTGCCTGAGGATTTAGACGCAAAACATGCTCCATCTGTATCAGCAACTGAAGGAGCTTTAACATCGTCTGAATGGGGCGGTCTGATGTTTGCATTCTTACATATGCTGTCATCAATAATACATTGATCCGGTTTTGAAATCCTGTTCCCAGAATTGCTAGCATTGTTGCTAGTATTGAATAAGATATCACGAGGACGACATTCTTCCTTATGACCTTGTATCCAATGGATTATTTGACACTTACCGGAACTGTCGCAAATAAACATCGTAATCAAAACATCAAAATGGAAAAGGCCAGAAGCATGCTCAAATAAACAAAAGTAGAAAAAACTAATCCAGTCACTCAGAAACCATTGGTCTCACTAATCATAAGTGTGAACATTTAGAGAGAGCTAAAATCCTAAAGAGCCTTAATTTAGAAAATTATTTTCTTTCTAAGATGACACATTACAACTATTTTAATTCATGCACAGCCAGATCATAATAATCAACAACACCAAGATTATTTAGCATCAACCCTCAAATAAAAAACTTACACTGCTGACACCCTGAAAAAATTAGTGAACAAGGGGAAACCCTTTAATCTCCCTTGTAAAATTCACATCCACCATTTTTTAAAATACTTTTCAACTAAGATCCATAAACTTCAAATCCAACATTTTTGTTTATCCATATTCAATAACACCAACCAGATAAAAAAATATTTAACTATAAACATATAACCAGTGTTGAAGTTCTTCCGAATTCTGATCAGTGAAGTTGATTACCAGATTGCATAGTTTACTTTTATTGAGAGGTCATTGTTGATAGTTTACAGAATTATAGAAGAAACTATAATTCTGCAAACTATCATCCAACAAAAGAATCAATACAGATTTTAATCATTTCTACTGGTTTTGAAAAAACTGACAACCAGACATAGGAATGAAATTTACAAAAAATAGATTAACAAAAAGTTTTTTTAAAAAATAGAACTTACGAGACCAGGTGATATAGAGGTATGACCAGAAGCAAGGCTCTTCAACCGACGCATCACATTCATTGTCTTTCTCTCCTTCCACAAACCCTAACTCCCAATTTGAAAGCTCAGTCTTCTCTCCAAGGTTTGATTCCGATGTCAATAATGCCAATAAACTAAAATGGAGGCAAAGAAACCACCGCCGGTTTGCTGTTTGGGATCGTGAGAAGCCATATCTCTACGAAACAAACCCTATCCAAACACTGACTCTTATTTTCTTAATCGATATTATAGAAAATGAAGCTTATAGCTAAAATCGAAGAAAAGGGAGAGACATTGGAAGCCCAAATCAAAGAACAATCAAAAGGAGGGAGGAGAAGCTCAACAATGATGTACCTCTAGCTATCGGCGGCAAAACCAAAACGTGGGGGGAGGGGGTGCGAAAGGGGTAGAGGGTTTTAACTTTTAAGAAAACAAAATAACCAAACGACTTGAATGTTTTAGCTACTCTTATGCGACGTTTTCTTTAACAAAACTTCATGGATTCTATTCTGCGACATTTTATGAATAAAACATCGTGAAAAGTGTCATAATCTAGAACGTTTTTATAAAACATTGCGAAAAATTTAAACCTTTTGTGATGTTTTTAAAACATCAAAAAAAGTCTATACAATTTATGATGTTTTATTGACAAAACGTTGCAGATTGTATAATTTTTTTTGTAGTGAGAATTGATGTGTTTAAATCTTTTAAGAAGAAGAAGAAGAACATACAACAATGGACACAGAGCTTGAGACAAATAAGAAAATCTCTGTTTATAAAGTGGAAGTTAAGAGGAGATGAGGGTGATTAAGGAACAGGAACAAATCCTCTCACAAAACAAACTGCTGGATTCATTAGAAGATTCAGGGAGTTTCACTATTCCTTATGTTATGGACATTTTGTTTGTGAAAAGGACATTACTGAATTTAATTGGTTTTTTTAGCTTCATCAATATTGTCCTTCTGATCATCTTGCAATTTGTAACTTATTTACAAGTTACGAAGCTAAACTTGGGAAATATAGGTGGAAGCAAGCCATTCATATTGATCTTGGTTGAACTTCCAAGGATGCATGGTTATGTTAATGACTATAAATTAGCACGTTTAGTTGTTAGATTTAAATTATGTGTAGTTAGATTTGTTATAAATTAGGACAAATAAGTTTTCATAATTTGGAATGGTAGAGGATTACTAACTCTTTTTCTCTCTTTGAATCAAGTATAAGATAGGAAAGCAAGCTTAAAGCGTTCAACTTCCACCTTTGACACCATCGCCACCTCAATCACTTCGACGGTTTTATGTTCTAACCCTTTATATTTTGTATTTATGTTGTTCTTATGTTTTCATGTTATTTTATGTTATGTTTATTCCCACATTATGTGTTTTTGGTTGTTCTTCTCACATTGAGGATAATATGTTGTCTAAGAGTGGGGAGGGCGGCAATGTGTGCATGTATGCTTTTATTTTGAATGTGAATTTTGCTTATCGTATTTTAGTTTGTTTAGGATGCATGATGTGATTCATGTGAATGTGTCAATGGCTAGGACTTAACAAAATTGATTTAACTTTCCACATAGTCTTTTAGTTTGCGAAGATTTATTAGCTCTTAAAAGTAGTGACCTAGGTTGCTTTAGTTAAATATATATGTTAATTAGGATATGATGTTAGTTTATTCACCCTAGGAATTTGTCACATTCATTTATAATTTTAGGCTAATCAAATAAGTAGTGTTGCTATAGTTAGCTAAAGAAATGAGCTAGTTATAAAAATTGTAAATCATAAGTACGTAACTATTTCGGTGACCTTCAACTTATGAATAGAGCTACTAGTCAGCTAAGAATGTGATGTAGCTGAGTAATCGGATTGACACGCATCACAAATTTGTGCCTTCAGGTCAAAAGGCTACAATGACAGTCCCACTATCAAAAGGCTATAATGACAGTCCCACTAAGCTGTTTAATAAAAACATGACCTAGTTGAGTAACTAGATCGACTTTAATTACAAATGTTTGCCTTCGCATAAAAGGCTAGATTCATGTTAACTAAAATTAACAAAAATAGTGTTTTGTCAAATAAAATCTGCTGATCTTAATGAACAACTTGAATTTTCATGAAAACATACTTAGGGATAGTTACATTTTTTATTGACCAAATTATTATCAATATGTGTGTGCAAGTGATAGGGGTGAATAACTTAACATTAAGGTTTGGATTAGTTGTATATTTAGTCCAAGGTACTTAGATGCAGGTTTTGCAAGTTAATATATTGGAAAAACTTAAGAGATTGTGTTTTAAGTTAAATTAGTTTCGGGAAGTTGAATGTCATTGCCTTATGACTGCATTGTCTGCTGTGTGTTTTGATATGCTGTGTGTTTTGCTTATTTTGTTTTTGTTTAAGGACAAGCAAATGTTTAAGTGTGAGAATGTCGATATTCGTAGACTATATAATGTTTTAGTAGGTTGTTTAGTATGTGTTTAGTAGTTAAATTGAATTATTAATGCATGTTTAGGTTAGGTTTTGGTTGTTTAGTTAGATATTTGTGTTTTGAGGGTTAGAGAACACTTTTGAGCTTCAATTTTATGTTTTTGAGGTGCTTTGATGTGTGTGCTAGTGTTTCAGGGAAAATATAGAAGAACAGAGGAGATTCGGAGAAAACTTGAAGGACCAACCAGGATCATAGTCCATATGCCATAGTTATGGCAAAAGCATCAAGGAGAAGCCACGATCGTGATTAAAGCATCATTCAGGGGCCTTCTCGACTTGATTTTTCAAGGGACTTTTCAGGCCTTTCGAAGTCGGAAAAAGCCATAGGATTGCCCAAATTAGGAAAACCTATAAAAGGGTTAATGAAGAAACCCTAAAGGAGCTCCTCTTCTACCATTTTTGGGAAAGCTTGAAGGGAGAGAGAAAGAAGAGAGAGAGAAGAGGAAGAAGAGGAGAAAGGAAGCGGGTCTTTCGAAACTGCTGCCTTCCCTGGTCATTCGATCCAAGTTCTTTCTCCTTTCTATCTTTACTTTTGTTCATTGAATGTATGAGATGATGATGGATTATATGATGATGGATCTTAGATTGTTATTGATGTTCTAACTTTTCCTTCAGGATTTTACCTTGATTCAATGTTAACATAGTCGTTTTTGTGTTATTTTGATTTGGTGTTGTGATTAATTGCGAAACTTACATATTTTAGTAATAAACCAAGAGGATGAGCTAAATAAAGATGATTGAGTTAGGTTAATGAGAGTTAAGCGATCCAATAGACCACGTGATTAATCATATTGGTTATTGTGCAGAGAGAGATCCTGTGTGAGACCTGGTAGTTTATTAAAGGGCGTAAGATCTAATTAGAGTTGTGGGTCTTTTTGTAACACTCCACTCCTATCTGACGCGTACATATACGCCCGTTAGATGTATATACACGTGCCCGATGGAAATGGAGGCCAACCTTATCACTTTCACATACCGCATGGCATCATAAATTAAAACATAAATATCACCATTTCTAAAACCCAAAAATTTCTCATTTCATTTCATAAACAATATATGCATTGTAGCTTTACATTATCATCTATATGTGTACTTCCTCAAAATTAATCAGAGTTCACATCTTGGTATATAGAATGTGCTACATACATGAGGAAATAGACAAAAATTTATCTAAAACCCTAATTCCCAGTTGACCAACCTCTGAGCCATGTCGTCTACCAAAAAGTTGTACTAGATTCCTTCTATGTGGTATTAGCAGCTAAATCGACAATCTTGTACCTGAAAAGTCAACGTACAATTTTGGTGAGTTTTGTGAACTCAATTAAATAACCATCCTCAACGGTTCACTCATATCACACATATCACTCATATTACTTCAATACATACAACATATAATTCACATCATTTAATTTCTCATGTATCATCATAAAACACTTTGTATATAGACGTTCACATTTTCAATCAATTTGATTTCACATTTCAGTTGCCATCATTCAAATCATATAATTCATATGTGTATGCAATGTTCATGAGACTCACAATTGTTTATTTCATTGTTGTGACTGAGTGCCTTTTTCACTGTCCCGTATCTATTGTGGATATCGGGCTCATTAATACTGTCCCTTATTTATTGGAGATACAGGGCCCATTTTTCTTAGTGAGCCTTTGGCTCTTAACATAGTCTGAGCTTTATGCTCTTTTTCACTGGCAACTATGATCACAACTGCCTTTACGGTTTATGCAGTCATGTAATGAAATGCATCATGCATATTCAATGATTTCACTCATTCAATCACATTCACACTCTTTCTTATTCACATTTGTCATTGGACTTTTAGTCCGACATTCAACATTGAAGCTGAGAACAAATAGCAAGTCATATTCACATTCAAGTAGCACTTCCGATACAGTCCTGAATATAGAACTCCTTGGACAATCAATTGTCCGGAATCAACAAAATCACATTCATATAATAATTCAATACAAAATGTAAACAAACAATAACTCAATGTGAGACCATCTTAAGTTACTCACAGTTTACTCCAGATAGTTTATTGCCTAGTTGTCCTGACAATGTAAGGATGTGCTCGATCTAGTTGTTCCCCTATAATAGGCAATCACACATTTACACATTCCTTCTTTGCACCTATCACAAAAATACTCACTTATGCACATATGCATGTGTTATGTATGATGTATGTTCATTGACAATTCCAGATATATTTACTAAATTCACATCTCAAGATCATTCATATTTCATAACTCAAATATGTCTAAATTGAACTTAGGTTTACACCTCAATTGTACAAGATTATTCTCTAAATTGAACTTAGGTTTACACCTCAATTGTATAAGATTATTCTAAGTTCATCATTATATCATTTACTAAAGTTATTCAAGCATTAAAGATCACAAAACACCTATTTTATCATTCATCTTTACTTAATGCACATCATTAATCTTTTTGAATCACTTTAATAATCATAGGACCCCTTTCATTCTTATATCATCACCAATTTTCCAGATTTGAACACCTAATGTATAAAAATCAATTCTTAAGTTTATATCTTCAATCAACATCCTAAACATAACACTCATTTTATCACTTGTTCAAGCATCATTTTAGGCTCAATTCAAGCTTCATTCAAGCTTAATTGCATCACATGAAAGTACCTAACCAATTGCTACTTCAACCCACATATAAAAGAAGCATATTTGATGTATAACCAATTCCACGATTGTGGAAAATTCCCACGTTCGTGGGATTTGTGGGCAGAAACTTTCTACCTTCGTTAGGCATTCTTATTTTCCAATTTTTCCAACTTTATTTTTAGGTCAATTTTGTGTAACTATTATGGCCTAGAAAATGAGGTATTTAGGCAACACTTTCTTCTAAACAAATGTTCCTATATGTGTTAAGTTTCAAATGAAATATAAACATTCAATTTGGTTCATGTTTTCATGAGTTATGCTCAAAAGACCACAGACTATGCACGTTCAAAATTTTGGCTAGTGCATGATTGAATAATTAGTGCACTCCAACTTTTAAAACTCATATCTCTCAATTCCGATATCCAAAAATTACAAAATTTATACCAATATAAATATAAGAGAATAAAATACAAATTTTATGGAGAAAACTTTGTTTGCTTCATCCTAAATCAATACAGTCTATTCAATAAAAATAGGACATGATTTCAGTCAAGGGTAGTGATGCAACCTATTCTAGAACTCAACTTCAAACTAAATTTCAAGACCCATAAGGACAGAATTAAAATTAAATTACTTCATAAAAATTGTATCCATATGTTTTTAGTTTATTCTAAGTCAAAATCCATCCAATTTGGATATTTACAAATCAAGTTATGGCCAAAATACTAATATCTGTTCAGTAAAAACACTCCATCTAGCAAATTCCAGCACACTTCACCTCTTTTGCTTAGTCTATCTTTTCTAGCTTAATACACCATCATTTCCTATTAATTCATAACTCCATTTCAGCTCAATATTATACACACAAATTAAAATCCAAGATTGATCAAAAACACTAAAACAGAACATATTCTTATACACTTTCAACTCCAAATTCCTGCACATATTCAACTCCAGTTCTCATTCTTTATTTCACTTCTAAATATAATCTTAATTAATCTAAATTCAAGACATCATCATATTTCAAACTTCCTTTTTCAAATTCAAACATCCCATAACTCATTATCATAATTGAAGCATTTATCAAACAATCCATGAATGCATTAACTCATTACAATTTAAAGTATGATCTCATTATTCATACCTACACCCATATTAAAACACATAAATAATTTCATATTCAAACAAAACCTCAAATTAATCATTGTAATGTTTCATTTACACTAACTCATGAAGATCAACATGTAACTTACTTGATTTAGCTCCAAATCTGTAACATCCCGGTCCCACTTAACGGGTCGGATCAGGGAAACGGGTCTACGAGAAGACCAATTAGTGAAGTTA
>JANZXR010000001.1:16801854-16824135 GCA_027575705.1 Erythroxylum echinodendron | reverse complement strand
ATATGAGTAAGATATGTTATGGTATAAAAGCATGAAGATGAATTAATAATGGTTAAGGTGTTTTTCATTGGATTACGTCCACGTTATATGATTCCAAATAGTTGGCGAATAGGGGTTCTTTGAAATAACCCTACAGGGTAATAATCTCACGTTTTATGATATTCTAGATAGTTGGGGTCTAGACACGGGTCCCAACACTTCATGAAATATATTTAATCCTAAACACAATATGACAAGTTATAACTAATCATTAACCGGTAAAATCTATGTCTAAGGGCTTTGAAATAAATATACAAATCGGGAGCTAAGTGCTAATTTAATTACCCTTTTCAATTGTACACACACATTAATAATTCTTTGGTTCTTCAGACTTTGTAACTGTTCCTAAGTTCATTTTTATGAAAATTCAAACTTGTTACAAGTCTGGCAGGTTTTTATTAATAACACACCTTTTTTTAATTCTTTTAAACATAAACTTAGTCTTTTACTTGGAGGCAAACATTGGTGATGAATGCCGATCCAGTTACTTGACTAAGTCATTTATTAACAACTTGGTTGAAATGTCATTATAGCCTTTTGACGTGTAAGCATACATTTCTGATGCGTGTCGATTCAGTTACTCAGCTGTCATCACATTTTCAATTGGCTACTAGCTCTATTTATAACCCAAAGGTCAGCAGAATAGTAATTTATTAACGAAACACACTTTTTTGTTGCCTACCTTGTTATTTTTAGCTATTCATTTTCATGAAAAATACTAGTTAAGCTACTCAAGTTGGAGAGCCTCAAATTATGAATGAATGTGACAACCTAGAGGGTGTTAAATTTACACTAAATCCTAATTAAGCTTTATATTTATCCAAAAATCCTAGTTCATTAGTTTTTCTAGCTAATGATCATTCACAACCTACTAGAATATGTTCAAAATTAAACAAATTTCACTCATCTAAGCCATTGACACATTCAAGTAGTTCACACAATGCAACCTAATAACTATCATACAATATGCAAAATCACATACAAAACAAAACACATAACCCTCTCCACACTTGAACAACACATTGTCCTCAATGTGAGAAGGGAACACAGACACACTAGGGGAAATAAAACAAAATATACAAAAAATATAAGAATAAAATACTAACAAAAATGAAAGAAAAGGGTTAGAGCATTAAACCATTTATGGTGATAGAGGTGGTGATGGCGATAGTGATGAGACCAAATCCGCTTGATATAGTGAGTGTTTCCCTATCTTATAAGTGAGTCAAGAGAGCAAAAGAATTAACAATCCAAACTGTTCTAAATCATTCAAAACTTATTTAAGAATTTAAAACAAACCTAACTACATAACAATTTAAATCTAACTACTAAACATGCTAATTTATGGTCATTAGCTTGACCTTTATCCTTTAAAACTCAGCTAGGATCAATTATGAGCGGCTTGCTGCTACCCTTCTCGCTCAACATCAGTTTTGTATCCTTTGAGTAAGCTATGCGTTGGAAAATGATCATAAGGACAATATTAATAAAGTTGAGAAAACCAATTAAGCTCAGTAATGTCTTTTTTTCTTCTAACAAATTGTCAATAAAATAGGGAATAACAAAACTCCCTGAATCTTCTATCAAATCCAACAATTTTTTATGTAAGAAGGTGAGTTTCTCTCTTTCTTTAGTAATCACCTTTGTTTCCTCGGCTTCTTCTGCTTCCTAAATAGAGACTTCCATATTTTTTTCAAACTCGATGTCTGTTGTCATCTGTTCTTCGTCCTCGTATTTTTTAGAAGATTCAAACACATCAATTACCCTAAATGAGCTACTAATCTTTGAATTCTTAATTACATCATTCATGTTGGATGTCTCTTCATCATCATCAATCCAAATGGTAGGGTTCTTTCTATGGAAATCTATCCTAGAATTTTCGATGTTCAAACATAGTGTACTAAGATCTGGCAGATAGTATGAGGGATTTCTGTCCTTTCCTTCATCCTTTTTCTTAAGTTTTTGGTCTTCTAAAAAGGTTAAGATTAACTTGATTTCTCGCTGGTTCTTCTAGCTCTACCTTATTCCTAAGTGTGATAGCCTGACATTACTCTATTGAATTTATTTTCATACTGAGCAGACAGTATTCCACACTTTGCTTACAAAATTTCGGAGAAAGCTGGCCTATTCGAACCTCTAGATTATGAATAGAAGAAGCATGTTCTTCTATTACTTGTTAAAACTTCTTTTCCATTCTCTTCTGTTTCTCTTCCATATCCGTGAGCTTATCCATGATTTTGTCCAGTTTAGAATCCCATGAATTTTGTTCATCATAGTGAAATTCATCTAGGTCTTGATGTCCTAAATGATTCCCTACATTATTGGACCAATAGAATTTAGGATGGTTTGGCCATCCCGGAATGTACATGTTCTAATAAGGATCATTATTTCCCCAACCATATTGTGCTTCATTGTAACTCTCAAAAGTTCCTTACTCCTTATAATATCTATCTTCCATCATTGTTCGTTCCATTTCTTCTTACAATGTAGCTCTTTAGTTGTCTCATTTTTCATTCTAAGATGCCTTGATGTGTCTCTGCTTTATGCCCAATTTTTTTAAAAAAACAAAAGTTAGTGGAAAAGCTTTAAAATAAAGAACTAAATTATTGCCTCCTTGGAAACAGTGCCAAAAACTTGATCGCAAGGTTACATGTGCTAAGTTTTACTATTTATAGCCTTAGTAAATTTCGCAAGTGCACGGGTTGTTCGTGTAGTACCTAAGGTGTCGATCCCACGAGAAGGCCTAATCTAGTCCTAAATTCTAAGGTTGTACTAAAATTGCAATAATTCTAAATTATAACTAATGCAGAATATAATTCAATCAAACAAATAATTCCAAGAATTGCAGAAATCTAAACAAGATAACAAATCACAAAAAAACCAATACCAAACCTACCTAGAAACTACCGAGTGAGAGAAAGGGGGATTTAATTCGAAATTAACGAAAATCTAGTCAATTATGCAATTCTTGGCTTAACGGGTCTAGACGATCCTAGGGTAAATTAATCTCTCTCGAGTTATAATTCTTAACCCTAATGATGATCCCTAATTTAATTTAAGGAATCGTGATCTCTCGATTCACTATTAACCTAAAACTTAAATTAGTTCTAAGTTGTCTATTAACCTACTGGGAATCTATGCTCAATCTCTCGTTACGACTCTACCGGTTTGATTCAATTATTAACCTATCAATTCACCTAACTCTCGTTACCAAATTGATTATTTTCCCTCGGCTTACCCTCTCAGTTTATTGCCCAGTTATTAAGAACATAATTTGAATCACAATTAAATCGAAAGAAATTACAATCAAATAAACTTTATTAATCTCAAGAACTAAAAACCCGAAAGTGAGTATAGACACAATCTTAACATTCAACACAATACATTCTCAACACCTATTTTAATTCTATAAATGAATAAAACTGAAATAAATGGAAAATACGTCGGGAATAGAGATGTGGAGTTGGTGACAGCAGGAAATCATTTGTTTTGGGAAGTACGTAGCGTCAATCTATTCTTAGTGTCTCTCTTCCTTTGTCTCCTTCCTCTATCTCTCGACTTCTCTGTAGGTTTTTCCAGTATTGGATCATGTGAGTGCTCTTTTTCAAACTCTCCAAGGCTCTCCAAAGACTACTACCATTGACTTGTAATGTTCTATTTATACTTTTGAGGAATTAGTTCAAAGTTGGAATCAAAACGGTCTAAAAATTCTTGTGAAACTTGAATTTTTCTGTTAGCCCGAAGCGCCTTAACCTTTTTATCACGATCATTGCCCCATATGCATGATCGTGGCCTGGATGTAAGCTCTCTGTGACAACCGTTCCCCCATGTGCATGATCATAGCCTGGCTATTCTGGCTCGTCCTTGTCTTACACGATCGTGGCCTACTGTGTCACGATTGTGGGCTATGCCTTTGACTTGAAAACTCATCGAATCTTCTCTGTTCTTCACCGTTTACCCTGAAACACTAACAAATCCATCAAGGTACCTTAAAAATATAAAAATTAATCAAAAAGACTTATACTAACCCATAAAAGCACTCAAACACATAAACTAATACAATTAACACACTAAACACTCAATTTAACAGCAAATACATCACAAATTAAACCCTAAAACATAATGCAATTGACAAATATTAATGACTGCTAATAATATTCAACTTCAATAGAGTGTACGGGAATTCCAGCAGTATGTAAGGCAATTTTTGCAAGATACAAGCTCCAGTGTCCAATATTTAAAAAAACCAACAAAAGTCAGGTACTTCAATAGAAGAATTAGTTAATGTTTGTGTTGCTAATAATTTTCGATTACAACAGGAAGAGATGCAATTCCAGTAAGAAACAAGTTCAAGGATTAAGAACTTGGCAAGCCAGACGGGTCAGTTAACAGAAGCTCTCGACCGCCTAGTATCCCAAAGTGAAGAAATGCAACTATCTCAACCTAAGGTGCACCTAAGGGACGTTAGCGCTGATGCCCTACAAAGTGAAGAGTAGATTGAGAATCTTGAGTGGACTACTCAAGGAATTGCTTTTGTGAAAGAAGTGGAGAAGGAGCTTGAAGCAGAAAAGGATACGTCTTTTAACTCAAAGGTAAATACTGAGTCTATAATTATTGTTGAGACTAACCCTTCACCTTTACCTAGTAAGTTGGAGAAATTGAATGAGGAAGAGAAGGGTGAAGAGATGTTCAAAATATTTCTAAAGTGTATGGACTCAGTAGAGTTTAAGAGTTGGAGGATAGGGAAGACGCTAGAGGTAAATGATCATCAACTTAGATCCTATCCTGAATAACCTCATACGGAGAAAGTGCAAACTGTTATACTTGAATATCATAATTTTGTCACATGACAAGAGTATTGAGTCAAGTCAAAGCTAAACAAAGGCACTTCTTGGGAGGCAACCCAAGGGAAGCAAATTTATTTTTCTTTAAATTTTCACATTTGTTTCTTATATATGTGTGTTTCTATGTTGGTTTATTTCACCACTCTTGATAGAAGGAGATGATACCCATGGCCTCTTGTCGGGGTCATTACTCGAGAGTCTCTGGCTAGAGTAGTTATGAGTGATGAAGAGAGTCTTCAATGACACATAAGAGTAATGAGATCCCAGGACAAGAACTAACATCACTTGGACTAAATGTGATGTAGTCAGTCTAGTGGGAGTTGACACATAGCCCATACTCTGAACCAAGTGTGGTATAGTATAGTGAAAGGACGAATTGCATGGTAACTGTCTATGGAAAGGTTCATAAGTTAGACAATTAACTATTGAAGAGTTCGTGTGTTAATCCATTTATATTCGGGTAAATTGACATTATAAAACCCTTCATGATTTGTTTGAATTAAGGGTTAATTCAAGTGTCTAAAATAATCGAAACCTAAGGGTCACACGCATAAAAGATCAGATGAAAAATATAGTGTATATGGACAAATTTAAGTAGGCCACGATCGTGGCTGAAGGCGAGCCCATTTTTTTAAGAAGGCCATGATCGTGGCTCATTGACACGATCGTGATGGAGGGCCCGAAATGGTACATAAGTGAGTTCTTCATTTATTTACAGAAGGTCTTACCACTTTTTACACACTCATGAGAGAGCATAAGGGCTCTAAAAGAGTTCTAGAGTGAGAGATAGGTATCAGAACCTTGTTCTTACAATTTATGCAATTATTACATGAATTAAAGTGCATGTAATAAGATTTTTAATCTATCTTTCATCATTTTGAGTATCTACTAGAACTCATGTGGTTTGGACATTATTTCTTCATCGTCTTTACAAGTTCTTGGGTGATCAAAGAAGGGTTTGGTGTTTGCAACAACCTAAATAAGGAGAAGAAATAAGAAAGGAGGAGAAACAAAAGGTAAAAAGTTTTATATTTCATGTTCTTATATATATGTCTATGCATGTATGTATGATTTTGTTTTTCTGGGTTATTAAGGTGTCAGAATCTAGAATTCGACAGTTTTGCTACATACGCATACATGTGATGCATGCAACCATGACAAACTAAACACAACATTCATTCATAATTTGAGGCCTTTCTATTTAAGTAGCTTAACTAGTATTTTTCATGAAAATGAGTAGCTAAAAAAATAGGGTAGGTAATAAAAAAAGTTAAATAAATCACTATTCCCTTGACCTTTGGGTTATGAATAGAGCTTGTAGCCAGTTAAAAACATGATATAGCTTAGTAAGCAGATTGACACGTATCACAAATATGTGCCTTCGCGTCAAAAAGCTATAATGACATTTTAACCAAGCTGTTTAAACTTAGTTAAGTAATCAGATCGACATTCATCACCAATGGTTGCCTTCGAGTGAAAGGCTAAGTCCTTGCTTAAATAAATAAAAACCGTGTTCTTAGCTGGAATTTTCATGAAAATATACTTAGGAATAGTCACAGAGTCTGAAGGACCAAAGAATTATTAACTAGTGTGTGCAACTGAAAAGGGTAAATAAATTGACACTTGGATCTTGTTTAATTTGTATATTTAGTAAAGCCTTTAGACACATATTTTGCATATTAATGATTTGATATAACTTGTAGACACACAAACAAGAGGAAAAGTAAGGTTTCGAGGGATTTTTTAGACCGTTTCAATCCTAGAAAAATCCTAGGACTGCCAAGGTATTTAAAGAACATGAAGAATACAGAGAAGAGTCTTTTACATTAGCCACAACCTAAAAACCCTACAGAGATTTATGGAGAGATTGAGAAAGGAAACAAAGGAAGAGAGATACAGTGAAGAAGCCTACGCAAAGTACTTCCCAGAATAGGAGGTTTCCCACTGTTGCTACCTCCATCAATTTGTTCCAATCGTATTTTCCAACTTTGCTTTCAATTTTATTAATGTATAGAATTGAGATAATTGTTAAGAATAGATTCGTTGAATGTTAAGATATGTCTATACTCACCTTTAGGAATTTTGTATTAGATATTAATGAAAGTTAATTGATTACATTTTTATTGAGTAATTTGAGATTTGATATCTACACTTAATAATTTGGTAATAAACTAAGAGGGTGAACGGAGTGAAAATCACTAAATTGCGCTAACGAGAGTAGTTAAGTTAATAGATTAAGAATTGAATCAAACCGGTAAAATTATGTAATGAGAGATCGTGCATAGGTTTTTGGTAGGTTGTTAGACAAATACGACATATAAGGTAAAGGTTGGCATATAAGGTAAAGGTCGGTGATGCTGTGTTAGAGGCAGATCTTATTCCCCTCGATCTTTAGGATTCGAGGTAATATTGGGGGATTGACTGGTTAGAGAGGCATCACGCTAGGGTCGATTGTTTTAAGAAAGAGGTGGAGTTTGACACTCAGGATTGAGTCTCGATTAAATTTATTAGTAACTGACGGATGTTTTCGAGTTATTTGATATCGGTGGTCAAGGATAAGAAGTTAGTTCATCAGGGATGCCAAGCATACCTCGCATATATGATTGACACTTCAGCACAGAGGGTTGAACTTGAAGATGTCCATATTGTGTGTGAGTTCCCTAATGCATTTTCGGAGGAGTTACCTGGATTGCCTCCTGATCGGGAGTTTGATTTTGTTATTAACTTGGTCTCGGGGACAACACTGATATCTATACTGCCGTATCGCATGGCACTAGGAGAATTGAAAGAGCTGAAGGTTCAATTGCAAGAGTTATTGGACAAAGGCTTCATTAGACCAAGTCATTCATCGTGGGAAGCACCAGTTTGTCAAGAAGAAGGATGGGACTCCCCGCTTATATATTGATTATCGGTAGTTAAATAGGGTTACCATAAAAAATAAATATACACTCCCTACGATTGATGACTTGTTTGATCAGTTGAGAGGAGCCACTGTTGGACCTCGTTTCCTGAGCCCAGTTATCTGGAATATCAAAAGACATGAACGTATTATCCCGTAAGGTTATTTCTATAGAATCTCTCTAGCCGAAACTTGTTCTGGCAGCGGAATCATAAATTTACTTCTTCTCAACAATTGTAGCTCCATGTCTCTAGTTTATTTTGAAACAATAGTCGTCTCATTCAGAGCTCTGATACCAAACATGTTAGGACCCTCGGGTCGCTGTGCTTATCCTGAGGTGACAAATACGAACGGTCGGTAAAGATCATGCAAGAGCAGAGCTGAAGGGTTCAACTTATAATGAGAATTACAGCGTCGGCATTGGCGGGCTTCGCCGCGGCGAAACTATGGTAATGTTTCCAAGAACCTTTCGGGAAAAGTTCGCCGCAGCCAACTCCTAGCTTCGTCGCGGTGAAGTTCCCCAGATTCGAACTTAAGCACATCTCGGGAAAAATACTCCGCAGAGATGGTTCAAATTTGCCGCGGCAAAATTACCAAAATCAAATAAAAACGCCCTTCGAGAAAGGTTTGCCGCGGCCAACTTATGAATTCGCCACGGTAAAACCTTCGAATGAGAGTCTCGAACCCTAACATACAACATTACTTAATACACATATACATACAATTTTCCCACTAAACCATGGCAATTCATCTAAAGACAAATTCTAAACATATACAAAGAAACTTCTTCATTTCGTAAATAATTCAAAGAGTTTGAACAAAATTTATTTACATACTATCATACACATCAAAGCTTAATAAAAAATACAAAAGATGCTCATGTTTGATATGCCTATAAAGCTATTCAAAATGTTCACTAACTTAGTACAAAAGATTTCTAACTATCTTGGAGTTTTGCCCAAATGCCTTACAAGGATCGCTAACTTTCTCTTTCTGTACCTGAGGAGGGAAAATTATGGGTTGAGCTACACATTTTAGTGGCTAATATATTTATAGCCATTGGCAATTGGTCAAAAATTCAAGCATATGTATAGGTGTAGCTACCAATTCAAAAATTCTTAATTCTTCTAGCAATTCAAGCGTTAATCAAATTAGCTCAAAATTCATAACACATAACATAAACTTTAGGCATTTAACACCACACTTAAATGCATCATATTTGAAAATTAAAAAATGCAATGTACAAACAAATGACTCGAGAGTTCCATGGGATGAAACAGAGAAACCGAAGTTTACTCCGTGAACAAATGAGTCTGATTTCTCAGGATCTTGTGGCCTCAAGCGGGCAGCCAGGAGAAGGCTATAGGTCAACGTGCACGTGACTAACGAAACGGGTTCCTCTCTTGCCTAATCATAAACAAATTATTATGCTTAATTCATTTCATTACATGTTCATACTTTCATGCATCTTATGCTTTTTCCTCTTTTTCGATTATGCAAAATGTCATACATTTTTCAAGGCATTACATAATCATAACTCATCATGCATTTTACAAGCACTCACAACAATTCAATTTCAAGAAAATCAAATTCAAGCAATCAAATATACACACATATAGGCAAGAATTTGCCCAATAACACAATACCTGTAAATACATTACCTACCTATTTACTTGCAAAATCCAAGTCAAGCTTGTCTTTCCTCTTGCTTTTGGATTGGCATTCCTTGGTTTCCTTCAAACAACCAAGTTCTCATTCAACACAACATTCCCATGGAAATTCATAAAACTTCAAAAATCATAAAAATGAAATAAATGCTAAGTTGGGCTTAGGCTTAACCTACCCATGCTCTATCTAAGTCAGAAAAACCAAAACCTAGTTTAAGAACCCATAAAAATCCATATATGGTTTCTCTTCTTTCTCCTTTCTTCCAACACTAACCCATTCTCTTGTCTAACCCTTTTTGATTTTCTAACAAAACAAGAAGAAAGATGAAGAAAATTACCTTAAACTTAGCTCAAACCTTCTTCCTTCTTCTTCCTCTACGATTTTTCCTTCTCTTCTTCTTCTTTCCCACGTTTTTCTCTTCTTTCTTTTCTCTCCTTTCTCTCTTATTCAAGACCACATTTTTCCTTGGTTTACTAAGTTTACCCCTCTTTTAACTTGTCCTTCCCATTTTACCCCTTCTTTCATTTAATTGGTTCTCCCAATTTTGCCCCTTTTAGTCTATCAACTAATAACATCTTGACTCCTTATTCCGATAAGGTAAATGAAGAAATTTGATAACACTTCCTTCTAGAAAAAATGTTTCCCATTTCCTTAAGTTTCTAATGACACCTAAACCATTCAATTTGGTTAAGAAATCTGAAAGTTATACCCTAAACATTTCTGGATTGTTCTTATACTGAAATAATATTATGTGCTTAACTTCCTTCCAAAATTGAAATTCTTATAGGCTGAATTTAAACTTGATTTCTTTAGAAAACTTGTATCCCTATGTCTGTAGTTTACTCCAAATTAAAAATAATCTCATTCAGGTAACTATCGAACAAGTTATACCCGAAATATCGAGACATGTTCAATGCAGATAAAAGTTTACCGTGACGAACTCCTCCAGAGAGGAATTCTCGCACAAATTTCACAAATTCGCCACTGCAAAACCTAGAGTTGATCGCAGCGAACTTTACCCGAGAGGAATCCTAGCCAAATCCATTCAAGTTCGTCATGGAAAAGCAAGGAGTTTGCCACGATGAATTTCCACATAAGCAAGCCCAATTTTTTTTAACTTCAGGTCAAATTTTGGGACTCTTAAGGATAGAATTTGAATTTGAAGTCTTCATGAAAAATATAGCTATACGTATCTAGTTTAATCCAAATCAAGAATCATCTTATTTGGATAACTTGAGGGCTAAAATAATGAAGCATACTCAATGAAAAAATTTTCAGTCAATAATCTTCAAACTTTCCAGATTTTATACCAATCATAAATTGTACAGGGATAACCTTTTCTAGTTCTTTTGCTCCTCATTCTCAACTCCATTTCAACTCAATATCATCCATAAAAATTATAGTCTATGATTGATCATGAACATTAATAACAGAACATACACATATATACCCATGCATCATCAACTTACTACATTCATTACCTTAATCTTGTCTATCGTTTCTAATTCAAGAATTCTCTTTTTTTTCTTTACTCATGCCTAATCGCCAACAATTTCTCATTTTAATGGTTCCAACTTCCAAGAAAAGTTTGGGGTCCAACAACTACAGTATTCTTAAAGATAGATCTGAGTTCTGGGTACCATCAGTTGAAGATTGTTGAAAAAGATGTACACAAAAATGCTTTTCGGATGAGGTGTGGACACTATGAATTTTCGGTGATGCCGTTTAGATTGACAAATGCACCTACAACATTTATGGATCTTATGAATAGGGTTTTCCATTCTTATTTAGATTAGTTTGTCATAGTCTTTATTGATGACCTTCTGATTTATTCCAAGTATAAGGAGGAGCATGCTAAACATCTCTGGATTGTGGTGCAAATATTTCATGAAAGATAGTTGTAAGCGAAGTTTTCAAAGTATGAATTTTGGTTGAAGAAGATAGGATTTCTAGGGCATGTGGTAACAGAAGAAGGTATTTATGTGGACTCAAAAAAAGTGGAATCTATACTTGAGTAGGAACAACCCAAGAATGTGATAGAAGTTTGCAGCTTTCTGGGGTTAGCTGGTTATTATCGAAGATTTATTGAGGGCTTCTTAGTACTTACAGCCCCTTTATCAAGGCTTACACAAAAGGGAGTAAATTTTTAGTGGCATGACAAATTCGAGGCAAGTTTTCAGGAACTGAAGAAGCGATTGACTTCTGTGCCAGTGATTGCTTTACCTACCTAAGGAGTTGGGTATGAGGTATATAGTGATGTCAGTCGTCAGGGACTTGGATGTATAGTTATGTAGGCCGGGTGAGTGATCGCATATGCTTTTAGACAGTTGAAGAAGCACGAACTAAATTATCCTACTCATGATTTGGAGCACGCAGCGGTGCTGCTTGCATTTAAGATTTGGAGACACTATCTTTATGGGGAGACTTCCTATATATACACTGATCACAAGAGCTTGAAGTACTTAATGACACAGAAGGAGCTAAACCTCAGAAAAAGGAGATGGTTGGAATTAATTAAGGATTATGATTGAGTGATTGACTATCACCCAGGAAAAACAAACATGATAGCCGATGCACTGAGTCAGGGGTCCTGTTCGGTAATGATAGTCAGGAAAAATCCTTATTTAACTCATTGGATGAATATACGGAGCCTTGGCGTTGGACTCTCAGTGACTGAGGATAACGGAACACTACTAACATAGTTTGAAGTTCGGCCAACATTATTTGATGGGATCAGGAGATCACAGGTCGATGCACCTGAGTTAAGGGTCATTTGAGAAAAATTTCCATCCAAAGAGGATGAGGTGTTCTGACTAAAAGAATACAGGTTGTTAGTCTTTATAAAGAAAGTCTGTGTGTCGAATGACTAACATCTCAGGCGAGCTACCTTGAAAGAAGCTCACAGTTCAGCTTATGCAATGTATCCTGGTAGTACTAAGATGTATCGAACTCTTAGAGAGAGCTATTACTGGCCAGGGATGAAGAGAGAAATAGCGAAATTTGTGGTCAGATGCCTTCCTTGTCAACAGATAAAGGCATACCATTAGAAGCCAGCGGGTATGTTATAGTTTTTGCCTAATCCAGAATGGAAGTAGGAGCATGTGACAATGGATTTTGTAATTAGACTACCTCGTACATCGAATGCTCATGATGCTATTTGGGTTATAGTGTATTTTCTGTCCATCCACTTAACCTACTCATAGGAGAGGTTGGCAAAGTTGTATATTGATAAGATTATGAAGATGCACGAGGTGCCAGTTTCTTTAATATTAGATTAGGATCCGAGATTCACCTCTCGATTTTGTCCAAAATTTTAGGAATCTTTAGGGACTAAATTGAAGTTTAGTACTGCTTTTCACCCCAGACTAATGGTCAGTCGGAGAGGACTATTTAGACACTGAAGGACATGTTGAGAGCATGTGTAATGGAGTTCCAAGGGAGCTAGGATCGACACTTGCTTTTGATAGAATTTGCTTATAACAATAGTTATTAGACAAGTATCGGTAGGCCACCATATGAAGCACTTTATTGGAGAAAATGCAGGACACCTTTATGTTGGGATAAAGTTGGTACAACTAAAGTCGAAGGAGCCAAATTCATAGAAATTACCATTCAAAAAATAAAGGTTAACTGGGAGAAAATGAAAGCGGCCCAGGATAGTCAAAAGAGTTATGCTGATAAAAGGCGACAATTATTAGAATTTGTAATTGGTGATATGATTTTCCTTCAAACATTGCTATGGAAAGATATAATCCGATTTTAGAGTCGAGGGAAGTTCCACCCTCGATATATCAAACCTTTTCATATCTTAGAGCGCGTTGGGACTGTGGCATATTGGTTGGAATTGCCACCAAACTTGGATAGGATCCATAATGTTTTCCATGTCTCGATGCTTAAGAAGCATATACTGAACCCATCTTATGTTTTGGAGACACCTTCAGTAGAACTGAGAGAAGTCTTCAGTTTTGAGGTGAAACTAGTCCATATTTTGGATTGGTAGATAAAGAGGTTACACAGCAAGGAAGTTCCCATAGTCAAAGTTCTTTTGGAAAAGTGACAGGATCTAGGATATGACATGGGAGCCTAAGGATGCTATGAGACGTCAGTACCCCCATTTATTTATATCCTTGACTTAGGAGTTTCGAGAACTAAACTATTTTAAGGGGAGGAGGACTTGTAACGCCAGACTCTTTGAGCCCTTTTTGTATTAGTATGTACTTGGAGATACTACTTTATATTGACATATACATGGTTTTATATGAGTTCAAAAATATATTTGAATCCTTTCGGTATTTATGCCAGTGATATATAATGCTATATGCCCTTACATGAACTTAGAGTTCATCAGTATTCGAAATCTTAGAGATTTCTGACATATAAGCTTCTAAGTGTTTAAAATCAAGTCCATCGATGGATATGGACATAGTAGCGAAGTTAAATGTGTTCTAATGCCTTATAGGTGATTAGACATAATTTATAGACTTGTTGGACACTTAGAAAGCTTAATTGGAAAAGTTGATATACTTATGGGCTTACTTGCAAATTGTTAAAAGTAAAGGAATTTAAATTTAATTTTTCAATTCTTGGAGAATCAATATGTGATTTTATAAAGTTAAAGGTCTTAATTATTATGTTTAAAAGTTGGGAGACCAAAATGAAAATAAAAGTTTTGGTCATTCTCAAATTTTGGGCTTAATTACAAATTTAGGAAAAGTTGGAGGGTATAATGGTAATTTCACATAAGTTAAAGGCAAAAAGGTAATTTTATCATCTTTGGTCAAAGAAGAGTCAAAATTCTAGACCCTTCTTCATCTTATGGCCGTGCACCTCAATTGAAAGAAAGCAGAAGAAAAGAGAAGAGAGGAGGAGAAGAAGAATTCGGCTATCACCCAATTTTCACCATTTTTTTGATTCTCCAACCCAAACCAAGGTGTTCTAACTTAATTTTGGGTCAAGGAACTCAAATCTATCATTATATTTGAGAAATTCTCAAAGAATTTTAAGATATCATCAAAGCAAAGTTTAGGTAAAATTTGTCTAATCTTTCTCTACATTATGATTTTGAGTTTGGTGTTAAGATATGTTGTTCTCCATACGTGACTATGCATGAGACATGGTTTAGATAAATGAAATGAGTCATGGAGAATCTTTTTTAATCCAAAACCGAAATGCCCGCTCTTTAGTGAAAGTTGGTGAAATTTTGAATATCTTTTGAAATTGTATTTTAAATGAATTTTATGATGTTAATTGTGTATGGATGATGTGAATTGATGATGAAAAATTAGGAAGAAGTACATTAGAAGGAGGCTTTCAAGTTTATGCATTTAGGTGTTTGATAAAATGATTAAGTGAATTTGGCTTAGGATTTAAGGATTTTAATGTTGTGCTTTGGAAAGAGGCTTTCATGAATACTTAGAGTAAACTTGAAGTTTTGCTTAGATTGATAAGAAGTGGCTTGATGTGCTTAGATTAAAATGTGCTCAATTATGCTTTGAAATGTGTAAGTATTGGATCAAGGCATTAAATGCCTTAGAAAATGCAAAAAAAAAAGCTTATGTGAATAATAAGGGAAGTAACCATGTGAGAAGCTTAATGGCCTAATCCTATAGCTTAAAAAAATAGTGATATTATGTTTTATACACTTATGTGATGGGGTATAAATATGAGTTATATGTTTGAGTAGTAGTAACTACATTACATTTCTATGTATAAAGGCTCGGGAGCTATGGATCAAGAAGCTCGTACAGAGGATTATTGAAGTCAAAGGAGTGTATACCTTTTTTTGAGGTGAGTTAGGGAAAACATATCTCTCAAATGGGATTAGGACAACCCAAGACATGCATAATGACTTGTATGTGAATTGTGAACCTAGGTAATGCATAGTAGAATTTATGCTCAAATAAATGGTAGTATACTTGTGTATTTAATAAATAACATTGTTTTGAATAACTCTTTGCACCTAGAGTATGACTGAAGTTTTTATTACATATTTTGAGAAATAATATTGTTTTCATCAAACCTGCACTTTAAGTGCAAAGAACAACGTTTTATTTTCTAAAAACTACATTTTTGAACCACTTTGCACTTGGAGTGCAAAAAATGACTTTTACTGCATGAAATAATGTTTTGGAACTTACATATGTATAACCGGATCATGTAGGATGCATGCATGAATTCTCTTTTGGCTTAGAGCCATGGCAAGATTCCATTTTATCGGCTGGACCGATAAATAAAGGCATGATGCCTTATTTGATTTTATTATTCAGTATTTGTATATGATTTTTGATGATTGGAGAGAAAACAATTGGCCAATCATATGCTAGGCATAATAGATTAAGCTGACCCTATACCCTTGACCCTCGTACATAAACGTTGAGTCCTTATAACGTCACCATTCTACAAGACTTGCGGGTGATTGCACACCTAAAGGTCTAGTCACCGATGAGGTCATCACCTAGGGTCATGATGCTTTTTTCGACCGTAGTTTGGACTCACACAGATGAAAGTGAAGCCATCATTAGGATCTGGTGGGTGAGCACACTAGTTTGGCCGACTAGTGGTGACACACATAAATATTTTGGCTTCCTAATGAGACTTGATTTTTACATATGATGCTTTTCTACTCTTGTGTGCTAGAATTGGAACCTATGTTCACGAAATGAGTGATTAATAGGCTAGGCCTATATGGTTCCTAACCAGTATGGGAGAGTTATAGACTAGGCCTATATGTTTCTATGTCACGCATATTCACTTCATAGGTGGTTATATGCATGTTAGAGGTGTAAAACCATCCTTAGGTTATTTGGACCATTTTGGTATGTACCGGGTTCAAACTGAGTACATAGTGTACTCATCCCCTCCTCTTTCCAACCATACAGATTAATTTGGTGAGCTTGAAGCTCTGAGTGGTTTGTGCAGTCTTTTGATATATTTGGGGCATTACTACATATAGGTAGTCTCTATTTTGTACTTTTGTTGTATAGCAGCTCATGATTATATTGATATGCTTTATAGTTTTGTAAAATTAATGCTTGCTAAACGTTGTGGTTTATAAATGGTTTTATGTACGAATATTTTGTACCGTTGTCGAGATTGCTCTTGAGTGGACTTCAAAGTCTAGAAGTTGTGGTAAAGTTTTAATGTGATATAGAAGTGCACTTGAAATTGATTTACAGTTTTTTTTGTTTTGGTATTTTCAAATTACAACCATTGTGCTATCGAAATGTTTTTAAAGATGTCCAGTTAGCCTTGCATAGTCAGGTTAAGGGTACCGTGAGTATCCTTAGCTTGGGTATGCAATAGTAGTTATGTGCCCAGTGTGGTTTAGGGTCGTGACAATTAAATTGGTATCAAAGCCAGGTTTTTATGTTTTCAAAAGTGTTATTACCGTTTTCAAAAGATTCATGAGCCTTAGGAGTTGAGTCTGGGTGTCGATAGTCTTTGGTCAAGAAGTTGAATCTTGGCTCGTTAAGTTGACGTCCTTAATGGTTAGATGATTTTGACCTCATTTAGAGTACTTGTCGACATTCCTTGGGGTTTTTGGAACATCGGATAAGCTAGGCTTAGTTCGATCTATTTTATTAAATAACGTCTTTTTCTTTGATTTTATAGTGATAGTATGGTTGGATGAGGAAGGGGAAGTCATCGCAAGGTTAGACCTTTTCGACTATTATAACGCATGTTCTGTGTAGTACTGGTAAACTCGTAAATAGTATGAGCTACTAACACGTAGTTTTATTAGGTGTTATGTGTGTTCTCAGTAGAGATGCTAGAGTTTTGATCGACACTGTTTCACAAAGGTCATTTGTTAGTATGGCCTTCATCGAAGATATTAGTCGTCCCCTGAAGCCGTTAGATCCCCCTCTGATTATAGTCACTCCTCTTAGAGAACAAGTGGCTCGGGATGAATAATATATGATATATAAGGTAAAGGTCAGTGATGCTATGTTAGATGAATATTTTATTCCCCTCAATCTCTAGGATTTCGAGGTAATATTGGTGATTGACTGGTTAGAGAGGCATCGTGCCAAGGTTGATTGTTTTAAGAAAGAGGTGGAGTTTGACACTCAGGGTGGAGTCCCGATTAAATTTACTAGTAACCGATGGATGTTCCTGAGTTATTTAATATCGGTGGTCAAGACTAAGAAGTTGATTAATTGGGGATGCCAGGCATACCTTGAACATGTGATTGACACTTCAATATAGAGGGTCGAACTTGGAGATGTCCCTATTGTGTACGACTTCCCTGATTTCTTTTCGGAGGAGTTACCTAGATTTCCACCTGATTGGGAGTTTGATTTTGTTATTAACTTGGTCCCAGGGACAACACTGATATCTATACCACTATATCGTATGGCACTAGGAAAATTGAAAGAGCTGAAGGTTCAGTTATAAGAGTTATTGGACAAAGGCTTCATCAGACCAAGTCATTCACCGTAGGGAGCACTAGTATTGTTTGTTAAGAAGAAGGATGGGACTCTCAGCTTATGTATTGATTATTGGTAGTTAAATAGGGTTACCATAAAAATAAATATACACTCCCTATGATTGATGACTTGTTTGATCAGTTGAGAGGAGCTACATTATTCTCAAAGATAGATTTGAGGTTTGGGTACCATCAGTTGAAGATTGTTGAATGCAATGTACACAAGAATGCTTTCCGGATGAGGTATGGACAAGAATGCTTTCCAAACGAGGCATGTGGTATCGGTAGAAGGTATTTATGTGGACTCAAAAAAGGTGGAAGCTATAGTTGAGTGGGAATAGCCCTAGAATGTGACAAAAGTTTGCAACTGTTTGGGGTTAGCTGGTTATTATCAAAGATTTGTTAAGGACTTCTCAGTATATGCAGCCCCTTTATCGAGGCTTATCCGAAAGGGAGTAAATTTTCAGTGGCATGACAAATGTGAGGCAAGTTTTCAGGAACTAAAGAAGCGATTGACTTATGCACCAGTGCTTGCTTTACCTAGCTAAGGAGTTGGGTATAAGGTATATAGTGATGCCAATCATCAGGGACTTGGCTGTGTACTTATACAAGTCAAGCGAGTGATCACATATGCTTCTAGATAGCTGAAGAAACATGAACTAAATTATCCTACTCATGATTTGGAACTCGCAGCAGTGGTGTTTGAACTTAAGATTTGGAGATGCTATCTTTATGGGGGGACTTGCAGTATATACATTGATCACAAGAGCCTGAAGTACCTAATGACATAGAAGGTGCTAAACCTCAGACAAAGGAGATGGTTGGAATTAATTAAGGATTATGACTTAGAGATTGACTCTCACCCGAAAAAAGCAAATATGATAGCTGATGCACTGAGTTAGGAGTCCTGTTCGGTAATGACTGTTAAGGAAAAATCCTTATACGACTTATTGGATGAATATACGGAGCCTTGGGGTTAGACTCTCAGTGGCTAATGATAACGGAACACTACTAACATAGTTTGAAGTTCGGCCAACATTATTTGATGATCAGGAGATCACTGGTCGATGAACCTGAGTTAAGGGTCATTAGAGACAAATTGCCATCCGAAGAGAATGAGGTGTTCTGACTGAGAGAATACAAGTTGTTAGTCTTTATAAACAAAGTCTATGTATCGGATGACTAAGATCTCAGGTGAACTATCTTGGAAGAAGCTCACAGTTCGGCTTATGCAATATATCCTGGTAGCATTAAGATGTATCGAACTCTTAGAGAGAGCTATTGGTGGCCAAGGATGAAGAGAGAATTAGTGAAATTTATGGTGAGATGCCTTCCTTATCAATAGATAAAGGCAGAGCATCAAAAGCCAGCAGGTTATGTTATAGTCTTGGCCTATTCTGGAATGGAAGTGGGAGCATTTGAAAATGGATATTGTAATTAGATTACCTCGTACATTGAAGGGTCACAATGCTAATTGTGTTATAATGGATAGATTGACGAAATCTATTCATTTTCTACTGATCCATATAACCTACTCATTGGAGAGGTTAGCAAAGTTGTATATTAACGAGATTGTGAAGCTGCATTGGGTGCCAGTTTCTATAATATTGGATAGGGATCTGAGATTCACCTCTTGATTTTGGGCAAAATTTTAAGAATCTTTAGGGATTAAACTGATGTTTAATACTACTTTTCACCTTTAGACTGATGGTCAGTCGGAAAGGGCTATTCAGACACTGGAGGACATGCTGAGAGCATGTGCAATGGAGTTCCAAAAGAGTTGGGACCGGTACTTGCCTTTGATAGAATTTGCTTATAACAATAGTTATCAGACAAGTATCGGTAGGC
The DNA here is from genome assembly GCA_027575705.1 of Erythroxylum echinodendron. Classification (NCBI taxonomy): domain Eukaryota; kingdom Viridiplantae; phylum Streptophyta; class Magnoliopsida; order Malpighiales; family Erythroxylaceae; genus Erythroxylum; species Erythroxylum echinodendron. The sequence goes on along the minus strand of JANZXR010000001.1, from coordinate 16,804,412 downwards.
CACCATATAAAGCACTTTATTGGATAAAATGCAGGACACCTTTATATTGGGATGAAATTGGTACAAATAAATTTGAAGGAGCTAAATTTATAGAAATTATCACTAAAAAAATAAAGGTTATCTGGGAGAAAATGAAAGCTGCCTAGGATAGTCAAAAGAGTTATGTTGATAAGAGGAGATGATTATTATAATTTGTAATTGGTGATATGATTTTCCTTCGAACATCACCATGGAAAGATATAATCCGATTTTAGAGTTGAGGGAAGTTCCACCCTCGATATATCAGACCTTTCTGTATCTTATAGTGCATCGGGACTGTGGCATATTGGTTGGAATTGCCACCAAACTTGGATAAGATCCATAATATGTTCCATCTCTCGATGCTTAAGAAGCGTATACCGAACCCATCTCATGTTTTGGAGACACCTTCAGTGGAACTGAGAGACGACTTGAGTTTTGAGGTGAAACCAGTCCATATTCTGGATTGGTAGATAAAGAGGTTACGCAGCAAGTAAGTTCCCACGGTCAAAGTTCTTTTGGAAAAGCAACAGGATCTAGGAAATAACATGGGAGCCTAAGGATGTTATGAGACGTCAACACCCCCATTTATTTATATTCTCGACTCAGGAGTTTCGAGGATGAAACTATTTTGAGAGGGGGAGGACTTGTAATGCCAGACTCTTTGAGCCCTTTTGTATTAGTCTGTACTTGGAGATACTACTGTATATTGACATATACATGGTTTTATATGAGTTCAAAAATAAATTTGAATCCTTTCGGTATATATGCCAGTGATATATAATACTATATGCCCTTACATGAACTTAGAGTTCATCGGTATGCGAAATCTTGGAGATTTCTGACATATAAGCTTCTAAGTGTTTAAAACCGAGTCCATTGGATGGATATGACCATGCTGGCTAAGTTAAATGTGTTCTAATTCCTTATAGGTGATTAGACATAATTTATAGACTTGCTGGACACTTAGAAAGCTTAATTAGAAAAGTTGATGTACATATGGGCTTACTTGCAAATTGTTAAAAGTAAAGGAATTTAAATGTAATTTTTCAATTCTTGGAGGATCAATATGTGATTTTATAAAGTTAAAGGGCTTAATTATTATGTTTAAAAGTTGGGAGACCAAAATTAAAATAAAAGTTTTGGTCATTCTTAAATTTTGGGCTTAATTGCAAATTTAGAAAAAGTTGGAGGCTATAATGGTAATTTCATATAAGCTAAGGAAAAAAAGGTAATGTCACCATGTTTGGTGAAAGAAGATTCAACATTCTAGACCCTTCTTCATCTTATGGCTGTGCACCTCACCATTAGAATTAGAAACACTTTGTTTTAATTGAAAGAAAGGAGACGAGAGGAGGATAAGAAGAAGAATTCGACTATCACCCAATTTTCACCATTTTTTTGATTCTCCAACCCAAGCCAAGGTGTTCTAAGTTAATTTGGGGTCAAGGAACTCAAATCTATCATTATATTTGAGAAATTCTCAAAGGATTTTAAGATATCATCAAAGGAAAGTTAGGTAAAGTTTGTCTCATCCTTCTTTACATTATGATTTTGAGTTTGGTGTTAAGATATGTTGTTCTCCATGCTTAACTATGCATGAGACATGGTTTATATGAATGAAATGAGTCATAGAGAAGCTTCTTGAATCTAAAAATGAAATGTCATCTCTTTGATGAAAGTTAGTGAAAATTTGAATATCTTTTGAAATTAATGGTTTAAATGAATTCTATGATGTTAATTATGTATGTATCATGTGAATTGATGATGAAAAATGTGGAAGAAGTACATTAGAAGGAGGCTTTCAGGTTTATGTCTTTAGGTGTTTGATAAAATGCCTAAGTGATTTTGGCTTAGGATTTAAGGATTTTAATGGTGTGCATTGGAAAGAGGCTTTCATGTATACTTAGAGTAAACTTGAATTTTTGCTTAGATTGATAAGAAGTGGCCTAACGTGCTTGGATTAAAATGTGCTCAATTATGCTTTGAAATGTGTGTAAAATGTGATCAAGGCATTAAATGCCTTAAAAAATGCAAAAGAAAGCTTATGTGAATAATAAGGGAAGTAACCATATGAGAAGCTTAATTGTCAAATCCTATAGCTTAAAAATATAGTGATATTGTGCTTTATACACTTATGTGATGGGATATAAATATGAGTTATATGTTTAAGTATTAGTAACTAAATTACATTTCTATGTATAAAGGTTCGTAAGTGTAACATCCCCTCACCAATTGCCATAAATAGGAGTGTATAAGTGTATAGTGACATATGCATGCATAGTAAATAAGTGAATTTTTGCACATGAAATGAATGTACATGCATACATGACATTTTCCCGATTTTTGGATTGTGTTTAATTGAGCTAAATAGGAAAAGTGTCTTAAGTGTATTAAAATGGTAATTGGAGAGGTTCATTAGGATTTTCCTAATTTTAGAAAATTATAGGAATTTTTCGGGGTTTTTCTGGAATTGTTTCTGGACCCGGAAAATTACTAAGTGACTGATAGGAGTCTTTCAGTAGAAAATTTGTTATCCA
>JANZXR010000001.1:16781003-16801754 GCA_027575705.1 Erythroxylum echinodendron | reverse complement strand
GTACATCACCTTTAGCATCATACTTTGTCTTATCATTACTAGAGTCATTAAGTGTTGACGTAAATTCCTTTTCATTTGGGTCATTTCCACGTTTGGTTAGGGGTATTTTTATCATTATACTACTCATAGTCTAATTCTCATTATTTTGATCTTTGCTCCTTTTTAGACTCCTATTGATATCGAAATTCTCTCTTAAGCCTAAAACCCCTTCAATATCAAAAGCAAGATCAATTTTATCAACACTTAGTTCATCATTTCTTTGTCAACTTTCATTGAAGATTTTAGATAACATCTAGTAGATAACATGTATGAAGCAATGTAACTCAGACATGCCTTTGAATGATAAGATCAAAATGAAAGCCAAATTTTGAATCCATCTGTAGGAACTTCGAGTAACTAATATTACCTTCCACTTTTATCTTTCCAACGACCTTCTTTACCTTCAAAGGGAACATTTGTTTAGTATTCACTGTTACTCTTGCTTATATTGGCTTACGCATTTTGCACTACAAGAAAAATGCCATTTTGCGATGAAAATTACCGACGAAAAATACAAACATTTCTTCGGTAATACATCTTATCAATGGAATTTACCAATAGAAGAAAGCGTCGTAAATTCGGCCATAGTTAATACTTACCGACGGTCAAAGCAGATTCTGTCAGTAACTTTACCGATGGTAAATTTTCTACCGTCGGTAAATTTACTATTAGAATATTATCTTGTCATTGGTAAATATACCGACAATTGACTCTATACTTGACCATCGGTATAATTTAGCGACGGTTTTGTTATTTTGTCGGTATATTTACTGATGGTAACAAACTTACCGTCAGTATATTTGCTAAAAGCTTAACTGACAGAAATTCAGTAATTCCTTCTACCTTAGTGACGGACGAACTCTTGTATTTACCAATGAACATTTCTTTCTGTCGATAAATGCGTTAATTACATTTTTAAAATATATAATATATATTGTCATTATATTTAAATTATGGTTAATGGCGTAATTTTAATAATTATAAATTTATAGTATTAATTTACTGAAATAAAAATTTTGATTACTGATTAAAAGTTAAAATATCTTAATTGATAATAAAAACATTATATTGTAAATAATAAGTATTTGTAATACAAACTAAATGACCAAAAGTACACAATTGATCTGAAGATGGCGGATGCTCTGGTTGGCCCTTGCGCTTCAACTCATTCACGTCTTGACGGAGCTGAGAGATGAACTGCATGGACTGTTGTTGCTGTGCCATCGACTGTTGCAACTGTTCGAACGTCTTTTGCAACTGATTCGGCAATGTCTGCACTGTGCTCTAAAGTGCTTCCACTTAACTAGTAGTAGACCCCCTAGCAGATGCTGCTGTACTGGACATGGAGGATTGCGAATAACAAGTGTTCGCAAATGAACCTAAGCTGAATATCCTCCCACGACGTTCCCTATCACCCACTGCTTCAAGATAAGTTTCAATGTCATCAACAGCTTCAGATTGTTGAGATCATCGTTCAATGCTTTGTTGTATTTTGTCATATCAGAAAGCAATGTTTATAATTAGTAAGTGATAATTATTAAGCATTATTAATATTAAATAATAAATTTCACATACATTGAGTTCTCGATAACGATTGTTGACGAATGTCACACCGTCATGCTTCTTAATGTGAGTGTTTAGAAATAGCTAACAGGGTGTAGGCCTCATGCCCATAGACTTTTCCTACATAAGAATAAAATGTTAATTATAAGTGAAATAGATTTTATAAAAATTTCGGCAGAGTTTCCTCCATTTTTATGAAATCTAACTCCTGTTAAACAAAGAACAAAACTAAAACCAAAGCCATATATGGAACCAGTATAACATACAAATTTAAACACAGCAAATTCAATTAAAATACAGCAAAAAAACATATGAGAATATAACTGTAAATTGTAGATACTTACAAGTCTCTCTGTATGCTTTTGGTGGGTAATAGATTCTCTCGTATGTACAGGAAGACTCTCTCCCTCGGATCCTCCACTTCTGATGGTCGAATTATGCTGTGAAACGGACATGGCCTTAGGTGATGTCCAATACTGGAACCAACGACTCCATATTTCTTCAGAAATATAAGGTGATCGTACAGCCACCCTGCGTATCGCACCATCAAAGTCGTGATAATGTCTACGTGCTCTCGACTATCATACTTTATAGATAATCTAGTCAAATTGAGAATCCTAAAAAAAGTCTTTCTGTAATAAAAGGAAAAATATTCGATAAATACTTTTGATATAATAATATTTATTAAATTAATATATAAAAATGTTAATTAACAAAGGAAATAATAATTTCTGTCGTACCTCAAACTCATGAAAGTAAAATTCCTTTGTCGCCTGAGAGATATTCTTCCATGCATAGCCCTCAGGATCAATCTTCTCCTTGAATTTGGACATCATGTTTCTTGAACAGGGTTCAGATGGAAAAAACCTAATATAAAAACAAATAAATTTATACAATATTTAAAATTTAAACCTATAACTTAATTATAACATATACTGGTTCATGTATTTTCACTTACATATTATTGACAATTGTGACATATTTGTGTTTATCAGGTCCCTCAGCTCCAGGCTGACAGCCGTCTCCTTAATCCGCATTATTTACCCCTGATGCGAACGAAGGAGTGGTGGATGATGTATGTGTAGCAGTAAATGATGGAGTGGTGGATGGTGTAGCCTCATGTGTCAGTGTAGTAGGTGGAGGGGGTGGAGGTGTATCATCTCTCGCTACACCACAAGATCCTTCACCTGTACAGTAAATACCTCCGAATCGTGGTCTGAATCTTACTCCTGAAAATTCTATCTTCTCTTTGGTGTCATATTTGATCCTCAAATCAATATTTGAATGAAGTTTGTAGAAATATTGCAATTTAATTTCAATAATTTATACAATATATTGAAAAGGAAATAATTGATTTGTTCATATAATATTCAATTACAAATATAAATTAATCGCTATCATCACTTAATTGTAAATCAAAATCATATTCTTCTTCTGAAGAATTTGAATCAAACTTAGGCTTTTCTTTAGATCTCTGTCCCTCCTCATCGTCTCCAGATAAAATTTCAACATATTCATTACATGAAACGTTCAAAGGTTCATTATTCTCATATACTACAGATTTTATTTCATAAGTCTCTTCCTGAAACGCTTCACTTTCAACTCTTTGTTCTCCTTTTTCAGGTGAATCAAAAATACCTCTAGGTTTAACTTTGCAAACATCCAACCAATCTGACTTATCTTGTTGTAAGCTGGAAAAAGCGACATAATACACTTGGATCGCTTGCATTGCCAACACGAAAGATTCAAAATGTCAAAATATTCTTCGTTTGTTGATTTCAACTAGATTGTATCAGCTATGCACTTTTGTAGCAATATTTGGAGTTGGATCAAACCACTCACATTTAAATATCACAGTTCGCTTTATTAGCAATGCATGATACTCAATTTCAAGTATCTCAATTATTTTGCCATAGTAATCAATCACTTATCCTTGTATGCAAACTCCACTATTTATTGTTGCTATGCTATGACCATAATATTCTGTATGATATTTGTATTCATTAACAAAATATACCGGATATGATTTTACAGGTCGCAAAGGTTCCTTCGCAAGATCACATATGAAGTTGTTGTCCATTGAATTTTCTAAGGGAAACAGAAAAGAAAAATATCATATTAAATAGTATAATGTCATCTGAACACTTAAATATGATAATACAGATACATTTCAATATTTCGAAGTGAAAACTTACATATTGCTCGAACCATCGAACAAAGTGTCTACTAACTTCTTGATTGATAACATCCTGTGATTTGTCAGGCACGAGCTCCCGTAACAATTCCTGCTATAATCTAAAAACATTATTATATATTCCAGTTATGAATAACAGTACTAAATTTCAAAACCAAAATAATCACTTGATACTTATTACACGAAAGATTGAACCTCTTTACAGTTCAATAAAATGTAACTATGGGCAATCTCAATTTCTTCCTCTGTTAATATTTTTCTTTTGAATGTCCATATGATTGTCTCGGATAAGTGGAGATGGATAAGTTACTATCAGCATCAGTAGTTCCTCCCCCATTGTCATTACGAGGAACTTATTCTCTTGTGTGAACATGCGGCTCAAAATAATGTGAACAAAATGTACTAGCTTCCTCCACTGAATAAGCATTATATATCGAACCTTCAACTCTAGCCTTATTCTTCACATTTTTCTTCAAGTGATGCAAATACCTATATGAGTGAATAGGGTTATACGAATTTAGTTATGAAAACATGATAATATGACTTCAATTATAATCAATTTTGTTGAATTACTTACCTCTTAAATGGATACATCCAACGATATTACACTGGACCGGCTAGTTTAGCCTCGTGTATTAAATGGACAGGTAGATGTTTCATACAGTCAAAGAAGCTTGGAGGAAATATCCCTTCTAACTTGCACAAAATTACTAGAATTTCCCTTTCTAATTTCTCCATTTTAGCCAACTTAATTTCAGATGATGTTAAGGTTTTGAAAAACAAACTTAATTTTGTTATTGCTTCCCAAACCTTATTCGATAGAAACTCCCGAAATGCAATTGAAATTAGCCTTTGCATAAACACATGACAATCATGACTTTTCATCCCAAATAATTTGTACTTCTGCATGTCCACACACCTTACGAAGTTTGGAACATAACCATCGGGAAACGTTAGACTTCTCAACCATTCACACAATATCTGCTTTTTGTCCAAACTGTAACATACTTTCAGATATTTACCGATCCAAAGATCTTTATGTAACTCATTCCTTCTACAAAAAAGCTTCAAATCAGCTCGTGATTTTGCATTGTCTTTTATCCTCCCTTCAATGTTCATTATGGTATTGAACAAATTGTCAAAAATATTTTTTTCAATATGCATCACATCTAGATTATGACGTATCCAATTAGTTTTCTTCCAATATAGCAAATCCCAAAAGATGCTTCGTTTTTTTCAGCCAAAGTTTCTACTAATGCTCATATTAATTTCATCAGTTTCAAATTTTGTAACTTTCAGCAAGCCTAATTCTTCAATCTCCTGCAATATCTCTTCACCAGATTTGTTAGGGGGAGGAGGTATTTTTACCATCTTATTCTTAATAAAATTTTGTTTATTGCACCTAAATGGATGATCTAGAACAAGAAATTTTCTATGGTTATCAAACCAACATATTTTGCCCCTGTTTGGAAGATGAAATGCATCAGAATCATTGTCATAATAATGACAAGTCATTTTCCCTATTATGCCCCATCTAGATAACATGGCATATGCTGGAAAATCACTAATTGTCTACATCAAAGCTGTAACACCCACATACTCCCTGTAAGAATATATGAATGCCACACAAAACAGCAAAAACAAATCAGAGCATACAAAAACTTCCAGTAAACAATTAAGACAAACATCATGCCAAATGTCACCAAGAATTAGTCCCCGTATTAACCATCAATAAACTGTATTGATTTAAGCCGAATTTGATAAAGTTGTCTTCATAAAAGTTGTAGATTATCCTCTTAGATTTCCAATGGTATAAAGTTTGTAATTTTTGTACATTGGAATCAAAAGATATGACACTTACAAATTTGAGTGTCATATTTGTCTTACAAGAAAAAATCACTACAACCTAGAGTTTTAAGTACTTTCAAGTTTTCTTATCACTAAATCTTCACCTAAAACTTATGTAAAGTATCCATAACATATTTTTAGAGACCTTGGGCTCAACATTAATACCTTAAATCTCTATGATGCCAATTTAATTCCAATTCTCCAAGTATGATTCTTTAAAAATATAATTAAGTCGTATGGAAAACATGTTCAATGAAACATTCTGACTAGGGTACAATTTGGGGCCTTACAAAAGCTACTCTCAATACAAAGTTTTATTTCAAAGACACATCATATGTCTCCACACCATATTCCCAAAGATGCTGCAATTCAAATATCAATGGTGGTAAGAAAACATCAATTTTATGCTTTAGATTTGAAGTCCCTGGCACAATCACTGTCAAGACCATATATGCCTCTTTCATACACATCCATAGAGGCATATTATAAAGAGTAATTATGACTGGCCATGATAAACAATACACCCAATAGAGAGCTTACCGGAAAACGACGCACGATGGGCTTAAAAACGGTCAGAAAACGACGGTGGATAGATTTTATAGATCATTTTCCCTCTTCATCTAATCAGAATTGCATTATTATTGATGAGGATCATGTACCAAAGTGTACAAATGCTAAGGCTACTGATGTTGAAAATGTTAAAGTTATAGTAGATTTTATCAAGTTAACATTTTGTCAAGTTTGAAGTTCATCAAGCTATTATTAGCAACTATGAAGCCCATTTTTGCAATCCAGTAGTTGATGAAGAAATATGGGATAAACGTCACCTTTCAATTGCTTATTTCCTATAGACTAGCAAGCAAGTTAAGGTTTCCAATAATGAAATCAAATGAATTCTAGAGAAAGTAGTAAATCCAAATTAAAAAGATTGGAGTTTGCACTTGGAAGGTGCATTATAGGCATATTGAATTACCTATAAGACTCTAATTGTATGTCTCCATATAGGTTAGTTTTTGATAAATCTTACCATTTACCTATAAAATTAGAACATAAATCCTATTAGGTTGTTAAACAATATAATATAAACCGACTTTAGGGTGGTAATAATCAAAAACTGCAAATTTCAAGAGCTAGAAAAGACTTATAATGATGCTTATGAAAGTGCTAGAATTTATAAGAAGAAAACTAAGCCTTCTATAATAATATGATTTCAAAGAAGCAATTTTCAATGGAGTAAAACATTCTCCTTTACTATTCAAAGCTTAAATTATTTATGGGAAAATTCTAATCTCATTGGCTTTGTTCGTTGTTGTTACTGATGTGTTCTCTCATGGTGCATCGAAAATTTATAATTTAGACATTTTAAAAGTGTTCAAAGTTAATATCTATAGGTTAAAAATGTATTATGGGAAATTGTAGATAGAAAATATGGAGGAAATTAAGCTGGCTAGTCTAGTTTATAATGAGTGATCAGATCTAATTTTAGTTATGTCTAGCTAACAAAATGTTAAAGAATCGCTCTTAGGAAGCACCCTAAGATGCATAAAATGGAGAAGAATCAACTTGATTTTTGGCAACAACATAACTTCTAACCACCATAACCACCCAGTTAACAACCCCAGCTCATTTCAACCTTAGAGAAGTTTTCTTTAACCTTTCTCTATTATTTTTATTTTATATTCTTTTTGAGGCTTGTTTGTCTAGTAGTTATGGTAGTTTGTGTGACAACCTTGAGTTCAAGGTTATGATAAGTATGGGGGGAGTGAACATGTGCTTGTGGAGAACTGTACGTTTTGTGAATGTTTTGGATATGTTTGTGCAAAATTTTTTCCAAACCATGAAATTAGTCACGTTATTATAAAATAGATTGAATGAAATAGTTTAATTTAAATTTAGATAGTCTGAATACATATGATAACCACTTGTATTAATTGAACTAGTTGATCTTAGTAACTTAAAAAAAAGTTTAACAATTGAGGAATAAGGCAAATTGTGGAATTGAGGTAGATTTCATTATGAACCTATATAAGAATTTAAGTCATAATAACAAACAATTATATTTCATTCTATTTCTGTGTGTAATGCTCCTCTAATGGATTACTTTTAGAACTTTCTCTTGAACTAGTTAAAATTAATCTAGAGTTATAAGGTATGAATATAATTAAGGCCTTCTTTGTCTTAACCCTTTAGCTTTAAAAAGCCACTTAGTCCAAATTCCTTAATTAGTCCCTTCAAGTCGTGACTCATTGTTCTTTTAATTGAACCTCTTCTTTTAACCTTAAGACCCCAGTCCTTACCAAACCATAAGACTGGTAAGGCATTTTAGTTCAATCCATGGTAAAAATCATAAGTATGGAAGAAGATTGAAGTTTTTTATATGCCTTTGGTTATTTTTAAAATTTAAAAATGCCTTTAAATGTGATTTAGATTACTTGTTGCCTTGGTTATTCTATTTTTTTGATTCAAGTATCAAAAAAAGAAAATTCAAAAAGAGAGAAAATGAAAAAACAAAACAAAAATAAAGTAACAAAAGATAACTATAAGAGTTGAAAGCAGTAGGGCAGTATTTTTCAAAAGGCATACTTCTTTCCTAGTTTCTCTTACACACATGCTTGAGTGCCTTTAAAATTTAATAGTTTTAACTCTTCAAATCCATTTTGTTATATCTTTGACCCTAACCCCGTTACAACCTATAATTAAAGTCCTTTTGATTCATACACTTACATTATCTAAATGGAGTATGACTGGTGAAATTATAAGCATATGGTAGTGTGATTTATTAGATGGATCTTGAGCGAAACACTTTAACCTTAAAAACCTCAGGGAATAAAGCGAATTTTTTCAGGAAATTTGTTTTGTTTTGCATTTGCCTTTAGACAAGATTGTCTTAAGTTAACTTTGTTCCTATGTATTGACGAACTTTGGTCATTATATGTGTAATTGCTTAATCTTTGGGTTTGTCTAAATTTGGAGGATTGAGTGTGTTTGGTCTGTGGAAGATGAATTAATGAGTTGTGATTGGTTTTAGTGTTATCTTTTGTTTTGAACGAGAGTGAGCAAAAGGTTAAGTATGGGGGAATTTATTGGTGTCATTGTTTATCCTGTTTTTAATATTAATTACTTTGTTATTCTGAGTTAATACCTTTAATCTCGTGTAAATTCGTTTCTTTCGCAGTTAGGACTTGTTAAAGCTGAAGTTGGAGTTTTAGAAGGAGTTTGAGTTCAAATGGGAAGTTGGAAGCTGCAGGTGCTGAATGAAGTGGGCACGTTTAAAGAAAATGAAAGTTAGGATCAAGACTTAATTTGGAAGTTATCTAATGTTATCTAGAAATATTTTTGTAAATATCTCTTAGAGATATTATGGGAGTATTGTTTTTTATTAGTGTAGTTATATAGGTTACAGATACTATTTTAATTTTTTATTAATTTATTTTGGGTGGAAAAAAAATGAATGTCCCTTTTTGGCTTGGCTTAGGAAGAACACGTTATGCTTTAGTTTTGAAAGCATAACTAGCATTTTTCTTCTCTCTTAAAACACAGTCGTGGTTGAGAATGACTTTGCAGATTACTTTACTTAGTTGAAGGGGGAAAGTTGTTAAACTCAAAGTTGTTAAACTAAGTTTTTGTGAGACTCTTCTTCTTAATGAAATTCTTTTTTCCATTTAGTATTAAATAGTCAATTACTTTATTTATATGATTATGTTAATTGATAGCTAGGATGAGCAATTGGCTGTTAGTTTAATATACAAATAGGTTGGAAATTTTGACGTTTTATATTTCTAATTGAAATTAACAATTAGGATTACCATTCACTATGTTATAAACTAGAATTCTAAGAAGAATATTTATTAGGGCTAAATATATGTCGTAAGTGTGTTGTCCTATTTATTAGTCTTTTTTCTTAATGCTATTAATTAATTAAAAATAAGATCATATCTAGGTTTTTATTGAATAAGAGTTAATAGAATACATGTTTCTAATTATTTTGACAACTAAAAAAATCTTAAGTAAGATATTATTAGAATTACGTCTTAAGAGTTCATAGTAAAGAGTATCATAATAAAGAATGGTAGTGAGATTTTTATTAATTAAATATGTGGTACTTCTAAAATTATGGAACAAAACAAGAAGACATAGAAGAATTATGTAGGATTGTAAATTTAGTTTCTATAATGTGGTGGTGTTTTCATTTTGCATAGCCAATATACTCAGGTATATATGATGGTTAGATCATATGTTGAATGTCATGTTGAGCTAAAAAATTTAAGAGTGCTTGATATTCTCCACCACCATCTATATAAATGATCTTAAGGTTAGTGTGAAAATGATCTTCAATGATATTAGAAAAATTTTCAAAGATCTTACAAACATTAGTTTTAACTTTAGTGGATAAAACCAAGTGCAATTTGTAAGTAATCAAGAAAAATGACATAGTATAAAAAAAATTTCAGGAGAAGTTATAGGTGCAACACCCAAACATTTGAATATATATTTGAAATTATTTATCATAAAAGATAAAAGACTTGGTAAAATTTTATGACTTTTATCACTAAGACAAGAGATGCACACTTGATTTGTAGAAGTATATGAAGAAGGAATATGATTATTAATCATAATTTTCTTTCAAGTTGGAAAAGAGTGGTGATTAAAATATTGATGCCACAATTGAGATGATAAAGCCATTGAGGTGGATGGACTGAGATTGGATGAAATGATGGTAGGAGTTGAGGATGACCACTCGTATAAGTTGTGTATATTATGTTCAAATCCTTCATAAGAAATGAGTTAGAAAAATTCAATTGAAGTGTTATTTTGTTTACAAAATTAACAAACATATATTAAATTTTATTTTTTTCAAAGGTGCAAACGAAAAATTATCGAGTGTGAATATGGTAATAAGAGTTTTTATAGAGTAAGTCTATATATAGTGTTTTGAAAGGTTTTAAAGATTGAAAGTAATGTGATTTGTGGTGCCAAACTCAAGTACCTTTATTATTACTACTATTATTACTACTACTACTACTACTATTACTACATAATTGTTCTTCTACCATATATGTTTAAGGTGGTGAAGAATAAGAGAAAGGTTGCCAATGAGATCGATAAATTTTTGCACTACGAGTCACATAGTTGGTAAAAAATATGAAACTTGTTTTGATTACCTTGATTATAATTCCACTCTTCGATTGATGTGATTGTGATTACCACGATTACCTCCTCGACTTCCACAAATTCTTCCTTAACTACTGTAGCCCTTTTTCAAAAAATTGATCTATGATTTATTATTCTTCTTCTTTTTTCTTCTTTTCGCTTCCCGTGATTATGAATTAATTCTTCATTAAGTTACTTTTTATAAGGGTCCTTAAAAGACATAGGCATATCATAAACATAAATGGCATTAGCTTGTTCTTTAAACTCATCTTTCAAGACATTTATTATATACGATATAATTTATGCATCATTCAAATTGTGTCCAATAAGTGCTAAATTATCGTCCAAACTTTTCAACCTACTTATATATGTAATTACAGTCTTACCTGCTTCCGGTTTATAGTAAAAGAAAATAAGAGTGAGAGTACCTCTTATATGAAATGATTAGTAAAGCTTGCTTCTATTTTTTTCCAAGAATCAGTTGAAGTGGTACAACTATTTTATTATTGGACTGATTATACTATTAATAGTAGTTTGATACTGAAAACTATAAGATGATTTTAGTATCCAAAAAAGATAGCCAAGATCATTTTTTGTGAGTAAGGATTAGTTCCAACAATGTAACCAAGAAGTCCAATGTTGAGAAGTATATTAGTCATTTAAGCTTTCCAAGAGACATAATTTATACTATTTCCCTTAAGTTTGAATGGGATTTGAGAAGAGCTATTAGAGGATATTAAGTTTCTATTAGCTAAAAGAAAATTAACTTGATTTATATAATTCATAGGTACAATATTTATTGGTATTATAGTCGGTATGTATGTTCTGTTTTGTAAGTCCATAATAGCCCCCAAATATCATGAAGATTTTCATAGAATTAGTGATAGGCTGGGCTTATAAGGTCTATATAAGGCCACTAAGACTTCTCATGATATTGGGTCAGGTTTAATACTTCTTAAGGATGAAAAAGAGAGTTTCTTGTATGAAAAAGAGAGTTTCTTCTTCATTCTTGGTTTTTGTCTTAAATCGAAAGTATGATAGTTTTGATCTCCATTATATTTGTGGAAGCAATGTCAAGTTTGTTGGTCTCTTAATGAATACTGTTACTAAGATGAACCTCAAACTCCTCAGAGAGAGATAATAGTTAGTTCTACTGCTACTCGTTGAATGTGGCAGAGTTTAGACTTAGCTCGTGGCTTGCTATTGAAACTGTTATGTGTAAGTTGTCAACAATTGTGGCTAGTAGGCACCAAATTCGGTGCCTACCATGCCCACAATTTGTGTCAATAATTGTGGCTGTCCACAATTGTTGTAAGGAACACCTGCCTATAAAAAGGTAGGAGTAGCATAAGGAAATAGACAGGAGATGAACAAAGAAAAAACATATAAACAGAACAAAGAGAGACGTGAGGTGAGAGACAAAAAGAGAGAGAGACAAAAATATTTTTTGTATTTTATGGGTTAATTTTTCGACTTGTAATTCTCCCATTTTTCAATAATAAAATTCTTGTATCATTGCTCGTGATTTTTACCCTAATTTAGGAGTTTTCTACATAAAATCTGTCTGTTCATTACTATTCTTTCAGTCTTATTTAGATACGAACCTGCTCTAATCTGGTCGATTTTCACAACAAGTCGTATCAAAGTGAGGTCTATAAATTTCCACGAATTTTTTGGTATAATCCATTCGGAATTCTGGTGAGCACAGTGAAAGGTGGTGAACAGTAACCATAAAAGGTGGCAATTGTTCATGCATTTATTTTTGTATTAAACTATGTAGTTACTATAATTCAAGTATACGGTACTATTCATACATACGCATATGGTACTATTCACATATGGGTACTATTCATATATATGAGAACTATTCACATGAAATAATGGGAGCTAAATTCTGTTCGTGATAGAAGCAATGGCAGCTAAATTTGAGATTGAAAAGTTCAATAAGAGTAATTTCTCATTATAGAAGTTGAAGATGAAGGCTATCTTGAGAAAAGATAATTGTCTGGTAGTCATTAGAAAACGGCTAGCTTGAGTCACAGATGAAAAGTGGAATGAGATGAACAGGAATACTATTGCAAGTCTTCATCTGGCACTAGCAGATGGAGTATTATCCAGCATAGAGGAAAAGAAGAATGCGAAGGAAATATAAGATCACCTCATAAAATTATACCAAGCTAAATCACTCCATAACAAATTTTTTCTGAAAAGGAAACTATACACTTTACGCAAGGCAGAATCCACTTCGGTGATGGAGCATTTAAATACTTTAAATACTCTCCCAACTTACATCATTGGAGCACACAATAGAGACAAGTGAACATGCAGAACTTCGACTCCAAAGTCTACCAGATTTGTATGATCAACTTGTCATCAATTTAACAAACAACACAGACACTCTAGTCTTCGACAATATTGCAACTACTATTTTGGAAGAAGAGATTCGGTGAAAAAGTAAGGAAGACAGGCTGGCAAATTCCCAACAAATGGAGGCCTTGATAGTGACAAGAGGAAGATCAATAGAACATGGCCCAAGTGGGAGTCACGGTCATGGTAGATTAGAATCCAGGAGTAAGAAGAATTTCAAGTGCTATAATTGTGGCAAGAAAGGGCACCTGAAGAAGGATTATTGGAATTTGAATAATAAAGATTCTATTCCTCAAAGAAATGCAGCAAATATTTCAAATGATGGAGGTACAATGGTCTGTGAAGCGACAACGACTATTGGAGGTAAGAGAAGATTTGTTGATGTATGACTTCTTGATTCAGCAGCTACTTTTCATATGACCTCTCAAAGAGACTAGTTCCGTCAATATAAATCTGTCTCTAGGGGATCTGTGTATAGATATAATGATCAAGCTCTGAAGATCGTTAGTATCGGCATCATCAAGCTAAAGATGTATAATGGGACAACTCAGACTATTGAAAAAGTACAACAAGTGGAGGGCCTGAAGAAAAATTTGTTGTCTATAGGACAACTGGATGATCTTGGTTTTAGATTTGAGATTCAAAATAAGATGATGAAAGTGATTAAGGGAGCGCTGGTATTTATGAAAATAGAGAAGATTGTTGTAAATCTGTATATGCTGAACGGAGTAACTTTGCATGAAGGAGAGGCATCCGTTGCTGTGACTAGTCTAGATGACAAATCAGCAATGACATGGCATAAAAAGCTTGGACATATGTCAGAACAAGGAACGAAGATACTTGCAGAGAAGAATCTACTTCCAGGTCTCACAAAGGTATCACTGCCCTTCTTTGAGCATTACAATGTGAGTAAGAATTGAAGTTCAACACATAAAAGTTCATAAGCAAAGAAATTCTAGAATTGATTCACTCTGATGTATGGCAAGCATCAGTTATGTCCCTAGGAGGAACAAATTTCTTTGTATTCATTGATGATTATTCGAGGAGATGTTGGGTGTTTCCTATCAAGAGGAAGGTAGATGTGTTTCCAACTTTCAAATTTTACAAAGTATAGGTGGAGCTCAAATCTGGTAAGAAGATCAAGTGTTTGTAGCTAGATAATGAAGGAGAATATACTGGTAAAGAATATGATGAATTTTGCAAGAAAGAAGGCATCAAAAGATAGTTCACGACGGTATACACTCCTCAACAAAATAGAGTAGCAGAGTGGATGAATAGAACTTTGTTAGAAAGAACAAGAGCGATGTTGAGAACTGCAAACTTAAATAAGAAATTCTGGGCAGAAGCAATCAATACTACCTGTTATATGGTGAATCGAGCTCCATCAACTACAATTGAGTTAAAGACACCGATAGAGATATGGATTGGTAAACTAGTGGATTATTCCAACCTCTATATATTTAGAAGTCCTGCCTATGTGATGTTCAATGCCTAAGAAACTACGAAGTTGAATCCAAAATCCAAAAGACGTATTTTATTGGGATATGCTGAAGGAGTAAAAAGGTATTGTCTGTAGGATCCCACTGCCTACAAGATTATTATCAGCAAGGATGTTAGAAGATAATGAACAAAAGCAAGCAGAAAATGTTGGCATTGTATAAGAGAAACCAGAAGCTATAACAGTACAGGTGGAAAGGGAAGTTGATCAAAATGCTTCTTCTGAAGCTACACCAAAGCACGAGGAGCAAAAACCAATCGAATCTAATGTTTCAGATACTTGAAGAACAACTCACACAAGAAGAGCATCGAGCTGGCACTCAGATTATATTATGAAGAGCAATATTGCATCCTATCTTTTAACTGAGAACAGAGAGTCATCAACTCTTTAAGGAGCAACGAATAGTTCAGATGTATCTCAGTGGATGGAAATAATGCACGAAGAAATTGAAGCTCTGCATAAGAATAAAACAAGGAAGCTGTTGTCACTACCACAAGGAAGAAAGCCTATTGGCAGTAAATGGGTTTACAAAATCAAGCGAAGTGGTGATGATCGAGTGGAGTGATATCATGCTAGATTGGTGGTAAAAGGATATGCTCAAAAAGAACGTATTGATTTTAACGAAATATTTTCTCCTATAGTTCGACTCACTGCAATTCGAATAGTCCTGGCGATGTGTGCTACATTTGACTTACATCATGAGCAGTTAGATGTGAAAATCACATTTCTTCATGAAGATCTTGAAGAAGAAATTTATATGCCCTGGCCAGAAGGTTTTGACGAAAAAGGAAAAGAGAACTTGGTTTGCAAGTTGAACAAATCTCTGTATGGTTTAAAGCAGGCACTGAGGTATTAGTATAAGAAATTTGATTCTTTCATCATGAGCCTTGGATACAGCAGACTGAATGCAGACCCTTGTACATATTTCAAGAGGTTTGAGAAAGATGATTTTATAGTCTTGCTGTTGTCTGTAGACGACATATTGGTAACAGGCCCTAACAATGATTGTATCAAAGAATAGAAGGCACAATTGGCTAGGAAATTTGAAATGAAGGACTTGGGACCAGTAAACAAGATTCTAGGGATGCAAATTTACTAAGACAGAAATAATAGGAAGATTTGGCTTTTCAGAATAATTATTTGAAGAAGATCTTGCGGCGATTTAACATGTAAGATTATAAGTCAATTTATACCCCTCTTCCTATTAATTTCAAGTTATCCTCAAGTATGAGTCCTAGTAATGAAGAAGAGAAGATGGAGATGTCTCGAGTACTGTATGCATCAGCAGTGAGAAGCCTAATGTTCTTTATGATTTGTACAAGACCAGACATTGCACATGCAATGGGAGTGATTAGTCGATACATTATGAATCCTGATCGAGAGCAATGGAATATAGTTAAGAGGATTCTCATATATATCAAGGGAACCTCAGGTATTGTATTATGTTATGGAGGATCATATTTTATTATCAGAGGATATGTTGATGCTAATTATGTAGGTGATCTTGATAAAAGTAAATCTACCACTAGATATGTGTTTACACTAGCTAGAGGAGCTTTGAGCTGGATTTCAAAGTTGCAGTCAGTTGTGGCTATGTCAACAACAAAAGCAGAATATGTAGCAGCTACACAAGCCAGTAAAAAGACAGTGTGGTTGAAGATGTTGTTGGAAGAACTTGGGTATAAACAAGAGAATATTACTCTATTTTGTGATAACCAAAGTGCTTTGCATCCTGTAAGGAATCTAACATTTCATTTAAAGATAAAACACATTCAAGTTTGTGAGAAAGTGGAAGAAGGAACAGTGGATATTCAAAAAATTCATACCATGGTTAACCTGATAGTTTTTATGACAAAAGCAATCATCATTTACAAGTTTATGTAGTGTCGATCCTCTTGTGTCCTGACAGAGATGTAAGCAACATGAAGTGACAAGGTGGAAAGAATAGTGTAAAGGTCTTATTGACTCTTAATCAAATCTTCAAGTGGGAGAATTGTCAACCATTATAGCTGGTAGGTACTG
Organism: Erythroxylum echinodendron; assembly: GCA_027575705.1. Lineage (NCBI taxonomy): Eukaryota > Viridiplantae > Streptophyta > Magnoliopsida > Malpighiales > Erythroxylaceae > Erythroxylum > Erythroxylum echinodendron. Next base: position 16,785,072 of record JANZXR010000001.1, on the reverse strand, counting down.
AATTCGGTGCCTACTATGCCTAAAATTTGTGTTAACTCCTGCCTATAAAAACGTATGAGTAGCATAAGGAAATAGGCAGGAGATGAACAAAGAAAAAACACATAAGTAGGACAAAGAGAGATGTGAGGTGAGAGAGAAAATAAAGAGAGAGACAAAAATATTTTGTATATTTTTGTTGGTCTAGTTTTTCTCCTCATAATTCTCCAATTTTTCAGTAGTAAAATTCTTCTATCCTTACCCATAATTTTTACCTAATTTAGGAGTTTTTCACGTAAAATCTATATATTCATTACTATTCCTTCAGTCATATTTAGTTGTAAACTTGTTCTAATTCGACTGATTTTCACAATATAAGTTTCCAGCAAAGGAAGTAGGGCTAGCTAGCTGGAGCTTGGAAAGGAGGAGCCCTCTGTCATTTCGCCCTACTGAGAAGGGAAAAAAAGTACTATACACAGGAGCACCACGACTACGTAACCACCTCGAGAGTGCCCTCTTCCACCACCACGCTGACCGCGAGAACCAGAAGATTGGGTTGACGAGGTAGAATGGGAAAAGGACTTTTGAGAGATCGCAACAATAGAAACAAGAGTAGTTTGAGGAACTGAATTAGCGGCAGAAAGGAAATCAATATTGTCAAGGAGGGCCTCATGATTTAACAACATTATCCAAAGTTCAACAAGCGTTGGTGGTGGTTTCTGATTGGAGGCAACAATGAACAATGACTCGTATGATTGAGGGAGTCCCTGGAGAATACGACTGACTTTTTCACGATCAGAGAGAGGTTGCTGAATTAAGCAAGTTCCTGAAACCTTTGACAATAAGCATCAATAAATAAAGAACCATTTTCCAGTTTATTGAGTGCAATTTTGAGTTGAAGTTCCCTAGCAGTAGATTTATCCAGGAAATGAGAAGACAAAGAATGTCATGCTTTAGAGGCTATTTTAGAGTGATATAAAAGAGGTAGAACTTCCCTTTTTACAGTACCATTGATCCAACTAAGGATGAGGCGATCTACTTTGTACCACAAGGTATAGGCTGGATTTACCGTGGTTGTCTTGCCATCAGAGGAGAGAATAGTTTCAGAGGGAGTCCGAGGTGATGCTGAAATATGATCAGAGAGATCATATATGTCAAGGACAGGTTTGAAGAGGTAAGATCAAGTGATATAATTTGTCATATCCAACTTTTCAGATACAAAATCTAAGGTATTTACTGAAAGCACTTGAGGAACAAGGGATGAGGAAGAAGAAGACAGAGAAGGGAGGGTAGCAACCATTTGAAAGACAAAAACGAGAGATACCATGAAAGTTTGGTTTCCCACACACGTTATGGTGGTTCCATTTGATTTAGATAAAGAAGTTTGTTACATGAGATGATATCAATTAGATATAGCAGATTGAGTTTTTGTATTGTACAACAACTAACTTGATTTTATCCTTATCATTATCCTAGCATTATGGTGAGTTTTATGAGACAAACTACAGTTAAGCAACTATAGCTAGAGTTGAATTAGTTGGGTGTTATGGAATTCTGGAGGCAAGAAGATTTGTATCATTCATGTTTACTAACTCCCGGAGCTTACGCCATGCGTGGCCAAAAATTTTCTGGGGAGCACACTTGCAAAAGAGGAAGTGTTGGCTTATCGAGAAATAAATCAAGACTTGGATGAGTAGCTTCGTATTTGTAAGCGGATGGAAACTATGCCGTGAAAAGGAAGGCTATTGGAATATGGGGCTTCAAAGACTATTAGAATTTTAGAATTACAAGTAAAGGTCGTTGATTCAGCGGAAGTGCGTTGAACTTATTTGAAAAAAGTCCTTGACTTCTGTAATATTCCTAGCAATTTCTTCGAGGCCAAGAAGCAAAACTATTGGCTACTAGAAAAATCAATACCTTTGAGGTGTTGAGGCCCTGGTACTATAAAGAACATTTGTAAGTTTTGTTATATATTTCATTCAATAGGAAATCACGGTTATATATACAATAAAATATGTTTTAACTGTGCCACTAATCTAGCATACATATGATACATATGACTTTATTATTATTTAAGATAAAAGATAAATGGTTTGATGTGGTTAAAATAACTTAAAAGCTTTTTCAATCTTTAAAATTTTAGAAAAAAATTTCTTTTGTAGTTTTAAATTTTTCATAAAAGTCTCTACTCTTAAATTTTCATTAAAAAATAACAAGAAAAGCACGTAACATCAACGTCACTGTTCAAATGTTACACAATTCAACCTTTAAAGTAAACTTGATTTAATTAAATCTTACTCAAACTAATAATTTAAAATAACTACAATAAGTTATTAATCTAAATTAAGTTTAGTTTGTTTGAATCAAGCTTAAGAGTTGAGTTGAGTTTTTTATATTAATAATACTTTATTAGTTTATAAAATGGATTCGACCAACTATGGTATATGGGGCAGAATGTTGGCCTGCCAAATTTAGCCATACAAGACAGTTATTAGTAGTAAAAATGCGTATGCTTCGATGGATGTGTGACCTTACCAAAAGAGATAAGGTTTAGAATCGTGTGATAACAGACAGACTACAGGTGGCTAGTATGACCGACAAGTTGAGAGAGGCCAGGCTTAAGTGATTTGGGCATGTGTGCAAGAGAGCAAATAACCCTTGGAGACTACAAGAGGAGAAAAGGGAGGCCATGCAAGAGCATGAGGGAGGTAATCAAGAAAAATATGACAGAGCTAACCCTTACTGAGGAAGTGGCTAGAAATAGAAAAATCTGACGTGATTGGATAAGGGTAAAAGATACCTTTTGAAGTTCACCAAAACAGTTGAATAAGTCATTAGGAGATGTTTACGTTAACATGCGCTCAACGTATTTACCAAATAGGAAGTCCAACCCAATGTTCTATATATTTCTTTTAGTTGCAAGTCATGAACAAGTCTATTTGTCCTACAACTTGGCTTTTCAGGACATGTGAATGGAGAAGGATTCCATCAGGCCGTCTGAAACCGTAAGATTGCCATACTCACAGGTTTTCTGAGCAAGAACTCCTAGCCCAACTAGAAACAAGAAGAGCCAGACTTTGTAGCTTATCAGGTATTAGCATATCTGGACACTATATTAGATATATTCTCTAGTTATATTTTATTTTTTATTCATGTATTTTTATTTTATTTACATAATCTTTTAGCATGCCAGTTTTAATTATTTACTCGTTAATCTGCATCATTCCTTTATTGTCATATCTGCATGTGGATCTACCGGAAATAACTTCTCTACTATGTAGGGGTAAGGATGCGTGATTTTAGACTTCCCCAGACTCCGCTTTATTACGGAATTTCAGACTTAGCGTGATGATGATAAATACTTTATTAGTTTATGTGTGACATTTATTTTGCATATAATTTGTTATTATTTTTAATAAAATTCGTAAGAAAAAGAATTTTTAAAAAATGATTTAAAAATTTAAAGATTGAGAAATATTTTTCAAATTACTTGAAGTTACTTACTGCTATTATTTATATTACTAATACTAGATGTGCAGAAACTGGAGTTAGTAAAATGTTCATAACAGTAACTCACTAATCGAATTTGGTTAATTTATACGGGCAGAACTAAAGTATATGGAAGACAATGGTCGAATGTTATCTCTTCTTGTTGGGAAACCGGGTCGAGATCCGATCGCATCCACAACAGAATAATCACAAAACTTTTCCTTGACTTTGATTTCCCAAAAACCAAGATCTCTTTAATTCTATAAAATGATTATCTCAACTTATAATAAAATGGAAATTTAATTCGTACCTTATTCCGAAGCTTGATAACAATCTTGTCGTATCCCTCGAACTATTTCCAAAAAAATCGATCTATCTCAACCACCGTAGTCGCTCAAAAGTCTAGCCTCTAACGGTATCCTGAAACAGGTTAAGAAAACTCTGTAACTCTTACAGAGAGGGGTTAAGCAAGAAGTGCTAGCTTCATAAAGCTTAGGCTTATTTATAATAAGCTTCGGATGTTTTAATAATTTAACTGAAATTAAATTCTAATTTCAATTAAACTTTAATTAGAATTACAAATAATTCTAATTAAATACCAATT
>JANZXR010000001.1:16707397-16722348 GCA_027575705.1 Erythroxylum echinodendron | reverse complement strand
AGTTTCATTATAGTCTATTCCTTCTTGTTGATTATAGCCTTGAGCTACTAATCTAGCTTTATTACGGCTTACTCTACCTGAATGGTCTAGTTTTTTCTTAAAAAGCCATCTGGTTCCTATAGTAGACTTTTTGGAGGGTCTAGGAACTAACGACCAAACTTTACACCGAGTAAATTGGTTTAACTCTTCTTTCATAGCTAAAATCTAAGCTTTATCCTAAAGAGCTTTATCAATTTTCTTAGGCTCTATTTCAGAAATAAAAGCTACATTTGCTTCTCTTTTAAATTTAGACCTAGTTCTCACACCGTCTGAAGTTTCTCCTATAATTAAATTTTTTGGGTGAGAAGATTTATATTTTCAGTCCTTTTTCAGACTAAAATTTTCATGAACATCTTCTACTTTATCTAGAGGAACATCTGATGGTGACATATCTTCATTATCAACCAAGAGTACTGATAGGGTTTCATTATCAGTATCATTACTTTTATCTATTTAAGAACCATCATCAAACTTGACATGAATAGATTCTTCAACAGATTTAGAAGCAAGATTAAGGCTTCAGCTGCCTTGAAGCATAAGCTATCACCCTGTCTCCCTGCATCAACACACAGCCTTGAAGCATCACTATACATTGTATAACCCTCATCTCTAGTAGGTAAAATCAAAATTGGAGCAGTTTTCAATCTGCACTTGAGCTCCTCAAAACTTTTCTGACATTTCTCACTCCAGACAAATTTCTAATTCTTCCCCAATAACTTAGTCATCGGAGCAGTTATCATAGAAAATCCTTCCATAAACCTCCTATAATAACCTGCCAGACCTGAAAAACTCCTCACCTCTGTCACTGTCTTGGGTGCATGCCAATTCACCACTGCTTTAATCTTCCTTAGATCCACATGTACCCCATCTTTTGAAATCACATATCCAAGGAATACTACCTCATGAAGCCAAAACTCACACTTGCTGAACTTAGCATAAAGCTCTTTCTCCCTCAGTGTCTGCAACACTATCCTGAGATGCTCCTCATGTTCCCCTTCACTCTTGGAATATATCAGAATGTCATCTATAAACACTATGAAAAACTGATCCATATACTCTTAAAGACCCTATTTATAAGGTCCATGAATGCAGCTGGAGAAACCAAATGGCATAAATAGGAACTCGTAATGCCCATACCGTGTCCTAAAATCTGTCTTGCTTATATCAAACTCTCTGATTTTAAGATGATGATAGCCTGATCTGAGATCAATCTTAGAAAAGACCCTTACTCCCTGTAGCTAGTCAAACAAATCATCAATCCGAGGCAGAGGATACTTGTTCTTAATAGTCACCCTGTTTAGTTTCTAGTAATTGATACACATCTGCCATGTTCCATCATTCTTCTGAACAAACAAAACCGGCGCTCCCCAAGGTGACGAACTCGGTCCTATATATCCCTTCTCTAACAGTTCTTCCAACTATTCCTTGAGCTCCCTCAACTCAGTTAGAGCCATTCTATACAGTGGTATGGAAATAGGCGTGGTACCGGGAATCAAGTCAATGGAAAACTCGATTTTTCTTACCGGTGGCAAACCAGGTAAATCGTCTGAAAACACATCTGGAAATTCCCTCACAATGGGAAAATCCTATAACTTCTCTTCATTCACATCCATGTCCACAACATGCGCCAAAAAGGCTTCACACCCCTTTCCCATCATTCTGTTAGCTAGCAAAGTCAAAATAATTCTTGGTGCTGGTGTTTTCCTGTCCCCTCTGAAAATTACCTTCTCACCATTACTTAAATCAAATTCCATCTCTTTAAGGCTACAATCCAACTTCGTATGATATTTTTCCATAACATCCATTCCAAGTATAACATCTAAGCCCTTTAGGTCTAGAGGTAGGAGGTCCACTACCAGTCTAGCACCATCAATGAAGAGTTCACAACCTCTATATACTTGACTTATTATCACATTCCTTATTAAAGGAGTACTAACAATCAAAGAGTTATTCAAAGGCATAGAATCAACATCATGTAATGTCATGCCTGTAGAAACAAAAGAATGTGTGGAATAAGAATCAATTAGTAAGTACACTGCTGAATCAAATAACTGAGCCGTACCCGTGAGAACCTCTGGTGCAGCTGCAGCTTCCTCTCTGGTCATGGAAAATACCCTTACCTGGGCTTGACCCCTTGGCCTTCCTGGAGGAATAACCTTCTTTGCATCTCCAGAACTGCCCACCCCAATGACTGGCCTGGTTCCCACTGTTTTTGCTCTCCTTGGGGCTTAAAACTATGACCCCTTCTGTCTTGTTACTTGGGGACAGTCCCTGATAATATGTCCCTTCTCTCCACACCAAAAGCATGCTCCCAGTAACTTGAAGCACTCTCCCCTGTGCATCTTCCCACAATGCTCACATTGTGGGTTCATGTTCCTGCTCTTCTCCACCCTGCTATTGCCTCCCACTATTGAGGCTTGCACTGACACTGCCCTTGCTTGCTTATTCTTACTAGAAGCACTACCCCCCACCTCGCTCTGTGTATGGAAGCTTTTCGTACTCCTCTCAGGCATTGGAGCCCTCATCCCCTTCTTGGAAGATTGCTCCCTGTTCTTCCTCTTCTTATTCTCTTCATACTTGATGTTTTGCAGCTTCACAGCCTAGAATGTGGCATCTACTAACTGCTGGTAGTCATAGAAATTGTGGATCAAGACTTTCTTCTTGATCTCTAGGTGGAGACCTCCCTCAAACTTGCGGTACTTATCCTCCTCATTCGCCACAATGTTGGCAGCATATCTGGAAAGTTGAGTGAACTTCAGTTTCTCGCTCACACTCATGTCCTTCTGTGTGAGGTTCAGAAACTCCCTGGCTTTCTCTTGTACATAAACCCTCGAGAAGTACTTCTTCCTAAACACCTCCACAAAATCTCTCCATGTCAACACCGAAGGCATAACCTAACTGTGGGGCACTGATTCCCACAAGTGAAGTGCATCCCCCTACAGCAAACTAACTGTATAGTCTAGTTCTCTTCATCATTTCACTTCATCTGAATTAGGATTCTCTCTGTCCTCTTCAGACATGCTTCAGCCTCTTCAGGATTTGTAGTCCCATTGGAGTCCATAGCTTCATACTTGCGGAGCTTATCATATTGCCTACTTCTATCCACTGGAGCTTGCATCGGAACCTGAGATCCTTGACCCATGACGTATGAGAAAGCCTGAGCAAAGGCTTGAAAGAAACGCGGATCCATGGGATGTGTTTGAGGCATCTGAGGGGGCAGTGGAGGCACTTCCTATTACATACTAGGTTCCTCAGAATCCAGGGCAGAATGTGTCCCAGCATCTTGTGGGATAAAAGATTCATCCGTTCTCCCTTGGCGATAGCTAGATCGAGCCATAGCTACTCGAGTTCTCTTTCGAGGCGGAATTTTTGGTCCTTCAATATAAAACCATAGGAAACCTTTATTATGCAAAACAATTCCAAAATATGCAAAATAGTTCAAATCGTATAGAACAATTTCAAATCATGTAAAACAATTTCAAATCATATGAAACAATTCAAAACAATGCAAGCTGTTCATTTAAAATGATGCATGTTCATTTCATGTCTTAACCTACCTACCCCATTCATGTCTAAATCTAGTGCTACTCCTGGACCTAAACCTAGTCGCTCCGATACCACAGTATGCTGGACCCCGTTTCTAGAGCCCAACATCAGACATTGGACCCTAAAGCTTGAACGTGGAGGAGGGCTTAGAATTTGGTAAATTAAAAAAAAACTCCTTCAGAAGCAAAAGCGAGCTCGTCGCGGTGAGCATATATTTCGCCGTGGTGAACATATGGGGGAAAATTTCTCTAGACCCTTTGGGAATTTTACGCCACGGTAAGCGATTTAACTTTTGCCGCGACAAGCCCGAAATTTTATTTTCGCCGTGGCAAACATAGCAGATTAAACCTCCCTGACCTTTCGGGTGAAGTACACCACGGCGAACTCTTGGCTTCGCCGTGGCGAAAACCGCTATAACAGAACCCTCAACCCATAATCAACATTCACTCTACTAAATGCAACCATAAATTTCCCAACAACCATCCTCAATTTATTCCCAAAACAAAATGAACTTATATAGAAACCCATGCTATTTCCAAAATTTGAATACTTTGTGAAAACATGAAAAATAATGGACATCTCTAATCATACATTTCATTTATATTTAAAGGTAGAGTTTTAGAAAGATTTAATGGGCATTTCAAGCCACATTATAACATAATCCCAAAAATACATAGTTTGCAAAAAGTAGAATTTCTCAAAATGCAATTAAAGCTTTGTTTTACAAAAGCTAACTTCAAAAGCAAAAATAAAGCTAGTTGGAGTGATGCATTGGCTCTTGACTACTCAATCTCTTGCTCTTAACTTGTAGATAGGACAGAATGGAAGGGGGTGAGCAAGCTCGTGGGTAACAAGTTTATAATAGAGAATTAAGCCAAACCATTGAAAATGTTCGTTCATCGAAGAAAAATTCTTATTAAAATCATGAAATGCATAGTTCCAAAATTCACAACCAAGTCGCAAAAACACAAATCATGTATGCATCAACTTATTCACAAAATCATAGACACATAAGTACATCATAATAGTTTGGGTGGATCCAAAACAGAACGTACTACACATTCCCACATAATGGTCCTGTTTAGCCGTGAACAAAACGTACTATCGCATTCCCACTTAATGGTCTTACGTAGCTGTGAACTTATGGGAGTCCATAAAGGAGATCCATGCCACTAGAGGGTAGGCAGGAAAAGCCTTTTGTCAAAGTACACTTGACTTTACTTAGGGGACCACCACAAACCCACATAACACGTATTTCATGACTTGTAAAGGATATTGCCCAAAAGGCACTTTTCGGGAACATGATTTTCATAAGCATCATATATTTCAAAACAATTTCCATCTTCATCTCATCATCATCAATAATTCAAGTATCAAACATGTAACAATTTCTTAGATCAATCAAAAGAAATAATGCAACAAATATGAATCAATTTGAAATCATTTTATTTTCTTACTTTGAAACAGAAATATTCATGGCTTAGTAACTCTATTATAAACATGAAACCCACCTTGAATTCCTTGGTTAAACCTTGCTCAAAGATGTATTTCTTCTTACTCCTCTTGCCTCCTTTTCTCCATTCGATTTCCTTAAACAAAAACCAAAATTCCATTCAATTCGGTTTAAAAATCGGAAAGTTCCTACCTAAACAATTTTGGACTATCCCTATGCATGAAACAAAATTCTATGCTCAAATTCCATCCAAATATTGAGATTCTTAGAGACTGAATTTAGACCTAATTCCTTCACACAATTTGTATCCTCAGGTCTCTATTTTATACCAAATCAAAAATCATGTTATTGTGACATCTACACAAAACGTTATGCCTAAAATACTGAAACATGTCTCTTTAGGAAAAATGGAGTTTTCCGCAGCGAACTTCTCCAGAAACTCACTCCGAAGACCTTTTTTGCTACATTTTCCATCTTTTCACTTCCCCAATTTCATATATAACCCTTCTTAGCAATAAACCACCTCTTCTACTTCATTTTCAACACAATTCCAATCCAAAATCCCTCAAAACAAAATCATAATCATTAACCCTAAAAACTAAACATAAGCATTTGCCCATTCTCAACTACTTCCCACACATATTCATCTCTTAACTAACATCAAAACATGTTTCATTTATCTAATCAAGAAGAATGATGCTTATACTTACCTTGATTTAGCTTCAAAATCTTCAAAGCCCTAATTTTCTTTCTTTTTCTCTTCTTTTCTTCTTTTCTTCTCTTCACTCACGTTTCTTTCTTCTTAAAAATACAAGACAATAATAACTTCTTCTTTTAATAGCCTTAATGAGTATGCAAAGTCCATTTTTCCCGTTGCCTAAGGCCTTATGTCTTATAATCTTAAGTGTCATGCCCAATTTGCACTTATACAAACTTACAACTTTAATACTTCAATTCAATTAATCTACGTCATAAAATCTTACCAACATTGACATAATAATTAAACTCCAAACAAAATAATTTATATTCTAAGTCCACAAAATTAAATCAATTCATGCTTAATAAAATAATAAAAAAATTTGGGGTCCAAAACCTGAATTAAGCATATTTCATTGATTTATTGTTCTCAAACCACTCTTAGTAACTACTAATCGTGGGTTGATAATTAACTTGAGTTTTTCCGTAGGTTTTGTTTAATCAAGATATGATCATTAATTAAACTTAACTATCGAATAACCTAGGATACGATCTCTAGATTTAACTAGAGAGCAGCATTACGAATTAGGAAAACTGATTAATCAAGCCAACAGCCACATACAATGTGACGAATAAACATTGGTGGTCCATCTTACTGTTCACATTTAAAACCTTTGCAAACGTCTGCTCCCTCTTAAAGCGCATTCCTTATCTGTGTGATGTTGACGTCGTTTCCTTCTTCATGATGTGTCATTTTCTCCTAGTTACTCCTTGCTTCTACACTGCATTTCATCTCTTGCCTTATCCTCCTGCATTGTGTTTCTTCATCTTGCACTGTTGTTTTTATCTCTTTTTCTAGATGTCAATCTTCATTCACTGTTCTTTGCATTTTTTCTTCTTGTTGCTCCATGAAGACAAATGAAAATTAATCTTTCAAAAATGGCCAAAATATAGAGCTTTTGACTCACTTTAACTTCTTCGCTTTCGAATTGTGCCTAAAATCACATATAACTCAAAATGAGTATCTGAAGCAATTTCATGTCCTTAATCACTAAGTGTTATGAAATAACTGAATATTCAATTAAGTACCTATCAATTTGCCTTAGACTTAGCTTTTGACCGTCCTCGGGCAAAACATTAAAATTAAGCCCAAAGATCCAAAAACAACATTTACTCATTTTTCATATGTTCCAAGAATATATAATCATAGTAAAGATGAATGACTTTCAAAAATCATAGCAAGAAATCAACATTGCAAGCTTTTACTCATGATCAATCGACATTCATCATCTTCAAAAATTGAGCAATTTAATGGTAGACTCGGAAAATGTGTTTTAAATAAAATATATCCATAGGTACACTCAGTACCATTCATGATCATGTCATTCCACAACTTTGCATATCATTTAATTTCTCCACAACTTTTATTCACATGTAAAACCATTAATCAAAGGAATTTTCAAGGTTGTAATGTGGGCAAAGGTAAGGTGAGATGTGTTTGGGTCAAGTAGCATGAAAGTCATCAAAGCTAGTAAAATAAAGCAGCACTCAATATGACATCAAGTGCACAAGTTCACACTCATACAAAACTGGGTATCGTCAGCTATAACGAATGCAACACTTACATTTCAAAACTCATTTTAGCTCCCTCACACAAACCATATGAAGCATATACCAATCCGAAGGAATCACTCATTTTTGGGGTATAAATGATTATTATGTGAATTGTTAATTTATGTCTTGAATTTTGATTTGGTGAGTATAAATATTGATTTAAAAGTTTTGGTGAAAATTAGGAGATTTATGAAATTATGAGTATTTTTGAATTAGAAAAATGCCAAGTGGCAAGACAAATTGATAAATGGTAGTAGAAATAAGGGACATATGGCAATAGAAATTTTTGATAAGTGGCTGTAAGATTTATTCACAAGTGCTATAAAAAATTGGTTTTGAAATTGAGAGACAATGGACTAAGCAATTAAGTGTTCTTTAGCATCAATTATTTAAGTATAAGGTGTCATGACAAGTGTCAAGAAACCCACCAAGTTTTTAAACCCACGTTATTTGTCTATTTAAAAGACATATTCGTTGTCTTTCGTTTATACAAAAAACACTCTCATCTTCTTCATTTTTTTCTCTCCATCTACAAAACTCTTACCATCCTCCATCACGTTGATTTTTGCCATAATCTTACACTAGTCACTTAAATATCTTGTTATCTTCTTATTGTTACCAAAATACCCAATCTATTCACCTTTAAATGATGATGATCGTGTGATGCTTGATGGTGATTTGAAGAAGCTTTGAGTTAAATAAGTAAGTTAGATATATGGATCTTTATGACTTTGTTAAATGAAACATAGACATATATGATGATAGATTCAAGATAAAATGATTATGAAAATGGTAGTTGAAGAGTGATAGGTGTGAAATGCATCGTATTTTAGGGTACGCTTTGATATGTTTTTAGTCATTAATTTGAGTGTTTAGTGTGTGTTTAGGTTAGAATTATGTTAGTTTGTGTTTTTAATTGTTTTTATGGGTTAGCATAAGTTTTTGAGCTTTAATATTATGTTTTTGAGGTACCATGATGTGTTTGTTAGTATTTTATAGTCAACATTGAAGAACGGAAATGTTTTGGAGACATTTGGGCTAAAAAAATAGCCCACGATCATGGCACAATAGGCCACGATTGTGACAGAAGCACTAAATCTAGCCCACGATCATGGCCCATATGCCATGATCATGACAGAAGATTATGCCATAGCCCGCGATCATGGTATGTAGGGCCACAATTGTGGCCTGTGTCGACAAACATGCAAATAGGAGAAAACATCAAGTTTTAAGGGATTTTTCGAACCATTTAGACCCTAAAAAACCCTAAGGTTGCTCAAGAACAAAAAGGGATTTAAAGAACATGAAGAACACAAGAGAGAAGCATTTGATCAGCCACCACAACAAAACCCTAAAGGAGAGAGTTTTGAGAGATCGAGAAAGGGAAGAAGGAAAAGAGAAGAGGAAGATGACATAGTCTTGATATGCTTCTCGGAATAAGAGGCTTTTCGAAGTCCCAACCTTCCATATATTTGAGTTCTATTTCCTATGTATTTTAGTTTTATTTGATTGTAGAATTGGGATATATAGTTTGATGATATAATTGAATTGTTGATTGATGTTTTATACTCACCTTCGGAATATTATTTTTGATTTATTGAAATATGTTTTTTTGTGTTTATTGAATTAATTGTGGTTTAATTCTGCACTTCATATCTCGATAATAAGCTGAGAGGGTGAATCGAGAAAAAATGATTAAATTGGGCTAATGAAAGTTAGGAAATTTTGTATATTCAGAATTAAATTAGGTTAGTAAATCTAGCGTAGAGAGATCATGTATAGGTTTTCAATTGTTTATTAGAGAACTTAAGAACTGATTAGGTTTTGGATAGGTTCCTAATTGAGAATTATAACTTTCTATAATCTAATTAGGATTTATACTTTAGGGTTCAATTATAACTTGAGAGAGAATAACTGACCCTAGGATCATCTAAAAATATTAATTCGATAAATCGTAATTGGTTAGGTTAGCATTAAAGATAGATAATTTTCCCTCTCTCTTTTAGTTAACTCACTAGTTTAAATTCTAGGATGTGCTATCATTGTTCAATAAATCAATCAATTTACATTATTTTTTATTGGAAATTGCTAATCATTGTTCATTGATTGTTTTCGTTAAGTGTTAATTGTCAATTATTGTTTTGTTATTTGATTTGGTTTGTTTGATTTATTTAGTTCTCGTGGTTAAATTCATTGTCTGTTAAATATCTACTTAATAGTTTTCGGGTTTAGATTCTAGGATTAGATTAACTCTTCTCGTGATATCTACACCTTAGGTACTGTGTTAATGACTTATGCACTTGTGAAATATTGAGGTTAAATTATTAAAACTTATACTTGTCAGGAAATCGCGATCAAGTTTTTAGCACCATTGCAGCGAGGCGATTAGTTTAGTTCTTTAGTTAAGGCTTTTTCACTATCTTTTGTTTAATTAAAAAAAAGAGAAGAAGTTTGGGGGGTAAAGTAGAGACACATCAAGTCATCTTTGAGTGAGAGTGAGACATCTGAAGAGCCAGATGCCAAAAAGAAATGGAAAGAACGATGATGGAAGATAGATATTACAGGGAGCAGGGAACTTTTGCAAATTACAATAAAACAAAGTATGGTTGGGGAAGTAATGATCCTTATTAGAACATGTACATTACTGGGTGGCAGAATCACCTAGATTTCTATTGGTCCAATAATACAAGTGCTAACATGGGACATCAAGACCCATCTGAATTTTAATAGGAATGACTTAGATCTATGGAGAACAAAATAGACAAGTTGATGGATGTTTTGTGGTCTAGAATGGCAAATCAAGAAGAGAACCAAAAAAGGATGTTTTTTAGCCAGTAAGAAAGCCAAAAGAGGATGGAGGCAAAGTTTGATCATATTGTGAAGAACCATGCCTCATCCATCCATAATCTGGAGATCTAAGTAAGACAACTTTCTTTTGAGTTTCATAAAAGAAGTATGGAAGACCCTCTGAGAAATATGGAATTACATCAATTTAAATAATTTGAGGCTATCACACTTAAGAATGGGAATAGCTAAAAGAACCAGTGGAACACCAAGTTGAACCCCACCTTATTAAAGACCAAGAGATGATAAAAGCATATGAAGAAAAGAATTCCAACCCTCCTTTTTATTCAATAGTTCTTGATATACCATATGTGAACATTGAAAATTCTTGGGTAGATGTTCATGAAAAAAAACCTTATCCTTCTGATTAATGATAACCAAGTGACATTCAATATGAATCATGTATTAAAGAATCTGAAGGATTGTAGCTCATTCAGGATAATTGATGTGTTCAAATCTTCTAAAGAACAAGAGGATGATGAACAAATGACAACAGACATCAAGTTTGAAGAAGCTATGAAAATCCCTGTTCGTGAAGCAGAAGAAGCAGAGGAGACGAAGGTGATTAAGGAAGAAAGACAGCAACTCACCTTCGTATAGGGAAAACTGTTGGATTCGATGGAAGATTCAGGGAGTTTTGTTATTCCCTGCTATGTTGGCAGTTTATTTGAAAAACAAGACATTATTGAGATTAATTGGTTTGCATAATGTTATCAATATTGTCCTTTTGATTATTTTTCAAGTTGTAGCTTACATACAGGCTACAAAATCGATGTTTAATGAAAAAGATAGAAGCAAGCTGCTCATAATTGATCCTGGCTGAGTTTCTAAGGACAAAGTGTTGAGCTATTGACGTTAAAAGAAGCATTGTATAGGAGGCAACCCATGGAATTTTATTTCCATTGACTGTTTTCAGAAAATTTATATTTTATAGTAAGGTAAGTTTGTTTCCAAATAAAATCAGGAAGGTATAGGACTTCGCCATTAATTAGATGATTGAGCAAGTAAATAAGGAGAGGTGGAAGGGCCATAAATAGTTAATAAGTGATTTCAAAGAAGTGGAGAAGAATAAAAGAAGAAAAAATAAAAGAAATTAGTGGAAAATTGATCGTGGCTTGCGGCTGGGCAAAAAGGGAGCACGTAATTTTTAAGTCAATTTTTACCGTTTTACCCTACAACCACTTATACATTCATCTCTAACTTCATTTTTTCACTCACTTTCATTTTTACTCTATCTCTCTAGGCTTTAAACTTCCAAACACTCTCTCTTCTCTCTACTAAATTTCATATTTCACTCACGAGCTAGTATGTCGCGTGTTAATCAACCAAGCGGGATAAATCATCAAGACGAAATCAAGTCTCGGGATGCGGAAGAAGAAACAGAGCGGCAGACTTTGGAACACCTTTCCCAATCTAAATAGAGAAGGAAGGTATTCTTATTCAATCCCTTTATTCTAAACAAATGATAGTTAATAAAAATTTTTATGTCGATACACTTGATAGGCTAGAACTGCATGACAGGGTAGAGAGCTTAGCGGAAAGAATTTGGTGAGCAAAATTCATACACTTCCAATTTCCTGTTTATTAGGAGCTCACCCAAGAATTCTTTTCTTCCCTTTCCTATGAACCTAGGAACCTTAGAGAAATATGGCTTAGGATGAGGGGACGAACCTATGAACTAAATATTGAAATCATGTGCGATATGTGTGGGTTCCCCGAATCTTCCATTATCGATCAGCACGATGATTTTCATGCTTCTCGCTAGTGGAATGACCTCACTGGATTAGAGCAATTTGAGGCCAAAAATACCCATAACAATATAATAAGGACCCACGAGCACTTGTTACTGCATAAATTCATATGTCAGTTGGTTTTTGATAAATCAGAAATGAACAAGTGCTCCACAAAGGAACTCTTTATGTTATGGTGCATAGACCATAGTACTCCAGAGTGCACATCCACACATATGCTAAATGCTATTGTTGTGACTCTGCATAAGAGAAGCAACAATTTAGGTATGGGGTATCTAGTTTCAGCCATTGTTGAATATTATGGCGTGGATCGTAGTGGGTAAACTTTTCATCTCCCTGACTTCCTAAACCATCACCATTTATGGAGGGCTGAAATCCTTAGGTCCCATAATATGGAACATCAGGATATTAGCCGGAAGACACATGTTAAGATTAGGGCCAGTCGAGCGAGTTCAAGTTTAGCACTGCCTTAGCAGGCCAAAGAGGACTCAATCAGTGAAGAGTTTGAGGAAGAAGAAGAGATAGAAGAACTAGGATGGAAGAAAGTCCTGGACATAATCTCCGCGAATAATGCAGTGATTATAGATCAACTAGTGGAGAACTCCAAAATGATGAGGGAGATGGCCTGCACTCAACAATGTCAAATCTGGGATGTACATTGTATCCATCGATATTTTAAGGCTTAGGACGTTCAACTGCCACCCTCGACACCATCCCCACCTCCATCTCCATAAGGTTTTGTCTAACCCATTTATCTTGTTGAAATTAGTCTTCATTTTTATCTTTATTTATCTTCTGTTCAGTTTAATTTATGTTTCTTCTTTTCTCATATGCTTGTTTGTTCCCTTCTCACATTAAAGATAATGTGTTGTTCAAGTGTGGGGAGGGTTATGTGTTTTACTTTGTATGTGATTTTGAATATGATATGATAGCTGTTAAGTTGCATTTTTTGATTTGTTTGAATGTGTCAATGGCTTAAATGGATTGAAATTAATTTAATTTTGGATATAGTTTATTAGGCTGTGAGGAATCATTAGATCGCAAAATTAGTGAATTAGGGTCTTTGGATAAATATACAGCTAAATTAAGATTTAATGTAGGTTACCCTCTAAATTGTCACATTTATTTATAATTTGAGGCCTTTCAACTTAAGTAACTTTACTAATATTTTTCATAAAAGCAAATAGCTAAAACAACAAGGTAGGCATATAAAAAAATGTTTGTTAAATAAATAACTATTCCTTTGACCTTTCGATTATGAATAGAGGTAGTAGGCAGTTAAGAACGTGCTACAGCTGAGTAACCGGATCAACACGCATCAAAATTTTGTGCATTCACGTTAATAAGCTATAATGACGTTCCAACCAATCAGCTTATTAAAAACATGACTTAGTTAAGTAACTTGATCGACATTCATTACCAATGTTTTCCTCTATGTAAAAAGACTAAGTCCATATTCAATTAAAAAAACCTACCGAACTTGTGATAGCTTGGCTTTTCATGAAAACATACTAAGGAGTAGTTACAGAGTCTTAATGACCAAAAACTTATTAATGTGTGTGTCCAGTTGAAAAGGTTAAATAAATTAACACTTGGATCTCGATTAATTTGTATATTTAGTTCAAAGCCCCTAAATGCAGATTGTTCATGAAAATGATTTGATATAACTTGAATGATTGTATTTAAGATTAATTTTATTTCATGAAGTTGAAACCATTGTCTCATTACTACATTGTATGTTGTGTGTTTGTTGTTTGTTTGCTATTTTGTTTACTTAAGGACAAGCAAACATTTAATTGAGAGGATGTTGATAGGCGTGAAATGCATCATATTTTAGGGTATAGTTTGATATGTGTTTAGCCATTAATTTGAGTGTTTAGTATTTGTTTAGGTTAGAATTACAATAAAACAAAATTGCATATTAGTGTCGGAATATTTCCGACGGCAAAAAATTTGTCGATAATTATCGACGGAACATCATTAATTTGTCGAAAAATAGAATGTTTTACCGACGGACAAAAAATCCATTGGCAATACTGTAGGAAAAAATTTAGTGCAAAATCTCCAACAGAAAATAGCAACGCCAAAGGTCTCAGCGATGGGAAAAAAGTGGGAATCGTTCCCGCAATTTAATTGCTTCTCCATTTACCAATGGTATAACACTCCATCGGTATTTAGCTTCAAGTTACCGATGATAAAGCCTTCTGTCGGTACATGTTCGATTAATATACTGACGGACAATCCTTTCTGTCGGTAAATTGCTAACAAATGTCGTTGTGTCAATGAAGTAGGGAAGATACACCGACGGAACGCCAATATTCCGTTGGTGAATTTTTTATGGACAAATATTACAGATGGTAATAATTTACTGTCGGTAATATTGGATGCGCATACCAACGGACGTTGATCTTACCATCGGAAAATTATTACGAATAAATTTTATCGACGGTATAGAAATTCCGTCGGTCTTCTTGTTTGCTGATACCAACCGCAGATGATCATACCGTCAAAAAATGTCAGCAACAAAACCTATTTTGCTGACAGAATGCAGTGGCCGTCGATATTTGAGTTTCATCCCGAATATAAATGCTGCGCTTTTACCAACGGACAGGTATTTGCCGTCGGTAACTGTCGGCGAATGCCGCGCTTCTACCGACGAAATGGTCTTGGCCGTCGGTAACTGTCGGCGGCTACGTATTTTGGAAACCTATATTACCGACAGAATTATGTGTTCCATCGGTAATCTAGTGACTATAAGTCGCGCCCGACCCCCCTCCCCTCCCAGCGCGCTTTCAGTTCTCCTTTTTGCTTAAGGTTTAGAGTTTTCCGACTCCTCTCGCATTTTTCGATCGTTTTTGAGGTTGTTTGAGGTAAACTCTCATATAAGTGTATTATTGTACTAAAAAAGCATGTTTTTAAGTTTTAAACGTTAATATTTGGTTAGGTTTAGATTATGCATATTGCGTATAAAATGTTCGATAATATGCCTTTTATGATGTTTGAATTGT
>JANZXR010000001.1:16669295-16688688 GCA_027575705.1 Erythroxylum echinodendron | reverse complement strand
TGTAAGTGAAATTTATGATTTAATATTAATAATATGCTTCATAATTATCACTTACTAATATATAAACATTGCTTTCTAATAGGACCAAATACAGTAAACTATTGAACAGCGGTCTCAGTAATCCGAAAATGTTGATGAGGCTGACACTTACTTGGAAGCAGTTGGTGATAGGGATCGTCGTGGGAGGATATTCAGAATCGGATTGTTTGCGAATACTTGTTATTCGCAATCCTCTACGTCTAGTACAGCAGTATCTGCTAGGCGGTCTAACAACAATAAAGTGAAGGCGCTTTAAATCACAGTGCAGACATTGTTGGAACAGATGCAGCAGATGCAGCAGACGATAGCAGCGCAACAACAGTCGTTGGACTTGTACGCTCAGCTCCGCCGGGAGATGGATGAATTGAAAGGTAAGGGTAATAGGTTACCGCACCAACCAGACGATGCACCAGCTCCAGATCAGTAGTGTAGTATTGGTCATTTAGTTTGTATTACATATATTATTATTTACAATGTAATGTTTTTATTATCAATTAAGATATTTTAATTTTTAATCATTAATCAAAATTTGTATTTAATTATTTCTATCAAATTAAATATATATTACAAA
Source organism: Erythroxylum echinodendron (assembly GCA_027575705.1). Taxonomy (NCBI): domain Eukaryota; kingdom Viridiplantae; phylum Streptophyta; class Magnoliopsida; order Malpighiales; family Erythroxylaceae; genus Erythroxylum; species Erythroxylum echinodendron. The sequence continues at coordinate 16,688,078 of JANZXR010000001.1, read as the reverse complement.
TATTTAATTATTAAAATTTTCCAACGGCTATAATTTAAATATAATGAAAACATATATTTAAAAAAATTAATTCAAATAATTTATCGACGGAAAAACCCATAATTTCTGTCAGTAATGGGCAACACAACACCAACAGAAACCACCATATCGTCTGTAAATTTCCCAACGGAATTAAAACATTCTGATGCTAAATTTACATACAGTTTAGGAACTTACTGTCGGTAAATTTAGCGTTAGAAAATTATAGCCCGTCGGTAACTTACGAATGGAAAAAATGTGACGGTCGGCAACTTTTTCTTTGAAATTACCTACGGTAATTTCGTTCCGTAGGTAAACTTACTGCGAAAAATTTCTTTACTGTCGGTAAAATTAGCTACGGCCGAATCTACGATATTTTTGTCTGTCAGTAAATTCCGTCGGTAATGTTTAATACTGACAGAATATTTATCTTTTCCGTCGGTATTTTCCGTCACTAACTCAATATTTTCTTGTAGTGTTTATATACAAAAAAATATATATAGAGATTAGTTTACAAGATATAATAAAAATCACTTAGCCCCGTTGCGTCTTTTTAAAATCTGTAATATGAGAAAAAGTATTAAATTAAATTATAATAAAAATAGGAAATAAAAGAAAAAGTATAAGAGATGTGGTTAATACTATTCATTTTCATCATCACTGCTTTCATAATCTAGCTGAGTGACTTTTTGATGTCCTTTTCATACTTGACTAAATTTTTTTCAGCTTGTGGTAATTCAACCTTAAGCGACTTGTTTTCTTCTTCAATATGTTGAAAGTATATATATCTTGATGAGGATGAAACATTTAACTTATAGTTTCCACATTATTAAAATGATTTGACAATTTGGGTAGCTAAATTTATTTTTACACTTACAATTATTTTCAATAATATTAAATTTGAATTTTCTCAACTATGATGTTTAGATACAAAATGATCAAGTCAAAGTTAGTGAATTTATAATTATAAATAAGAGAGTGAGTTTGCTATTTAAGCTTTTGGTGATGATTTAAAATTTTTCCGAAAGTCCTACTTTTTTCGACGATTTACAAAGTCGTTACCAAAGGCTACTAAACTGATACAAAAGGATGATCTTTTTGTGAAAAATTCTAAAAAACATCGCCAAAGATTTGCATTTAGCGATTATTCTATAAAATGTCACGAAACGGTAAGCTTTTGGTGACTTTATGCAAAATTGTCATCCAAAGTTGATTTTTAGCGACGATTTCAATAAAATGTAGCCAAATTAATGTTAACTTTGTTGCAATGTTTTCATTTGTTTCGCTCCATTAGTTGTCGGTGATATAATTGAAATTGAAATTTATTTTTGAAATTCCAATCAATATTAATCTTCTCACTTAATCAAAATATCAAGTATTTATTTGACTTTAAATAATTTATATATGGCTATAATTCGTAAATTCTCCTTAAAATAAAAAGATAAAAGGGAACTTCTTGACCCTTATTTAAATGAAAGTTGTATTGCAAGTCAGCAAGGTTTACTAGTTTTTAATAATAATATAAAAAAATAAAGGTTAAATTGTGAATTTTCTTAGTATTATGTACTTAATTGAATGCTTCAAAACAAGAATAACCATTTCGTGCGTCAGAATAATCATATATAATCCATGTGATCCTTTCATTTTCCTTAACTTTATTCCATGACTTGATTTCTGTATGTAAAGAAGAGCTGTCACGATTATCTTCTTATAACTTCTATAACAAAATAAGTTGGCAAAATCAGTCAAAAATTAAACTCTTCAAGTTTGATATATATAGTTTTATGCTTAATATTTTCGACTTGTAATTATCCTCTAATAATGATTAAGTTAAACAAGCTAACTCTTATTTAAGTGGACAGCTAATTGATGTTTGACAATAATTAAAAAGGTTTTTAACTTAGATAAAATAATATTTATAGGTCTTAGGAGACACTTCAATACGATTTTAAAATAATGTATATTCAGTTAGAATTTTTATGATAAATTTATCGAGATACAGATTCAAGGTAATAATCATGGCTATTTCTTTTTAAGTTATTCAAATCGAAATTGAATTCTTTTAAATACATCTTTGCTTTACTTACTTTCTCGAGATCATGATTACACTTGAGGTTTTGATCTTTATCTCAATCTTAATTATATAAATAGCTTCCTAATCATGCTATAGCGTAAGCATGCCTTTAAGTTTTTGACTGATATTGATTTATTACATTTAATGATTATTTATAACTTCAGATCCCTTAATGGGGTCGTTAAAAGAACCTTTAGACTAGATCAATCACAAATTTGCACTAAATAGTGGGGAAGGTCATCTTTCTTGAATAAGGGTAGTAAAACATAATTCCTTCTTTGAAGATAGTCTGCTTATTTTCAAATGCATCAGTAAGCATAATACATATAAACTAAAATAACTTATCCAATATATTCATCAGAATTTTAATGATGCTATTCATATACCACCTTGTAATTAATTTCAAGGACATCCATAATAATAACCCGATTGTATATATACTTCACAAAGGAAAGGTGCATGACATACCGGCGCGCCACACTATCGATATCGGGTTCGGGTCCGCAATGACTCAATTAAAAAATTCTTAATTTCATATGTCTAAGTTTCCAGTGCCATTGGACAGTCATTTCCTCTACCGGTAAATACTTATTCTGCCGCTTGGCAGTTTTCCTAGTCCGGAAACGACCCCAAAAAATTTTCGAAAATTTTTTAAAATTCTCTAAAAATATCAAAACCCTAATGACCCTCTCCAACACAGTTTTTACACACACAAAGCCTATTTTTCAAAATTCCCATTTATTCACAATTATACCAGGAAAATCTCATGAATGCATGTGCAGATATTTTTCAAGTGCAAAGATCACTGTTCACTAATGCATGAGCATGAGATGTGTTTTCCTAATTTCTCCGATTGCTCTCACGTGTATCAATTTTCCTGGTTCAACCCTTTGTCTGGAAGCGGGATGTTACAATATATCTTTGAAAAGCAGAAACGAGTCAGTTTCAGTTATCCAGCTGTTCACAAAACTAAAAGTACTTTGGATTATATTCATTCTGATCTTTGGGGGCCCTTTTGCGTTCCATCTAAAGGTGGTGCCCGGTATATGTTGACTTTTATTGATAATTATTCAAGGAAGGTTTAGGTGTATTTCTTGAAACATAAAAATGATGTTTTCCTAACCTTTCAGCAATGGAAAGTTTTGATTGAAAAGAAGACAGGAAAACATATTAAACGGCTACAAACAGATAATTGTTTGGAATTTTATGGAGGTGAATTCAATGAATTTTCCAAGAATGAAGGAATTGCTAGGCATCACACTGTCAGAATGACTCTGCAAAAAAATGGAGTCGCCGAGTGCATGAACCAGACTCTTTTGGAAAGGGCTCAGTGTATGATCTCTAATGCAGGGTCGACACTTGATTTTTGAGCAGAAGCCATTGCTACAGCTTGCTACATCGTCAACCGCTCTCCTTATGCTCCTCTTAATTTTAAGACTCAAGGAAGTTTCATCAGATACTCTTGCTGATTAGTCTACTTTAAGAATATTTGGGTGTCCAATATATATGTATGTAACTGAGGGAAAGTTAGAGCCTAGGGCTAAGAAATGTATTTTCTTTGATTATGCTTCAGGAGTGAAAGGATATCGTTAGTAGTGTCCTGATCTCAAGTCACCTAAGTTTATGCCTTGGCCCCTCCAATAAGTCAAAAATTGGTGGCTATTGGTTGCATGCTTTGGCCTCCTCTAAGTCAAAAATAGATGGCCACCTTTTAGGCTTTGTATTTTGGCCATGTTAGGCAAAAATCTCCAAAATCTTCAAGCATGCTTGTGGTAAGATTTTTCATGAGCGATGATTAGAGAGAGTTGAAAAATTTGACAGAATTTCTTGGACGGAAGCTTAAACATTTGCCTATAAATAGAGGATTTTGTTGAAGCTTCAAACACACCATTCCTTCCTCTCCTTCAGTCATTAAAATAACACAAATCCTCTCATCATTTTCTTCAGTTATTTTCTGTATATTTGATGATTTTTAAAAGCCTTTTGTTTCAGCCTTTGTACTTGTATATATTCTTTACATATTAGTAAAATTGCTCACCCTCTGACTGTGGACGTAGGTCACATTAATCGAATCACGTAAATAGTTGTGTCTTGTCCTATTTATTTTGCTTCTTCTTAATCTTTTGTTATTAAGATTCCATTTATTAAATTCAACCGGTCTCCTTTTTTTAACAAAAGAACGAAAAAGAAAAGACTGAATGTGACCAGCGGGGTCCGGAGGTCGAAGCTAATTAGCAATTCAAGTAAGAAGGCATAATGTATAGCAGCTAGTCACAACTCATGCTAACTAGGAAAGGCAATTTTAGTGGAAGAAACCTTTCATGAGTTGGCCTCTCGCATGAACTGTCTGAACATGTTATGGGTATGGCTTTAAGCATCGAAGGACCATCTTTTGCAACTTTCTCTCTTCTTCAATCATTAGACCATCACTTTCGCTACATATGTAATGAGGATCCTAGAGCGAGAAATTCCAGTGATGTTTTACGCTTTCTATCTACCTTTCCCACTTATCTCTCTCTGGATTGATTACGATACATATCATGAGTTCATCTAATTAATATATGTTCATCATGTTTTAATGATTTCCGTTCGATTTGGTTGTCTGCCACACCAAAACCAATTAATTTGCTGTCAGTATTTTGGCAGATGGGAATGGAATCAACTTTCTCTCTCACTCTGTCTCTTTCATTTCTTCTTTGAGTTTTTGGTAAAGGCTGTAATTTTATTTATGCTTGGTTTCAAAAGTCAAAAAGTTCTCTTAAATTAGTTTAGATATTTCGGGGTAGTACAATTGTATATCTCACGGGAAGCTTAAAATCGTAATTGACCTTCAGCAATCATCATCAGTTTCGTTATCCCAACGTTAATAATTAGAAGCCTACTTCAGAAGATAAGGCTTATGAACTTCAGGAGGATTACGAACCTCCATTAGAATGCTAGGTGTCAAGGGAAATAAGCAAGGGTCCGAATGGTACTCAGGTCAGTCAAATGTCATGTATTGCTGGTAAACAGATAGAGTTAAAAAGTTATAAATAGTGACAATATAATATGTACGATAATGTCACTACAAAGTTTCGAGTATTGTGCGTAGCACAGTACTTCCCTTTAACAAGTGCAACCTGTTCCGCTACAAGTTCTACTCATATTTTTTCCTACTTAATGATGTCTTATTACTTAATTAGAATCACCACCTAGTGACAAGTTAATATGCTTGACAGTAGCAAATTGAAGAGTCTTATCATGCATGATAGAAGAGCCACTGTAAAAGGCATGATGGTAGTTAAGAAAGATAGGTTTTGAGTACAGGGGGTAAGATGCATGGGTTGGGAGCGTCCCAACATTGACAGAGACAGTTGAGGCAAAGGATGGCTTCTTTATCTCTTCTTTTTGGTATTGCAGGAAGACGTGGGAAAAGGAAATGATTGCTTAAAGGGAATCACAAGCTTGATTCCCACATGCTCACTTTTCCAGTGCAATTCGTGTCCTGCTTGGAGGAATCTTAGTGGATATTGGAAGCATCTTCTCAAGGGCAATATCCAACAAAAACAAGAGTCCTAGAAACATTTAGATCTTTCTACATACTCGAACTGGATACCCGGAAGCGGAAGTTGGAGCCACTAAGTTGGATGGAAATGTAATATTGTGGATCGATGAACAAATACAAAAGTAATGTCCTTGATAAAAGGTTTATTCCCTCTCTTCCTCTTTATTCTTTGATAGTTTCTCGGATGGATGAGAAACACTATACCCTTGTGTCTTTTGAAACGATGTTGTCTTCAATGCAAACATATGACTTCCGTTATATATGTTTGTGTGGAAAATGGGCCGAGTAAAGAATAGAGGGAAAAGATCTTATATCCATTTGATTATATCTTTGTGAGGCCTAATAACTATAATCTTGAGTTCTTTCTGTTAGACTTAAATTCATACTTTACATGAGCCACTAATTAATTAGAAAAAATAATCTAACAGGAAAAGGAGTAGAGATTCTCTCTAGCCTTCAGTACACTAGAATTCGCAGATTAATAATTATTAGGGTTAATTTAAAAATTCTCAAACTTTCTCAGCAAATATTAAAAAATAATATTAAATTCTATTATTTAATAAAATGAAAATATAAAAAAACATAAAATAATTACACACTCTTTCATTTTTTGATTAAAATCACAAATCACATCACGTCACGGCACTCACATTAATGGAGAGTTTAAATAATAGAATTTACATATGAAATAAATACAATATATTACAGTCAAGTAATAAAAATAATAATCCAATATAACTATCTATATCATATAATGTTAAGCTATTTTTATTAAAAAATAAAAGTTTAAACATTTTACCACAATCTTTTAAAGTTTATATGAGTGTTACAAAATTAAGTCAAAGTTTAATATTTTTTTTGCAAAATATTTTTTTTCAATTAACTCTAATTATTATTGTTGTAATCTTGGCTGTCAAATCTGCATGGCTTATTGTTCGCATAGGGATTTGTCTCTAACTATAATGAGTTGTTTGATTTAAGGAATGAAATAGATAAGGAACAAAACAGTTATTCTTAGGAATAGAAAAGATGAGGAATAGAATAAAATGAATATTACTTTGTTTGGTTCATAGAATGTAATAGATAAGGAATTTCTATATTGATAAAGGAATAACTAACAAAAAGACCAAAATATCATTCTTCTTCTTCTTCTTCTTCTTCTTATTATTATTATTATTATTATTAAATTCTTTATTATTATTATTATTAAATTTATTATTTTATTAATTATATTTATTTTATGATTAATAAATTCCTTATTATTTTATATTTTGTTAATTTTATTAATTTTTATTATTAACAATATTTTTATTATTATTAGATTTATTATTTTTATTAATATTAATTATTATTATTAATTTTCTACTTATTACTATTAATTTTATTAATTATTATTATTAAATTCCCTATTATTATTAATTTTCTTCTTCTTCTTATTAAATTTATTTTCAATATTATTAAATTTATTATTCTTATTATTATTATTATTAGTTTTCTAGTAACAACTATTATTATTATTATTATTATTATTAATTTTATTATTAATTATTATTTGTTTTATTATTAAATTTATTATTTTTATTAATTATATTTATTTTATGATTAATAGATTCCTTATTATTATATTTTTATTTTATTTATTTTATTTTTATTATTAACATTATTATTATTATTATTATTATTATTATTATTAAATTTATTATTATTGTTGTTATTATTATTATTATTATTTAATTTTCTACTTATTACTATTAATTTTATTAATTATTATTATTAAATTCCTTAATTATAATATTATTATTAAATCCTTATTATTATTAATTTTCTTCTTATTATAATTAAATTCATTATTCTTATTAATATTTTATTATTATTATTATTATTATTATTATTATTATTATTATTAAATTTATTATTTTATTAATTATATTTATTTTATGATTAATAAATTCCTTATTATTTTATATTTTGTTAATTTTATTAATTTTTATTATTAACAATATTTTTATTATTATTAGATTTATTATTTTTATTAATATTAATTATTATTATTAATTTTCTACTTATTATTATTATTAATTTTATTAATTATTATTATTAAATTTCTTAATTATATTTACGATTATTATTATTAAATTCCTTATTATTATTAATTTTCTTCTTATTATTATTAAATTTATTATTCTTATTATTATTACTTATTATTATTATTAGTTTTCTACTAACAACTATTATTATTATTAATAATTTTATTAATTATTATTATTATTATTATTTATTATATTTATTTTGATTATTATTAAATTCCTTATTATTATTAAATTTATTATATTTTTAATTTTATTTATTTTTATTTTTATTATTAACATTATTATTATTATTATTATTATTAACTTTATTATTATTATTATTAATTATTATTAATAATTTTCTACTTATTATTATTAATTTTATTAATTATTATTAAATTCCTTAATTATATTATTATTATTATTATTATTATTATTATTATTAAATTCCTTATTATTATTAATTTTCTTATTATTATTATAAAATTTATTCTTAATATTATTAAATTTATTATTATTATTATTATTATTATTAATTTTCTACTAACAACTATTATTATTTATTTATATTTAATTTATTTTTTTATTATTATTATTAGTAATTATTATCATTATTGAGAGGTATAAGTTGTCTAAAAGAAAGAGAGTTGTATTTGAGGTGTTCCCACTTCTATGGAATAGGTAAAGAAGAGGGGGGTTGTCTTTAGCTAATCCTTAATGTAAGGAATAGGTAATCATTAGAAATGTTATTCCTTAAGTCATAAAATAAACCAAACAAGGGATTAAGTAATAAGTGAGAATAGAAAGATAATAAAATTTTCTATTACCCTCAATCAAGCACCCCATAAAGGCTATCTTTACTTAGTTTATGCAGCAATACGGAGGGGAACGGAGGGGAACTAAGAGTAGCTATTCTTACCACTCTGGATCATATGAATTGAGGTAATAAACTCGTTCAGGAGAAAGATGAAAATGTGATCCCCACAAGGTTGAGTAGGATGGATTTTCCAACATTCAGCAGAGAGCGAATCAAACTATGGCCATAAAGGTGTGAGCAATTTGTCCATTTGGACCTACTCTGGAGAAATGAAGGTGGGCATAGGGATTCTTTATATGGAACAACAAGCTCAAGAATGGTATCAGCTTTACTTAAGAAATAGAAACAAGCTCGAAGTGGTTGATTGGGAAGCGTACATATGTGTGCTTATGCAACGCTTTGATGTGAAGATTTTCAATGACCCAGTGGGAGATTTCAAGGAGCTGAAATATGAAGGTTCAGTGTCAGTATTACGCTCAATTTGACCAACATTCTAATCTCCTGTCCTTATCTGAAGAGTATCTAATAGGGTTCTTAAGGGTCTCAAACAAGAGATCAAGATCAAAAAGTTGGTGTTGTCGTTGGGAGGACGTAATGTTATGCTTGGGGTATAATGGTTGGTGAGGTAAATGACGTTTTATGCAATTTCAAGAAGAGAACTATGATGTTCAATTAGTAAGGACTAGCGTTTACATTCAACGAGAATCTTGATGGAGGATCCAAGGTGATATCAAGCAAGGGTTTCCACAAAATAGTCAGACGTTCAAAAACAGGACAACTCTTTATGATGCCGTTAACATACTTGATTAAGTGTCAGCTGCAACAATTACAGAGAAGGGGGATCAATAGGGTGCTTTTGATGAGATTAATGTAATATTGTCAGAGTCTGTTATAGTATTCAGGGAACTAACCCAATTACCACATGACCGAATACATAATCACTAAATTCATTTAAAAAAGGGAGTGGAAGCCATCAATGTTCGACCATACAGATATTTTAGAGCTCAAAGGACATCATTGAGAAATCAGTGAGATAGTTGATGAATCAAGGTCTCACCAGACATAGCTTAGGACCTTTTGCATCGCCAATAGTCCTGGTCAAGAAGAAGGATAATTCGTAGCAAATGTGTGTAGATTACCGAGAACTCATCAAATACACAATCAAAGATAAGTTTTTAATCCCTTTAATCAAAGAGTTGTTAGATTAATTACACGGGGCTAGCTAGTTTTCAAAACTAGATTTACAATCAGGTTATCATCAAATCTGAATGCAACATAAGGATATCCCTAAGATAGTTTTCAAGATGCACGAATGGCATTATGAATTTCTTGTCATACCATTCAGTCTGACCATTGTGTCATTCACATTTCCAAGGTTGATGACTGTGTTGTTCAAGTCATTTCTCAGGCATTTCATCCTAGTAGTTTTTGACGATATTCTTGTTTACAGTCAATCACTTCAGTTACATATGGAATGCCTAAGTAAAACAATGGAAACACTAAAAGAAAATCAACTATATCTTTATGGGAGAAGTGTGTGTTTGGAGTGAAACAGATTGAATATCTGGGGTATTCTGTTTTTGAAAAAGGAGTAGCTACATATGTGAAGAAGGCGAAAACAATATAAGAATGGCCAAAACTAACGAATCTTAAAGAGATGAGGGTTTTCTTGGAATCACTTGTTACTACAAAAGATGCGTTAAAGGATACGGAATGATTGCTTAACCTTTAATAGAACTATTGAAGAAATATAATGCTTTGCAATGGAGTTCGCAATAAAAAAATAAGAAAGCTTTTGAAAAATTGAAGTGAGCTATTACAACAGCACAAGTTTTAGCACTCTCAGACTTCTCCAAACCTTTTATAGTGGAGGCAGATGTCAACGAGTCAGGCATAGGAGTTATATTATAGCAAAGAAATCATCCCATAGCATTTTTAAATACTAAATTAGCTCAAAGGCATCAATGGTTGTCAATATATAAGAAAGATTTTCTAGCTGTGATCAAGCATATTAAACAATGGCATCATTATCTCAATATTAAATCCTTTATAGTTCAAACAGACCACAGGAGCCTTAAATATCTTTTGGAGCAACATATATCTACACCATTTCAACAATTGATGGTCAAATGAAGGCGACCAACAAGATTTTGGATGTTTCTGCAGAGAAATACCCTACAAATGGAGTGAGTAGGTTCCTCCAGACAAATCGTGGTATAATACGACATAACACAAGTTATCAGTACAACACCACTCGAAGTTTTATAGAGGTATCCTCTACCAATTTATATACCATACCTTACTGGCGATTCAAAGATAGCTAAAGTAGATTAAGCTTTCAGAGACATAGAAGCGATGTTAGAGATAACTCAATTCTATTTCCAGAGAGCGTTGAAGAGAATGAGGCACAAGCGGATTTAAAAAGGACAAAAAGATAGTTTGAGGTGGGGACCTGGTTTTATTGCAATTACAATCTTATAAACAACATTCCCTTCAAAAGAGAGTCAACCTTTGTACTACGACCCTTACAAGGTTCTAAAACGTGTAGAAAATGTAGCTTATAAATTGGAGCTACTGACAGGAATTACTATTTATTCAGTCTTTCATGTATCACAACTTAAGAAGGCTCAACTGGGATAAGAAGGAACTTCTACAACATTACTAATGATACTCACCACTACAAAGCATGTTCTTACAGTAATGTTAAGAAGGAGAATGGTCAAAAGAAACAACCTCTCAACAGCACAATTGTTGATTCAATGGTAAGATGGTTAGAGTGAGAATGCATCATGAGAATATCCATTTTGAGCTCCGAAAACAATTTCCAAAGGTTAACTTGGCGGATAAGTAACTGAAGAGGACAGAAATTTTTGCAGAAACGATTGAAGACGATGAAGCAAACCCCAAGAACTTTAAAGCAAAAAAAAAGATGCACACAAGAAGAGCAATGTCATCTAAGTAAAATAGGTCGCTCCATTTAAATAAGACCCACATTATAACTATTTAAGACTAACGTCTAATCAATCATTGTTACCACCTATATTAAAACGTTGTGCAACAACTAAAAAGACAACTCAAAATTATGACACAAGGCTGTCAGTGGAGGTGTTTGGCAAACATCTGATAAGTTGATTCTAAACTTATTGATTAAAAATTATACTTTTTAACTATTTTAAAAAGTTATTGATGTGTTTAGTAAAAAACTTATTTGTTAGTTTATTTAACTTCAATAAATTGATTTTTAAAAGCTTCATAATATGTGCGTTTTGGATGATCAATCAAAAATTAATAGGTAAAATTCAATTATATCCTCCTTTCATAATTTTTGAATTTTCGAATTATGCTATAATAATATTATAGATAATTCAAACTAAAAATCATGCATAAATAAAACTAATGCATGTTTTTTACAATGATAAAATTTTTTACAATGTAAGTAAATGTTTTAGTTACAAAACTTGAAAGTTTTTTTATTAATAAAATAAGTTTTTTGATTACAAAATAAAAAATATGTTATAATGACAAAATTTTTAAAAATGTTATATATTTTTTATTAGAGTTAAAAACTTAAAATTTTGTAAAATTAAATACTAAATCATAACCTTATAAACTCTTTTTTACATCTTACTCTCATAAGTTATTTTACACTTAAACAATTAATACTAAATAGCTAATTTACCAAACATCTTTAATAAGCGACCGATATTATCTACTAGTCAAATTAGCTAATACAACCGATAGAATTAACTGTTAACTAATTACTAATAAAAATAACTAACAGCTAATACAACCTGCTGATTGCTAAATAGGATTATTGTCTCCTTCTAGATGAAATGCAAATTTGGCTTGGTGCTAGCATAAGGACTGCTTTTTTGTTAAGCCCGGAGGAAAACGAAAAGACTCCTTAAAAGAAGCGCGACACGTTTCATATTATTCTAATCATTGCTATATTGCAATCGCACTAGCTTAGCCCTATTAGTTCCTAAGATTTTATTAAGCCTACAACTCATCATTCAATACTTTCATTCCCTACTCTGCGAGGCAACTGCATGGACGCTATGTCTGGTCTGGGAAGACATTCCAATTGTGCATCTCCTGACTCGTTCGCCTGTCGGCTTTCAGTTGCTAGTGGCACAAGGCTTGTACTCTCCCTGTTCCTACGAAATACTAAGTATGCAATTGCAGCCAGATACACTGCCATTCCTGAGAATCCAAATATTCCAAGAAAGATGGAAGCCACCAGTTTCAAATGGCTGTGGAGAAGAATCTTGATGAAGCCACTTGCCAGATAGTACAAATTTATAGACATAATGAGTGAACCAATGACCCAAGTGAGAGCTGCAATCTGCATCCACGTTAATATGGCCGTCATATGTTATGCGAAGAAGAATATTTGCTCTTGCATGGAACGATACACAAGGCACTAATGCAACAACGTTTTTGTACTAACATGCAGAAGATCAAATATGTAAGTTGAATGGTTAATCATGTAATTGTGCAAAAAAGAAAAACAAAAAATGCACGCAGTTTGATTGGTCAATCACAACTTGTTATTCAAAAGGCAAAACCATACCATCTTGGAATTCACATGTGTTCCCATCTTAGTTTTGCTACTGGTGAACTTGAGAAGTGGAATGAGAGCAAAAGGTAGCTCGAATGATAGAATCATCTGCAGTCAAAAGTTAGCTTAGAATAAACTAAGGGACAATTAGTAGCCTAGCTTTTGTCTTCAGGATTTCTCGAGGAATCTTTTGCAGGACAGTAAATAGATGAAAGCATAGAGCAAAGGCATGCTGCATTTTTCACAAGTTATTTACATGTCATTGAGTTGGGTTTATAAATATAACTACTTTGCTCAAGATATGAGTCAATTCATTTCTCTAGGAGAGCACAAAAAAGAATCTGACTACAATCAGCAAGAAATCCTTGTCAAAAAGAGAAGCATACTTTACCTGCTCCAATCTTTGGAATTTTAACTTCTCATTGTTTTGTGAAAAACAAAACGTTAGGAATCAGATTATCAGAACTACAAATTCCTTCATCAACAGCTCTATGCTTTCTTTCACTATATAGGTGATAGATTTTAGATCATCAAAGAAAATTCTGGAATCCAAAAGCTGGCTTTCATGAAGTTATATGTGCCATCAAGAAATTTTCAGAAAATACTTCCTCTGAATAACATAAAGTTCAAGGTAAGGATTAAACAGTGTTGAGGCGTGCCCCTAAATGTTCCACTGGGTAAAGTGACTAGGAATACTGCATGCGCAAAAACATTTTTTGAAATGGTAGCGAGAGTTCTCCAGATCGTAAGTATACAAAGCCATACCACACTAGAAGTTTGTGTAGATCAATGCCCACTATTGTTTCGCTGTGTTCTAAGCTGTTTCAAATATCTAAACAGAATTGTTATTTAGATTTTCCAGGACTACTACTGCTCGATTTGTCTCAATCATTTCCAAATTGATATATAGTGATGCAAGGTAAGTCTGCAATTCCATTAGAATAAGCATTGAAATAATCATGTGAAAGCCAAGAACACCAGATCAACGCTGTCTTCTGGGCCTTTAAATTGTAAGATTTCATGAGATTGTTGGACAATAAGAATAAAAGAACATCACTGAGGAAGTTTAAAAATGTCAAACGATAATAAGGGACAACATATCTTACTGAAGCAATAATAATTAGCTTTCCGGCTCCAGAAGAGCCACCAATCACTGCAACAATTAGACTAGGAACAATAGCCAAGCATCGAGTAAGAAAGTTCCTTATCCACGGCCTTAATCGTAAATCAAGAAATCCCTACAGCAAAGAGGGATCCGTGCGTTAAGAAGGGAAAAAGTCCTCAGCATGCAAAAGGAATATAATATGAGAAGCAGGGGAAAACTGAACACAATATATTCTGTACAAAGCTTGTTGTCTAGGCAGTAGATCTTACCAACAAGCAACATATAATATACTTGACTAGGAAATGTGCCAACATAACACAAGTCAAATTAGTGGCTAGTATGGCAAGTAAAACTCATTGATTAAAGTCAAGAACAGCATCAACACACAAAAGAGTTACCTGCATGACATACTGCCCTGCATAAGTTCCTGTTATTGTGGAACTTTGACCAGATGCCAGCAAAGCAATTGCAAAGAGTTTTGAGCTCCAATTACCCAAAACATTCTGGAACCAAGAAATCACAATCACGAAGCTCCAACATATAAGGGGTACTTTTTTATAGAATCAAGCTCTCGTTGTCAAGCCATAACCAACTATTACCTAGAACAAAGTTACAGTTTAACAGACAATTTCAACATGCAATATATGACGTACTTTAAGTAGAAAGGAAGCCTTGTTCAAGTCCAAGTCATTGCACTTTGCCTCATCTTCAGGATTCAAATTTGACGACTTGCAAACAGCACCACTTACAGAAATTACTGACACATTAATAAGAAACGCCACCATAAGAGCAAAGCCACTTTCTATCATATAAAATCGGCAAGCCTCCTGCGAGCAAGAATCACATCTGTTATCACCTCATCATATATTGAAACAAAATTTTCAGCACCATCCAAAGTGATAATTTGGAAAATGATCACCCATGTACTTGAATTCTCTTTTGTAACTCTTGAAGCAGACCTTATCACATCATGAGAAAGACTTTCACTAGGAAAACCATAGCATATATCATGCATATTTTAAGAAAGAATAGAATTTAGATTTCAGGTGAACATCAAGGTTTCACTTAAGTTTGTGTTCATCCTTTCCAACTATCAAAGCTACTTTCCATCCAAGCCTCATGTT
Source organism: Erythroxylum echinodendron (assembly GCA_027575705.1). Classification (NCBI taxonomy): domain Eukaryota; kingdom Viridiplantae; phylum Streptophyta; class Magnoliopsida; order Malpighiales; family Erythroxylaceae; genus Erythroxylum; species Erythroxylum echinodendron. The sequence goes on along the minus strand of JANZXR010000001.1, from coordinate 16,672,766 downwards.
GAAGTTGTGGGCCCAAAGGAACATCTTAACATTATTATGTGGATTAAGATCAGTAGTCAACACATCAACTGTGATAAGACGATGCTAATCCAGCTGTAAAAGTTGGTCGCAATGGAATTTATCCAATCAAATATTTACCTTGATGCCACTAACAGACCGTGGGATTTTCCTGGAAAGCACCAATGCAGAATGGAGGAATAGATTGTGGCTGCAAGAATGTAGAAAAGTCAACAAAGATCAGAATGCTTTCCAATTGGAAGAGATAGTTATAAAAATAAGAAACACCCACGGCATAACCATTGCCCCAAGGAGTGAAATAGCAAGACCAGTAGCACCATTTCCTTTAAGCTCGGGAACAAAAAGCCCTTTCAGAACTTCTGCAGGTGCAGGCTTTGCATGGTGAAGTTCCGCTAGAAAGCATGCTGCTATTGTAAATACAAGAAAAGCTATCAAGAATTCAAGCTTCCTAACCTACAAAAGGAAAACAGAAATGCTTAAGCTAGTCAGTTTCATCCAAAATGGAATTGCAAGAAACTGAAGATTTCTAAGCGATCAAACTAATCCCAAGAGCGACATTTGTTTTCGCCAAATTCTATTTTAATGGCAACTAAATGTGCTCAGACATAATTATCCTTTTTCATTAGTTACATAAAAAAGTCTAAACAAATTCAATCTTGAATCAAATAAACTGTATTCAAGTTGAGCAAACATGAAGAGACCAGAATACCCCATAGTGCTGTAATGCAAGGAGAACCAATGTACTGAGCCCAGTTAGTAGCACGCCAATCCATACAGGTATATTGAAGAGCATATTCAATGCAAATGCTGTCCCAATCACTGAAAAAGAAGGAACTGATTTATAGAGCTTGCCACAGTAAAAATATTAGCATCAATGTCACTAAAGAAACGAGGACTTCTGGTGACATTTATTAGAAGTTTACCCAGTTATAAACAGGGAAATGAACACAACAACCAAAACATGATTTTCACCAAAACTTTCATTTTGCATGCAGGTAATCATGCTCAATATCCAACGAATGAAGAAGTGTCTAACCTTCAGGAATGTCACATGCAACAATGGCAATCTCAGCAAGAATCCACAGGATGAAGTTAGGAACCCTTGGATATTCAGACCTACAGTGTTCTGCTAAATGCTTTCCTGCATTGAATTGAAATTTGGGAGAAAAAAATTGCATCAATACAAGTGTTGCAAAATTGAAAGGTATACAGTATCATGAGCAACAAAATCGACAAGTATACAGTATCACATGCCAGTCACAACCCCTAGATTGGCTGCCAGAGATTGGATGATGAGAGCAGCACATGAAGCCACTAATATGATCCAGAGCAACTGCAAAGAGAATGAAAATGTCATTGTTCAACCTAAGGTGTATTGGACTCTTAAAGAGCACCTAGTCCATCCATCTAGTTGCCCCTTCACACTAAACTATTCCAGCCGATATCACGTCCTCAACTCTTGCCATAATTTTTTTTTTTACTTTCTTAGAGAAAATTGAGGGGAATTTATTTTGAAGAACAAGATTTATATATTTGTTTGTCCCATATTGTAAACTAATTTGAATATTATCCATCCTGTGATGCTTAAAACCTCTTATTTCTTTTGGATTAAGCGTACACGACCCATGTTTGAAGAAGTTAAATTTGCATCAAGTTTCCTAGATAAGATCTAGAAGAAGACTACGTGAGCAATATAAATGAGAACAAGAAAAAATGTACGTGTATGGTACCTCATACTTATATTGAGCTCCGGCCTGCAAATCAGTTTCGACTGCAAGTTTATTGGAAGAACAGTAAGTCGCGAAGGTAAATGGTCATAGATTAAAGAATATATCACAAAAAAATAGTTTGTTTTTACAATTTCCAGGGTCGATGTATGCAATAGAAACAAGGAACCCAGGACCCATATATGCAAATAAATTTTTCCAGCTTTTCCTCTGCAAAAATGACGGAGATGATCAATCAAACACTTCTCTTTACTATAGATATCAAGAGTTAAATATAGAATCTCAAGATGGAGTCTTCGACTACTACACAAACAGAAAGAACGCTTGATGGGAACATTTAATAACAATAGGAGAACTTATATTTTCATGTTTCACTATAATACTTAAAAAATCACTACATTCTCACCACAAAGAACCACATTTATGTAAGCAAGAAGTCAAAATAGTAAAAGCAAGGCCTTAATTTAAAGAAACAGGCGTCATACTATCCACAGACACGTCGCACGAAGAACTTGCATCGTAAAACCAAAAAGAATTAATCGGAAATTTATACCCACAAAGAGAAAGCTTACATCGGGTACAACAATTTGATTTGCATCAGAACTTTCGACGAGGGGTGCACTGGAAAAGCTTCTGTTTCCGGTGCTGAAAATGAACTGTGGCCTCCCAGATGTTGAACTTGAACCTAGTCTCATAGCTTACGTTTTCTTTTATCTTCTTACAAATACATAAAAGATACAAACTTTTCAGTGACTATCAAGCTGGCGCCAAACATGACTGTCAAAAAACCCCAGTCAGCAAACCAACGCCAAAATGGAAAGGAGTAAATGAAATGGCAAAGAACCAAATTGCAGTCATCTTATGTCAGGAAACAAAAGCAAACAAGAGTTTAACAACTCACCCTCTATGAAACAGAAATGCCCTTGAAGAAATAGACCGGTATTATATGTTCCTTATATCTCTCCGATCAAAGCGCGAAGGGAGCTAGATGGGAATCCAGTGTCTTACTCTTTCAGCGCTGCTTTCATTTATTTATAGTTTTCAACCTGTGTGGAGTGTGCACATACGATACAGAGTGTTTGTCTTATCTGGCACGTTTTCGACTTTTGGAGGACAAAAGTTTGGCTAAATTTTTTGTTACGGTTTTATGTTTCAAATGGTGACATATGTCAAAAATAAGTGGGAGTGTTAGGTATGGGACACCCTGTCAATGTTGATAGCAGAGTGAGAGGATGTGTACCCACCTAACTATTGTAGATGGTGGGATGGGGCTAAGGTTGGGTGAACCCTAAAATAATTTTTTTTAACTATTTTTTTGATTTTTTAACTATTTTTAAGGTTTTGTTTTTTTAGAATTTAATTTTACTTAAGGTTGTCGTTTTTTGTAACATAAAAAGTTTTTTATTTCAGGGTTTAGTTTTATTTATAGTATAGAATATCTATACAAATTTAATTTGAAGTAAAAGTTTTATTTTTTTATGTTTTTCCTGTATTGAATTTTATTTATAGCATAAAAATAAAACCTGTACTTCAAATTAAATTTGTATAGATATTCTAAACTATAAATAAAACTAAACCCTGAAATAAAAAACTTTTTATACTACAAAAAATGACAACCCTAAGCAAAATTAAACCCTAAAAAAAAACCTTAATAATAGTTAAAAAATCAAAAAAATAGTTTTAAAAAAATCATTTTAGGGTCCACCCCGCCATCTACAATGGCGGG
>JANZXR010000001.1:16649529-16661911 GCA_027575705.1 Erythroxylum echinodendron | reverse complement strand
AGTGATGTGATCTGGGCTTATTCTCTTGGGCCTAATTTATTAGGCACTAAATAAATATATGTGGATATATTTATTGGACTAGATTGAATTAAATTGTCGGACTTTTATTATATAAGATATAATATATGCCGAAACTTATTGAGTTTTCATAATCCTAATGGGTTTAGGATTATGATATTCTTATTCCTAATAGGAATAGGGATTAGGCTTTCTCTATAAATAGAGAACATATGTCTCATTAGAGAAGAGACGAAAACCCTAGCCACCTAGACCTAGCCATTCATTCTTCATCCGAGAGAAAAATTGTGCTGCGTTCTAAAGTGTTTTAGAAAGTGCTAACACATATTAGCCGCTGTCCGGATCGTTCATCCTCATGTGGATACCGGTATAGGACGTTCGCTTGTTACAGCATCTACAAATTTGAAAACAAATACTAATTCGCGTCAAGAGGTAAATCCGTATATGTTGTATAGTTTCAGCTATACTTTTGTTATGTAGTATGGTCCATTCCGCTGCATATTATGAATACCAAGGCCATAGGTGATCTAACATCTTTTAGATAGAACGAATGGCTCAAAGGTCGATTAGCTGTGGCTAAAGCATTTAAATAGAATTTTTTATAGTTCCCCATTTATGTAGCATGTAGCATATTTTTGTATATAGAGCTGTAAACTCTGATAAGTATTTGGATACTATATATATAAGGATGATGTATGTAATGATACAATGTGTATTCGATTTTATGAAATGAAAATAAGGAATTGGGGTTTTAGATATTGCGATATTTATGTTTTAATTTATGATGCCATGAGATAAGTGATGTGATTTCTCTAGCGCACTGCCTCCACCGAGCATGTGCTCGAATTGTTTATAGACGTATAGGCACAAATGACTTATGGGAGTGGGGTATTTTAGTTCTTGGTATCAGAGTATGGTTTGGAATCTATAGGGATATATAGCAATATTAAACATGAAATATCGTTTGAAATGTGAATAGTAATCAAAGTTATTGTCTATTATATGTCATCCGGCATAAGTGATCAAGTTGGAAGGTCAGCTGAAATAAGTGACCTAGAATCAGTAGGAGCCAGTAAGGAGTCTTCGGTATCTCAACCTGAGAGAATGCCTCCGAAAATTCCTTAGAGAAGGGAAAAGAGGTATGATAAACTGCTAAAGCAGGGGACTGTGGACTTCTACGAAAGTACAGACCCTATAGAGGCTGAGGGATGGCTAGAGAGAATGGGGAGAGTTTTTGATTTGATGGATTATGAGTTAGACAAGAAGTTCGACTATGCAGTTTCCTTACCGGAAAGCCCAGCATACTAATGGCGAAAACTGTTCCAAGCAGTAACACCAGGCTATGTGACTTAAAGTGGGGAGGCTCTTTGAAGGTCTTAAAAGAAAATTATATGCCCAAGATCTACCTGGACAGAAAGATGAAAGAATTTTTAGATTTGAAGCAAGGCAACCTTTCTATGGCAGAGTATGAAATAAAGTTCAACGAACTAATGGGTTATGCTACTGCCTTGATTCCTACTAAGGAAGAAAAGTGTAGGAGATTCGAAGATGGGCTGAGCATGGAGATTCGAACGAGGTTAGCTATTTCTAATCTGGGTAGTTTTACAGAACTACGAGTTGCCTCGATCCGAATCGAGCAAGTGTTAAATGATAGTCAGTCTGAACATAGATTAGAGTCTAGACTGAAGAGGCCTAGTGAATCTCAAGGTGGTTCTGGAAGGAGGTTTAGCAAGCGTCAGAATTGATCTTTTCGACCACCGGCTAGATCAAAGCAGTTGAGGTTCAGACTGAGGGGTAGTTTTGTGTAATCTGGCAGTGGAAGAGGTACAGTATCGGGAAAACTACCAATTATGAGCATTGTAGGAAGATGTGCAGTGGTGAATACTAGAAGTTGACAGGAGCTTGCCTTCGATGCGACTCATTTTCTCATCAGATTAGAGACTGTTTCGTTGTGTATAAAGCACAATCTGGAAGAAGAGGAGTAGTAATAGAAACTACTATCTAGCAGAGTTAAGCTAGTAGGTCTGGACTGAGAGGCCATTGCAGAGGTATAATGAGTTCTGAAAGTCTTACTATTAGGACTAAGGTGTGAAGTAATCAATCACAATCTTATGCTAGAGCCTATGTAATGACCAGACAAGAGGCTCAGAATTCTCCAGATGTCGTTGTAAGTGTACTGCTTGACACTTTCGCATTGCTAGATCTTAGATCTACGTATTTTTTTATTGCACCACATATGGCATCTAGGCTACATTGTGATAGAGAACTATTGAAATATAGAAGTTTGTAAGAGGTATTTGATCCAATTTGATCAAGAAAAATTGGTGGCAGACTTAAATGTATTATAGTTAAAGAAGATAGATATTATATTAAGCATGGATTGGCTCACTACTCATAGGGCTATCATGAACCACTATATTAAGGAGGTAATATTAGTTAAGAGCAGTATTCTGAGGTATTAGTTAAGTAGTGCAAGCTAGACTGATATCATTCTCAAGTGTACTGAGATTGATCAGAGGTGGATGTGAGGCTTATTTGGCCCACATCGTTGATACTCGCACTGAGCAGAACATGCAGGACATTCCTATTGTTAGGAAATTCCTGGATGTGTTTCCCACTGAGTTGTATGGTTTATCTTTAGATAGGGAAACAGAGTTTACGATCGACTTGATTCCAAGTGCAGCTCCTATATCTATTCCTCCATATAGGATGGCACCTATAGAACTAAAGGAGATGAAGGCTCGGTTGCAGGAATTGTTGGAAAAGGGTTTCATTAGATCTAGTGTATCTCCATGGGGAGCTCCAATCTTATTCGTGAAGAACAAAAATGGAACTCTAAGATTGTTCATCGATTATAGGCAACTAAATAAGGTAACAGTGAAGAACAAGTACCCGTTGCCTAGAACTGAAAATTTGCTTAATCAGTTGCAGGGAGCTCAAGTGTTCAATAAGTTAGACTTGAGATCTGGGTACTATTAGTTGAAGATAGTAGAGGCTGATTTACCAAAAAGTGCATTCTAGAGTAGGTATAGGAATTTCGAGTTCTTAGTAATACCGTTCGGGTTAACTAATGCCCCAGCTGCATTTATGGCATTACTGAATAAGGTGTTTCAGCCTTACCTAGATTATTTTATGATAATGTTCATAGATGAAATTTTGGTGTATTCAAAAAGTAGAGAAGAGCATCTAAGATTAATTTTGCGGATTATAAGAGAGAAACAACTATATGTCAAATTCAATAAGTGTGAATTTCAGCTAGATTAAGTAGTGTTTGTGGGTTATATAGTAACTGGACAAGGCATACAAGTGGATCCAAAGAAGATAGAGGTAGTAATGAAGTGGGAAGCTCCAAAAATGTGTTTAAGATCCAGAGTTTCCTATGATTAGCTGGGTATTACTGAAGGTTTATCGAGGGGTTCTCATTGATCTTAGCCCCTCTAACCAAACTTTTGAGGAAGAATGCGCCTTTTAGATGGAATGATGAATGTAAGAAGAGTTTTGAGGAGATGAAGCATCAGTTGACTACGACACTAGTGTTGACTATTCCATCTACAACTGGAGGCTATATGGTTTATAGTGATGCTTCACATCAAGGATTGGGATGTGTACTAATGTAGTATGGAAAATTAATAGCCTATACATCGAGACAATTAAGGTCTCATAAGATTAGATATACGGTACATGATTTAGAGCTTACTATAGTAGTTTTTACTTTAAAGATATATAGATACTATTTGTATGGAGAGACTTTCTAGATATATATTAATCATAAGAGCTTGAGGTATCTTTTGAGTCAAAAAGAATTGATTATAAGACAAAGGAGATAGATAGAGCTGTTGAAAGACTATGACTGCACGATTAAGTATCACCATGGAAAAGATAATGTAATGGCTGATCCTTTGAGTAGAAAATCAAATAGTAGTGTAACTCAGATTCAGATATCGAGGTTACCAAGCTTAGTTTAATTAAAAGCTTTGAATGTAGAGTTGAACCTAGAGCAGAATGAGGCATCGATTACTATACTGAGTTTGAGACCGATGTTGTAAGAAAGAATCAGAAAAGTTCAAAGTAAAGATCTTGAAATGGTAAAGCTTATTAAGAAGTTAAAAGTGAATCTGAATTTTGAATTTGAATTAAGAGATGTGACATTATGGTTAAAGCAGAGACTGTGTGTACCCGATGTGGATGAATTGAGGAAAGAGATTTTAGAGGAAGCTAATGTGGACGCTTATGTTATGTATCCTGGTAATACCAAGATGTATAACACACTGAAGCAGCATTTCTAGTGGCTAGGGATGAGCAAGCAAGTAGCAGAATATGTTGATAAGTGTTTAACTTGCCAGCAGATTAATGTTAAGCATCAGGCTTTAGTTGGGAAGCTACATTTGTTACCTATTTTGGAATGGAAATGGGAGCGAATTATGATGGATTTCATATGGGATTGCGAAGAACTCTATGGCAAAATGATGTTATATGGGTTGTGGTGGACCGATTGACAAAGTCAGTCCATTTCTTATCTGTGAGAGAGAATAACATACTAGACCACTTAGTTCGAAAGTTTGTGAATGAGGAAGTTAGACTACATGGGGTTTTGGTCTCCATTGTATTGGACAGGGATCCCAGATTTAATTCAAGGTTCTAAAAGTTATGGGAATGAAGTTAAAGTTTAGTATTTCATTTCATCCTAAAATAGATGTACAAAGTGAGAGGACAATCAAGACTGTTAAGGATATGTACACGTTAATTTGATTATTGCACACATTACAATGATTGTTTATACACTAATTTGATATTTACCGGGTATAATTGATTTATAAATGTGATTATATTGTGAATTGTAGATGATATGTCTTGAAAATTGATTTGGTGAGTATAAGCATTAATTTAGAATTTTTGGTGAATTCAGGAAATTTCTGAGATTTTGAGTATTTTTACACTAGGAAAAATGCCAAGTGGCAAGACAATTGATTTATGGTTATAGAAATAAGTGATGAATGGCAATAGAAATAATTGATATGAGATATTAGGATTTAATGAAAAGTGTCACAAAAAATTGGGTAAAAATTGGATTAAATTGGAGATCAATAGACTAGTTAAATAAGAGGACAAAGTGGAGACCTATAGAAAATGGACAGGCAAGTGACTCTTAAACCAGGACAATCTCTCCTAAATGAAAGAATATCTTCATTTTTTATTATTCTTTCACTTTATTCATTGTCCTTATCTCTTGTTAATCTCTGTCTCATCTTCTTCAATCTTCTTCATCTACGATCCTCTCTTCTTAGCTTCATCAACATTAAAGCTTTCTCTGACCTTTCACTTGTTACCCTCATTTTGGTTATCTTCTTTATATTTATCTCTTAAAGACCAAACTCTACCACCTTTGATTTGTTGATGATCGTATGATGTGTGAAAGCTAGGGTTAAATGTTATTTGAAGATCTTAAAACTGAAACAAGGAAGTAGAATGTTGTTTTTTAATGAGATGTTGAATGAAACTTGTGTGATGATAGTTAAAGGTTAAATGTTCATGAAATGATGATGTGCATATATGAGAATCTTAAGTGATGAAATGAGCATATAAATGTCTTGCTTTACATTTGAGTTGATTAATGATCCATAGATGTCGTAGATATGATTTTGAGATGGAAAAATCATTTAAAATAGCGTAGGAAAAGGTGCAGAAAATTTTGATAGATAAATGGATGTTTCATATTTTGTTTTTAATGTATATTAATGTGGATCTCTTTGGGTGCTTTAGAGATGAACTGAAATGAGTCTAGAGCTAAAGAAAGGGAGTAATGCGGTGTCTTGAAATGGGAAGAATTAAGGTGATAGTTAGAAGTGAAATGAATGTGAGATTAGAGTTGAGCAAATGCAGAAAGTTGGTGATGAATGTATATATATATGTAGATGTTCTGTTTTTGGTGTTATGATCAAACATAGATTTTTATTTATTTGTGAATTATATTGAGCTGAAATGGAAGTGAGAATGAAGTAGAAATAATGAGGAATTTAGCTAGAAATTTTGGAGTAAGCATAGGAGAAGATAGAAGTAACTTGTAGGAGTTGGGAAAAAGCTGGAAATTGGAAGAACAAGCTGGGATTTTTTCAAATGAAGCATCCCACTATTGTGGGAATAGGTCCATAATCATGGGAATGATTAAAGAGGCTAAAAGCTTTTGTTATTGAATCCCATGATCATGGGAAGTTGTCCACGATCGTGGGAATGGTTAATACCAAAAATATGCTTCTTTTCTGTGTGGTTTGAGACAACAAATGGTTAGGTGCTTTCATATGATGCATCTAGGCTTGAATGAAGCTTGAAATGAGCTAAGTTTGATGAATAAATAAGTGATATAGTTATGGTAATGATAGATGTTATAACATAGGAATGAATTTCAAATAGAATTTTGAGATGTTGTGAGAATGAAAGTGAACCTAAGAAGGCTAATGTGATTCAATTAAGATAAATGACATTTATTAAGTAAAGGTGAATGATAAATGGGATATTTTGTGATCTTATAATGCTTGAATAACCTTAGTAAATGATTGAATGATTAAATTAGAATAATCTTGTACAAATGAGATGTAAACCTAAGTTCAAATTAAACATAATTGAGTTATGAAGTATGAATGATCTTGAGATGTGAATTAGGAAAATATACCCGGGATTGCCATTAAGCATACATTATACATATCGCAGATACATATGTATATGATTGAGTATTCATGAAAATGTACAAATTATTAATGTGTAAATGCGTATGCATCGCATCATGTTGAAGAGCAACAAGAGCAACAACATCTATACAATGCCGGGACATCGAGATAATAAACTCTCTAGAGCAAACTATAAGTCGACCTAGATGGTCTTACTTAAATTGCTTATTCTGTTTGAATTTCTGTATTGCATTGTTATTAATGTGAATGTGATTGTCATAATTCCGGATTTTGAATGTCTGAGGTGTTTGATTCATAGATAATTTATTGGAAGTACTCATTATATGTGAATTTGACTGAATAAGTGATACTCAACATAATTGTTAAATATCGGACCAAGGTCCGATAACAAATGTGAATGTGCAGGAGTAAAATTGAGCATAAGTGAATTAGTGAATTCATGTGATGCATTTCATTACATGAATGCGTGAAAACATAAAGGCAGTTATGATCGAAGTAGCCACTGAAAAAGAACTTAAAGCTCAGAAAGTGATTAAGAGCCAAAGGCTCACTATGTAAAATAAGTGTTGTATCCCCCAACAGATAAGGGATAGTTATTAATGAGCTCAGTATCCACAATGGTATAGGACAATGAACAAGACACTCGGTTATAACAACTTAATAATTGAATGTGAGTCTTATGAGCATTGCATATACATTTGACATATATATTCAAATGATTAAAATGTACTATTTGAATTGTTTTAATTGAGAGATGTGAAATAAGTGATTAAGGTGATATATGATGCTATTTGATAATTTGTGAAAGATGTGCATTATATGATGACATGAACTGTATGTGAACTTGAAACATGAAATGTATGTGTTATGTGTTATAAGTGAGCCATCGATGATGGGTAGCTCACAGAGTTCGCAAAATTCATCCAATTTTGCAATGTTAACTTTTCAAGTACGAGAGAGTGGACTTAGCTTCTAAGACAACTTAGAAGAGATCTAGTACTACTTTTAGATAGAAGAAATAGCTCAAAGTTCGGTCAGCTGAGACTAAAGGATTTAAATAGAATTTTGTATAGTTCCTTATTTATGTAGCATGTAGCATATTTTTTTATACAGAGTTGTAAACTCTGATAAGTATTTGGATACTGTATATATAAGGATAATGTATGTAATGCTACAATGTATACTCGGTTTTATGAAATGAAAAAGAGGAATTGGGTTTTTAGATATCTTGATATTATGTTTTAATTTATGATGCCATGAGATAAGTAATACGATTTCTCTAGCGCACTGCTTCCACCGGGCATGTGCTCTAATTTCTGATGGACGTACGGGCACAAATGTCTGATGGGAGTAGGGTGTTTCAACTCATCTTCATTATATTTTGCGATGTCCATTTCATTTTTATGCTTACTAGAGGGGAAGGCTAATGAGTTTTAAATGCTTCTTTATATGATTAAAATATTCTTCTTCTATTTTTTCCTTTAACAAATACTGTATTAACTTTCATTTTTTATTGTATTGTTGTATGTGTATTTTAGAGCAATCATGCTTCAACTGCTACTTAAACTATTACTCAAAATTTTATTGATATTAGCGTTGCGGCAAGGAGAGGAATGGGCATTAATAATAGCAAAAAAATACTTTTATCCTTTTTTTTGAAACGGAGGAACCCGTAGCCGCTATCCTTTGGATGTGCACTAGGTAAATCTCTGGATTGATGCAATAGCCTGCAAATCACGCCAACCGGGCACTCCACACGAGGCAAGCCCTATGCGACAGGCTTGATCGAGAGAGTGTAGGTAGGAGGATTTGAACACAGGACCTTTCGCCCTCATGGCCTCCCACTCCACCAATTATGTTCAATTTTAAACCTCGATGAAAGTAATCCAAGTTATTAATAAGCTAAATTTACAAGTTTCACTTTAATCAACTATAAGACATTGAAATGAATGTCCACTTCATTATTAAAAGCAAAACTCCAATTCACAATTCACAATATAAGATTAATAATCCTATTTTGACTATGTTAAATATAACACTTCTAATCATGCCTCAAAGAAATAAAACATCAAACTAATATAATATTCACAAATGAACAAGTATGTTTCAAATTTTAATTTAATCACATAATATTTTAGTTTAGTCATCGTCTCTTATTTCATTTTAGTTTTGAAGTCTTATAACCTAGCTTTAGATATATCAATGTCATTTAAAATCCTATGGCACCACTCTTAGCATTTTTTTCCATTTCAAAGGCCTAATATTCATTCTACTTATTTTATTTTCTTTTATATTATTTTTAAGTTCTAAAATTCATTCTAAATATTTTATTTTTAAGCCCCGAGATCTACTTTCATGTGTTTCATTTTTATTTCAAGTCCTATAATACAACATCAAACATTTTCTCTATTTTACAGCCCTAATATTCATTCTAGGGATTCCATTTCATTTTAGTTTAGTTTTAAGCCCTAGGATCTACTCATAGGCATTTCATTTTCATTTCAAGTTTATAGAACTACTCTATGCATTTTTTTTAGATTCCAGCAACTAATATTCATTCTAGGAATTCCATTATTATTTTATTTTATTTTTAAGTCCTAAGATGTAACATTGGCATTTCAATTTAATTTTAAGACCTAATATCTAGTATAGGTATTGCATTTTTATTTTCAATCCATAGCCCCATGGTAAGACTATAATTAATTATCAACTAATTCTAAAGGTGTAAAAGACATGCCAAATTCATATTTATCCTCACCAATGCCATTCTATGAATGATTTGTCTCATTTAATTACTTTTAGTTCTAAAATTAATCAACTTATACTTAATTCACCATGATCATTACGGCTTTTTTATTTCCGAATATATGTTTTGACCTTTTGTTACTGTTGACAATTAAGATTAGGGAATCCATACACTAGTTTAATTATATATTTTCACTAAACTAACAATTTTAAGTGTTACTACATTGCTTTTTGTTATAAAAGTATAAACATTGTATATGAATCCTATTCACATTGTATCTGAATCCACACTATATTTGAGACTTAACAAATTCATCCCTAACTATAAACAAATACACTGGTACCTGACATTCTTCACCAATAATAACACATTCAAGCACACAATGAACTACTAATAGTTGGAATAAATGCAGACAACATGAAGGACATCAACCAAAACCGACCCAAACAAAAGCTTCCCTAACAACAAGTAGCAGAAAAGTAAAAAACCAAGTGAAAAGGAGGGATAACTAACCATGATGAAAGAATAATCACAGACAGAGATGACGATGATGGTGTATAACTAGAGAATAACAGAAGGTGACGACGATGAGGTTGGGGGGAAAAAATCACATCATTGTTAGACACCTTGAGCCGATGGGGAGAGGGGTTCGATGTCCTGGCTTAAACATGAAACAAATGACATCGTTTTTCTTCTAATTAAAAAGACAACCCGGTGTCATTGAATTTACCGACGGAACAAGGTTGTGTCGATATATTACTGACGTAATTCATTTTTGTTGGTAAATTTCATAGGCATTTTTTGTCGAAAATTATTGGCGCCTATTTTTGTGATGACTTTCACTAATTCGTTGCTAATTTCCATCAGCAAAGTTTCGTCTCCTCCTTTATTTTCAGATTTTGTCCGTCACAAATTACCTTTTTTTTCCAATAACTTTAACTACAAAAAACAGTTTCCATTGCTACTTTATTACAGAATTTTTTCGGTCAATAATTTACAATTTTCTTGTAGTGTGTGGATTATGTTTCTTGTTGTAAGTCTTATCTTTATATTAAGGATATTTGAAGCAACTATCTTCACTATCTTTTGTGATGTCCATTTCCTTTATGATTTTTAAATGCTTCTTTATAAGATTAAAATATTCTTCTCCTATTTATTCCTTTAACAAGTGCTGCATTAACTTTTATTTAATTTTTATTGTAGAAATAATGTTGACTCATTAAATTATTACTTTTGTTGGTTGTGTATTTTAGAGCAATCATTCTTCAACTGCTACCTAAACTATTATTCGGACTTTATTGATATTAGAGTTGTGGCACGGAGAGGATTGGGCAATAATAATAAATAAATAATAACATTTATCCATTAAATATAAGTGATCACCAGTGTACGTATGTCCTTAACTTATACTAAATTACATAATAGAAGAAAATTATATGTCCTTTTTCTTATAGAAACTCATTGAATTTCTAGTACCTTAAATTTTACGATTCAGTGCATCACTTTGTAAGCATTACACTAATTGGACAGCGACATCTTTAGACCAAGATTAAAGGGCAATAGAGTTATCGGAAGTTTACATCATCACAGGCGTACCTGTTTATCTCGTGTAAAATTTAAATGTTACCACTCTCATGTGCTTACTAATAATCATTTATTTGTTAAATGTTGTAAAATTTTTAATCGCTTATATAAAAACTAGCAATTATGTCCATCTTATCTTCTTATTTGTATCATATATTAAAATAATCTTTTATAATATATTTATTTTGATAATATGGGAGAGCAAGTGAATCAACATGTAGAAGAATTATCACTATAAATTTCATTATATATGTATCGTTGATGTGTTACAATATAATTTAAATACTTTCACTTTAAAGATAAATATTAAAGATTTTGATTTGTAATAATACTTATTTTGAGTATCTATTAAATAGTTATTATGCTATTGTTAAATGATAAAATTTAATTTTTTATAAATTCTTATTAATAATTACTTTTTTTTTGGTGTGATATAAAGCTTGACACAATCGAGATCCACCTAGCATTTTTTGCTAATTCTTTTGTTAAACCAAGCATCATTTTTTAATTATTTTAGGCTGACGTGAACGGGTTTCTTTTGGTAAACCACTAATCACTCTTTTACTAATTCAGATTGACATGAACGGGTTTCTTCTGTTAATATAAAGGGGTCAGCATGGATTGGTTACACGAGTCTCACCACGGATTGGTTACACAAGTCTCACCAACATTGTGGATAATTTTATAATAGGTTACTGGTGGCCACCTCACAGCATCAACAGAATAATCAATGGAATCGATCTTGCGTACTGCGTTTAACGTACTTTGGAAGCATAGGAGTGGTTAAGCAGACAATACATCACATCCACGCTTAACTTTGACTTTAAAGTAACTAAGGAATCCAAATTTCTAGTATTTATTAACTAACCAAACCAACCCCACTTACTGTCAGGTTCAAACGTCATTCTAGGCAGCTAATGTCACCAAATAATCACTAGCCTCTTTGTTTATTTGAATGCTTCCTGTCTAACCTTCCACTATAAAGAATCTGCTTGGCTTCTTACATTAATTATGTGGGTTTGGTAAAGGAATAAAATGATGCACGTCTCTAGTACTGACAGTACTTTATATACAGTGTAATCGAATAACCTGTTTTTAATAAATAAATAATTTTACTTTCGTTAAACAAAATATTGTAATTGGATAGTTAATTAAATAATTATATTTCAAATTAATTGAACTATCAAAATGTTGAAAATAATATGAGTAACTTGAAGTAAATCACACGTTAATATAGAATTCATGTACAATATACGAGATACACAAGAAGGGGATTGAATTGTGTATTCTTTTTGTGAATACAAAAACTTTAATATATCTTGTTAAGAACTTTTCCAACTGTTAAAAGAAT
>JANZXR010000001.1:16634476-16645833 GCA_027575705.1 Erythroxylum echinodendron | reverse complement strand
CCATGGTTGTGAAACTTGCCTTGAGGAAGCAAGCACTGAAATGCGCAGTCGTTGTCCTTCTGACAAAGCAGCAATAATTTGGTATGAAAAATGCACGATGAATGTTTTGCCATCTTGACTACAAAGATAAGTTCTATTAGTGCAATGGCGAAATTTTAAAGCATCCGTAAAATTAGACGCCGGAGACACGGGTTGTTTTGCCGGCTGGTAAGGGAAATTCTCCGGAGTTCAGACCTCTATGCAGCCGGACACATTGGGCTGGGGGTTTAGAAAAGCTTTACGCGTTGGTCCAGTGCACTAGGGATCTAGAGCTCGAGTTGCATGAAGTGTCTTAGAAAGATGGCTTCTGAACACGAATTTTATTGCTCGAATTTAGCTGGTGGAAAGTTTGTTTTACGGAGTTGCAGCATGAAATTTTAGATATACCCTTTTGTGAATGTTTGATTCTTAGCTTTAGAAATATAGCTGGAAGTTCGATTATTCAGAAAGTTGGTGGTCAAAGTGCTTATACGAAAACCCGAAATTGTTACAATTTCTGAAGAGGAGTGAGCGCAATGAATTGAATATGTTCGACATCTAAAAAAAATGTTTTCCTATTTCTTCACTTTCAAGAAATTTATTATAAATGAGTCACTGGACAAAATAAAAGACAAGTTTTATGTTACATGTATACAAAAAAGGTAGAGTGGCAATTGTAAATGTGAAAATATAGTTTTATTGAATTCTTTTACATCTTTTCGAACTCACATAAATGTTTCAAAGTTTCATTTAAACGTTCTAAACTTCTAATTTTATCAAAGTGATACTGTTGATTGTGACTTGTAAAACAACAGTTGATGTACTAATTATGAAAATAGTTAAGTGTTTTGATCATAATAGAATTTTCAGTTTTGCAGAAGTAGGGAGCGTGAATTTGCCTATTAGGGGCGGGTTGAGTTGGTGGAGTTGAGGAGAGAAGTATGGGGCTAAAAAGTTCTGTGTTTGAATCCCCCTATTTAGATTCTCTCGATCGAATTTGTCATACAGGACCTATTTAGTGCAGAGTATTCGATTAGCGTGATTTGCAGGCTATTTAAATAGCAACTGCTAGTTCTTCCCTTAAAAAAAAAAAGGGGAGCGTGACTTAAATTCATTTGAACTTAAATACTGTTGAATGTCATTAGATCTAAGCGGCAAGTTAATCAGCAACTCTTCAATTGCTTCACACAAGAAGGCAAGGTTTTAGATAACAACAAATTAAGGGATGTCAAACAAAAGACAGATATGTTGTTTCTTTTTAATCGAGGCTGTTTGATATTCAATTTAATTCAGATATTTTCCCGGTACGTAAATTAGATTCCGTTTGAGTTAGAGGTATTCAGTAGGATAGTAATATCGATCACACCCTTGACCAGATGTATGTTCTCAATTTCTCATCTACCTTCTTGTCTTTTAAGTGATTCTAACCTAATAAACCGATTAATAACTTAACACCATTTGTTTATTCATGCGTAAAAGAAACTATATACCTAGTCTCAGCCATTATTATGTCTTTATCGAAAGCAAACCATCAACCTGCATATAAAAATTCGCCTACAAGTTGGACAGACGCTGTATATATATGTACGCGATCTTAAGCTTCAAAGCGTAAGCACAAAAATGGTCCTCTCAAATTTGGGCAATGCCTTCTATCTACTTTCATTTGTACTTCTAATCCCAGCTGCTAATGGAGGCCCTCTATTCCACATTTGTTCAAATAATAAGTTCGAAGAAAATGATCCTTACCAATCTAACCTGAACCGGCTTCTTTCCGTATTAGCTTCTTCTACACCTTTTGCAGGATTTAGTCAAAGCACACAAGGACAAAACTCACCTGGACAAACCTCCTACGGAATTGCTCTTTGTACAGCGAACGTCAAAAACCAGGATTGCCAAGGTTGTATTCAGGCGGCCGCCGTTGAAATCCAAAAGAGCTGCAGTTTAGACAAAGAAGCAATCATTTGGTATGACAATTGTATGTTAAAGTACTCCAACAACAATTTTTTTGGCCATGTTGACTACAAAACACAGTTCCAGCAGTGTAACTTTCGGGAAGTACAACATCCGGCAAAATTAAGGCGGAGAAGACGCCAGCTTTTCCGCAGGCTAATCAAGGAAGCTTCAGCGAGTTCTAGCCTATTTGCTTCCGGAGACGTCAATCTGGGATCGTCATCGAAGATTTATGCGTTGGTTCAGTGCACCAGGGATCTATCTAGATCAGGTTGTAACAAGTGTCTGAAAAAGATGGTTTATATCCATGCATTTACCTGCTTGAAGAAACCTGGTGGAAAGTTTTACTCGGGGAGTTGCAACCTTAGATATGAGATATACCCTTTTGTGAATTTTTAAATTTTGTCTGCGATTAATTGGAAAGTTAATAAAATAAGCAATTGCCAAACATGCATGATGAAGTGTTGTTCTGTAAACTGATAACCATTTTGATCTATGAGGAGAAGTACATGACTGTTTTGTATGCTTGATTTGTAAGATATTTTAGTGGCCCATGTTACTTATAAATTTGAGTCTAATAAAAAGAGCCCAAGATCATGGTTATTGGGTCTTAATGAGTTAGGCTCAAGTGAGTCTAACACCTTTTCCCTCTCTTCTTTAAGTTCCAACAGAAACATATATAAGGGGAGTTATATGTTTCTAATATATGACAACGTTTTGAAAAGGGTGAAAACATAAAAGAGTTTCTGAACCATTGCAGAAACTAATTCACGGTAGCCAAAGAAAGAAAGGGAATAAACGGTGATCAAGAACATTACGTAATAATGGATTCAGGTTTGTCTTTATTTGTTGATTGATCCATAAAAGTTTACAATTGGTATTAGAGCCTACGTTGTTTGTATTGCATGGTATTGCATTGTTTGTGTTGTTTTCTGTATTGTCATTGAACATAAACTTCTGGTTTTGTTTTGGTTTATTTCCAACATTTCCGAAATTGGTTTTCGGTATTAGTGGTGAAATGGAAAGAAAACCAATTGAATGTGTTGATGAGTTTACTATGTTAAGAAAACAAAATCAAACATGATGTCTAAGTTTGTTGTGTCTATTTGCAATAAAGTTCATGTTATAAACATGTGTTTATTGTTGTTGAGAAAGAACCGAAAGGTTGGTTCTTGAAACAAAAGGTTAAGTCTTACCATGATTTTCATGAACTAATTCATGTTTGCTATGTTCTTCTCTACAAAGACATGTGATTTTGGTTGTTGAAATAAAACAACAAAAATAGGCTTGGGTTTTGAAAAGAAAAGTTTTGATTCTTGAACGAAAAGGTTGAAATTGCCATGAGTTTTCTTGAATCAAATCTGCATACGTTTCTGGTATCTTGAATGTTAGGATGGGATGTATTGTAGTATGAAAGAAAACCCATGAAACAAACCTATGAAAGAAAGAAAAAAAAAAATGAAAAACACAGAAGAAACCAACCAAAGGAAGACGATGAAGGGGCAGAGTTTGGCGCATGCAGTCCACGTGCCAAACGTTTGCCACTTTTTTTGGGCCAATGCTGGCTCGTTCTCTGCATGTGCCAAATGGGCTTCCTAAGCCCAAAACTCATTTTTTGGGCTAGTTTTTGGCCCTTTGATCCTTAAAGGATTAGTTAGGGTTATATTATGCAACCTTAATTATTAAGTAATTAAATTATGGACTTTAACCCTAAGTAAAACAATTTTAGGATGGGACATAATGGATCATTTAATTCATAATTGATTTAGTTTTATACATAATATAATTTTGAAAATCAGTACCATATTATATGTTTATTTGGTACTTTGAATATTTTATATTATGCAATATTTAGAATTAAATGTTCCTATTATATGTTGACTGTGCTACATAACATAATGATAATTTAAAATAGTTTGTTAGTCACCAAAGTGATCAAACTAATTTAAATTAAAATTTGTCACGTACAATAATTGTCCAATTAAATGACTATTGCGTGGGAAGCTTATTCGTCACCAAAGTGGCCTAGCTTGAAAAATTAAACATTTAATTGTAAATGTTTCAATTGTTCATGTTGATATGATGCTATTAAAAGGACATAAAAGTTGAACTGGACAATTGAGATTATTAATTATAACGCTAGGAGATCACCTAAAGATGGATCATTGCTTATAATTAATAATATTAAAGGGTCTTTATCAACATATTTAGTTAATATGATTGTATATCCAAAGATAACATACATGTTGACTAGAATATGATTGATTGTTTATTATAGTGAACTATATTGGCATCATGATAGGTTACAGCTATGTATTTAAATTTTACCCAAATGAGAATTTAAATGAATAATCAAAGTCTATTATTAGTTTGAATCCATTTAGGTATACTCAAAGCATAAATGCTTGAGATATATATTGTATTTGCAGCATCTTCTAATTTGTTCGCTTTAGGAAATGACTTGATCAAGTTCAATGGTTTTAACTATACGGATTGGTCCGAACAAATCCAGTTCTAACTGGGTGTAATAGATTTCGACTTGACCATAGTGTCAGACGCAAGGCCCGCAGCTATAACTGAGACCAGTTCGGAAGTTGACAAGTCTTATTATAGGGCTTGGGAACGGTCTAACAGGCTGAGTTTGAATTTGATGCGAATGTCAATTGTAGAAAGCGTGAAGCCATCAATGCCTAAGACAGATAATGCAAAGGAGTCCATGTTAAAGCTTAAGAAATACTCTCAATCTGATATAGCTAATAAGTCTATAATAGGAACTTTAATGAGTGAGCTAACGACCAAGAAGTTTGACTGGTCACAACCCATTTATGACCATGTAACCCATATGTCAAACCTAGTTGCAAAGATGCAATCTATGGGTATGGATATGAGTGAGTCCTTTCTAGTACAGTTCATTATAAACTCACTTCCTCTTGAGTTTGGCCAGTTCTAGGTGAATTATAACACCATTAAAGAAAAATGGAACCTTTAAGAAATTAAGGCCATGTTGGTTCAGGAGGAAGGGAGACTGAAGAAAATGAAGGAGCACTCCATTCATCTCACATTTCATCCAGGAGCTAGTAGCAGCAAGCACAAACTAGGAAAGAAAGGCAAAGATAAGAACAAAGCTCTCAGTAAAGTAAATAAGGGTCGAATCCATAAAGACAAGAGGTGCCACTTCTACAAGAAGGCTGGTCACTTCAAAAATGATTTCCCTAAACGAAAGGCTTGGTTCGAAAAGAATGGTACATATCATGTCTCAGTATGTTTTGAATCAAATCTTATTAAAGTGTCTAATAATACCTAGTGGTTAGATTTTGGTTTAACTACTTATATGTCACATATTTAATAGGGATTCCTTTCAATCCAACCTATAAATGGAACTGAAAAGTTCTTATTTATGGGGAACAGAATGAAGGCACAAATAAAGGGCATTGGGACGTACAGATTGATCTTAGACACTGGGTGTTACCTGGATCTAGAAAAGTGTCTTCATAGTCTTGAATGTGCTAGAAATTTAGTTTTTGTTGCAAAGTTGGATGTTGTAGGATTTCAATTTAAGATTGGAAACTGTGTTATTTCATTGTATAAACACAAGTACTATTCTAGTTCTGGTACTTTAATTGATTGTTTATATCGTTTCAATCTTGATGTTGATTTTGCTACGTCTCTGTTTCATATTGACCATATTATAGGAAGTAAAAGTAGTGCACAAAATGAATGTTCTGCTTTTTTATGGTATAAAAGATTAGGTCATATATCCAAAGAAAGGGTACAGAGGTTAGTGAAAAATGAAATCTTACCTCTATTGGATTTTGTTGACTGGGATAAATGTATGGATTGCATTAAAGGCAAGCAAATCAAACATATATCAAAGCATCTAGCCACAAAAAGTGACAAATTAATGGAATTAGTACACATTGACATCTGTGGTTCTTTCGACATTCCTTCTTGAGGCAGTGAAAAATATTTCATTACCTTTATTGATGACTTCTCACGATATGATTATATTTATCTACTGTATGAAAAATCTCAGTCTGTGGATATCTTAAAGATGTTCATTAATGAGATAGAAAGACAGTTAGATAGAAAAGTAAAGATAGTGAGGTCCGATAGAGGTGGCAAATATTAAGAAAAATTGGATAAAAGTGGACAATGTCCAGGTCCATTTGCAAAGTTTCTTGCAAGTCGAGGCATATGTGCACAATACACGATGTCTGGTATACTGCAATAAAATGGTGTAGCCAAAAGGCATAATCATACTCTTATAGATATGGTTAAGAGTATGTTAAGTTATAGTATTATACAGTTATCATTGTCGATGTATGCATTAAAGACCGCTGCGTATTTGCTTAATAGGATTCCTAGTAAAGCAGTTCCTAAGACACCTTATGAACTGTAGACAGGAAGGAAACCTAGTTTACAACAGCTTAACATTTAGGGTTGTATGGCAGAAGTAAGGTTGTAATATCCACATGAAAAGAAGCTTGATGTGAGAACTGTTAGTGGGTTTTTTATCGGCTATCCTGAAAAATCAAAGGGGTACAGATTTTATTATCCTAACCATAGTACGAGAATAATTGAGTCTGATAATGCTCGGTTCATTGAAAATGGCCAAATCAATGGGGTGGAGAACGTGAAAAGTGGATATTCATGAGAATCGAGTAGAAACTACAACATCAAACGTGATCCCACCGATTGTTATTCCACTTGTTGCTTTACGGATATGCAATATACCGGAACAACAAATTAATGTTTCAATTTCACAAGTTGAACATATTAATGAAGAACCAGCTAATGATGTTCAAGTTACAAATGATCAAGTGATGCCACAATAAGTAGCATTATGAAGGTTTGTAAGGCAGAGAAGACCAGCTATTTCAAGTGACTA
Source organism: Erythroxylum echinodendron (assembly GCA_027575705.1). NCBI lineage: Eukaryota > Viridiplantae > Streptophyta > Magnoliopsida > Malpighiales > Erythroxylaceae > Erythroxylum > Erythroxylum echinodendron. The sequence continues at coordinate 16,638,977 of JANZXR010000001.1, read as the reverse complement.
TGAAATTTACTCACTTGAACATGATTGTGACTTGAGTATTAATAAGGATCCAGTCTTGTTCAAACAAGCCATAGAATGTAACAATTCTAAAAAATGGTTCAATGCTATGAAAGAAGAGTTGAAATTAATAGATGACAACAAAATCTGAAAATTAGTTAAGTTTCCAGAAGGTACAAAGCAAGTGGGTTGTAAATAGGTCTTTAAGACCAAATGTGACTCACAGGGCAACATTGAAAGCTATAAAACCAGACTTGTTGCCAAATGTTATACTTAAAAGGATGGCATTGGCTATAAAGAGACCTTCTCTCTAGTTTCAAAAGACTCGTTAAGAATTGTTATGGCCCTAGTAGCTCATTATGATTTAGAGCTTCATCAAATGGACGTAAAGACTGCCTTTCTAAATGGTCACTTGGAAGAAGAAGTGTATATGGATCATCCAGAAGGTTTTAAAATCACAAGAAAGGACAAGTTAGTGTGCAAATTAAAGAAGTTAATATATGGACTGAAACAAGCTTCTCGCCAATGGTACCTTAAGTTTAATGATGCTATTATGTCTTATAGTTTTGTAGAGAACACTGCTGATCGATGTATCTATATGAAAATCAGTGGGAGCAAGTTCATTATATTAGCCCTATATGTTGACGATATCCTTCTTGCTGCTAATATCAAGAATTTTCTTTCTAATAATTTCGAAATAAAAGATATAGGTGAGGCATTCTATGTGATCAGAATAGAACTATTTCGTGATAGATCACAAGGATTGTTAGGATTATCTCAGAAAGCTTATATTGAGAAAATATTAGAAATATTTAAAATAGAAAAGTGCTCCGTAGGGATAGCTCCAATTCAGAAAAGGGGACAAATTTAGTCAAATGCAATGTCCATAAAATAATTTGGAATATAAGGAAATGGAGTTTATTCCTTATACGTCAGTAGCTGGGAGCTTAATGTATGCTCAAACATGTACTCGGTCAAATATCAGTTTTGCTATTGAAATGCTAGGCCGATATCAAAACAATCCTGTAATGGACCACTGGAAAGCTGCAAAGAAATTCCTTAAATATTTACAAGGCACCAAAGACTATATGCTCACATATAGAAAAACAACTCATCTCGAAGTGATAGGTTATTCAGATTCAAACTATGCCAGTTGTGTAGACTCACAAAAATCTACATTCGGTTATATGTTCCTATTAGCTAGAAGAGCAATTTCGTAGAAAGTGGAAAGCAGTCTGTTATTGTTACTTCCACTATGGAGGCTGAATTTGTGACATGCCTTTGAGGCCACAGTTCATGGATTGTGGTTACAAAACTTTATTGTAGGTCTTGGTCTTGTCGACAATATTGCTAGACCGTTAAGAATTTATTGTGATAATTTCGCAGCCGTTTCTTCTATAAGAATGACAAGTATTTAAAACGTACTAAGAATGACAAGTATTTAAAACGTACGAAACACATAGATTTGAAGTACGTGTCTGTAAAAGAAAAAGTGCAAAAACATAAAGTGTCAATTGAGCATTTTAGTACAGCTCTAATGATAACGGATCTGTTAACTAAAGGCTTACCTCCCAAAACATTTATTGGCCATGTTGAACGAATGGACATTATAGATAAGTCCTTGTTAGCATAGACTTCTGACATGTATATATACATATAATTGTCTTGCTCGAATTATTATGACACTTGTGAATTCAATTACAGTCATATTTGTTTTTGCTCACTTACTTGTTATCCATATTATGATGTATACAATAATTGTTTCTGTGAAATAACAAATTACAGAATTACCCACTTAACGTTATATAAATTGAGTTGATTATGAGATACATGAAAGGAATCATGTTGTATAACTTTTGACCGCCATAATCCCATCATCTTAATTCACTTAAGAATAATTTAATCGATTTAATGTATTGTGTGCATTTAAAGTTTGATTGTTGAATCATCAAGTCGTAACATGAGCCAAGTGGGAGATTGTAAAATATTTTAGTGGCCCATGTCACTTATGAATTTGAGTCTAATGAAAAGAGCCTAAGATCATAGTTATTGGATCTTAATGAGTTGGGCTCAAATAGGTCCAAGATTCTTTCTCTCTCTCCTTTAAGTTCCAACAGAAACATATATAAAGGGGAGTTATATGTTTCTATATATGACAAGGTTTTGAAAAGAGTGAAAACATAAAAGAGTTTCTGAACCATTGCAGAAACTAATTCACGGTAGTCAAAGAAAGAGAGGGAATGAATGGTGGTCTTGAACATTACGCAATAATGGATTCAGGTTTGTCTTTATTTGTTCATCGATCCATAAAAGTTTACATGACTAGCCAGCTTGTTTCTTGCGCCTAAGGATTGTTAGAGTCATAATAGATGGGGCCAAAGCCTTTACTTGCAGTCCGGACTCGCAAAAATTACGTACGTAAGAATGCCAGAAACACTTGTAGCTAAGATTAACTTATTTGTGAAAGTTGCATGTGAGTCACGCATGTGAAATTCTGGAACAAAGGAATGCGGCAACTTTGTTTCTCGATAGGTTTCTTGTTGTTTCCGAAGTTATTTTTTGAACAATCCAAAACAAATAATATATATAGGGTCTACTAAAAGCTCAATTTTAATATGCTACGGAATCTTCAGTCTTGTAGTAAATCCCATTGTTGTCATGGGTTTGTGGAGATAACGAAGATAAAGGGGCTATGCTTGGTATCGTCTTATCCTCATAATCCCAAAACTCATCAACAGCTCCGTCGCTGCCTTAACGTCACTTTCCAATTAAGAACTCTCCGCCTTCACTACCTTCACATGGGTTTAGGACAAAGAACTCTGTGTCTTTACCACCTCGTTACTCTGCAAACTCTGTGTGTCTTCGATCTTCCTTATCTCAGAGCGATCAGTCTCTGAAACAACAGATTCAATAAAAACTGAAACATTACAATCCCAATTTCGAGAGGAAATTTCATAATTGCTTTGCTTCCTCAAAATCCAAAAGTTGCAGTATCATAAGCTTTAACAACTTACTACGGCCATGTAAAAGTAAAACATGCCCAACCAGAGCCGAGTGCCTTTTCGGTTTGTCCGTACTTGTCCTGTGGTCGTCGGCGAGTACCTTTGTAACAATTCTATTGTTAACAATTAAATTCAAAAATATTTTAATTAATTATAATCCATATATATATATGTATAATTATCAGGCTCATCCTAGGAATATTAACATAGAATAAACAGTAAACTAACAAATTATTGTTAACATGAATAAACAATAAGCTTTACTTATAACAAATATAAAATTTTAATTAATGTAATTTATAAATATACATAATATAGTAAAAATACAAAATTTTGAAATATAATTTATTATAATATTTAGGTCCTGTAATGTTAGCCGAATTCTAATGTATCGTGATAACAACTTTAAGGCATATGCCTAATTGCTTTTGAGGGTATCCAAGGGTCATTGAGGATTGTAGACCCAGAAGTAGAATTCCAACTTCATTTGTAACATAACTCTATTATAAAGCTTTTCCTTTTTCTTTTAACCAAGAACTTCATCACTAGGATTGCAAATCTGCAAAAAAGGAGCAGAAAAGTCACAGCATCTGCTCTAAATTGAGATGCAGAAACCACGTAACTTAAAAGTCCAGGTTTGGACTATCATCCATACCGCCTATACAAAATCCACAAAGGTCTGCACGAAAAGTCCAGAATGTATGGGTTGAGAACAAAAAGAAAGAGGACAATCATTCATAATGCCCAGGCAAAAATCACCATTGAATATTCATAAGTTGGTGGTAATATAAACGGAGGTAGCCAGCTTCATTATTTTTTCCTTTTTTCCTTTTAAGTGAAGAATGTATTAAAACCAACACCAGAAAATGGGAATCAAGAAAATTTGAAGTTAAAAATATTGATAGATAAAGATCTCTTCTGATTTAAAAAACCTCTGGTAACTATTCTTTTGACTCTAAAAGTACAAGATGAATACAGCGACAAACCAGCCAAGTCGAAAAACCACTCCACTGGAACGAGAAAGTGAATTCTTAAGAAAACAAGAATTAACAGTAATAAATATTTAACAACAAAAATATGCTGACAAAAATAAATATGCAGATCGATTGATAAAGATATGCGATTGAAAAGAGCGAGAGCGACTGGTAATAAACACCGTGAACAGGAGCGAAACTCTGTGCGCCAGCGAGAGAGAGAGAGAGAGAGAGAGAGAGGTGATAGTAGAGAGGTGTAACGAGGATCTCCACGTTGTACTGTAGATTATAGTGATGTAAACAGTAACTTTCCAGCATTGAAGAAGAGAAAGAGGCTGATTGGATGGCTATTAGAGAGGGCAATTGGAGGGCGACTTCGAAGTTATGTTGGGGACTTTCCTATTTTAGCGACGTAATGTTGGATAAACTGGCAAGCTACTATTTTGGGGGAAATTATGGAGGCATCCGAGGAAGGCTTACATGGAGATAATCCCTCAGACTCGGAGGGAAGCCATTTCCCTTCTCTCT
>JANZXR010000001.1:16616806-16628736 GCA_027575705.1 Erythroxylum echinodendron | reverse complement strand
TAATAGGAATAAGGATTAGGGTTTCTCTATAAATAGAGAACCTATGTCTTATTAGAAGATAGACGAAAACCCTAGCCCCCAGCTGTTGGTTTTCCGAGAGAAAAATTACGCGGCGTTCAAAAAGTGTTTTGAAACGTGCTAGCACACATTAGCAGTGTGGATACCGGTAAAGGATGTTCGCGCATCGCAGTGTCTAAAAATATGAAAAACAAATATCAATCCGCATCAAGAGGTAAATCTGTACTTGTTCTATGTTTTCGGTTATACTTTTGTTGTGTAGTATGGCCTATTATGTTGTGTATTATGAATACATGGGCCATAGACGATCCAACAAGTATAACATAGTGTGCAAATCTCTGATGCCTAAGTTGTCATTTGTAACTTGGCTAGCAGTTAGAGGAAGACTCAAAACCAATGATAGATTGAAGGGAAATATTGATCAAGTATGTTTTCTTTGTAAGTTACAACCTAAAACCATAAACTACACATATTTGATTGGGATAACATATTAGTTTGGGCTGAAAATATTTAAAAAATAATCGGGGATGATAAGAAGTGCCTAAGTCCAATACTTACCTAATAAGTTTACTCAATTTGGTTTGAAAGAAATCAAGGGATCTTCAGAGATGTACATAATGACAAAGTATACGGTGATAAATATGAATTTTTTTTCGATTAGGGAGACACTGATTTCTAATCAAGCAGTTAATAGTTTAAACTTCTCTATGAAATGTAATTATGGCCTATAGTAACTTCTATCTTGATTACTCTGGCATCAATACTAGCTTTGTTTTGTTGAGAGGCTAATCCTCTACTTAGATTCTTGTCCCTTATAATTATAGGAACCTTGTATTAGCATGGTAGGCCTTTAAACTATTCAATGAAAATTTTTTAACTTTTAAAAAAATAGAACTAAACAAGGTGACTGGATAACTAATAGACCATATACTCAACTAAGATGTTGTGATATTCTAGAACATGAATCCTAATAAATCTAGATCAGATTAATGACAAAATAATTCACGTGATGTCAGCACTTGACTGACAACAAGATTAACCATGTAGTCTTTTTATATGTTTGCAAACAACTTTTAGAATATCACTATGCCAACTACCAAGCTATATTTAATCTTTGACTAATAATATTATCTCTTAATCATAGTATCATCAACTCTCTATCCAGTTCAAAGTATTCTTAAAAAACTAAATCCTCTTATTTAATCCTTTCGATTACCCCTAAAGTTCTTTAAACTTAGATAGCATGTAAGAGGTTGTTAAATTCTATTCTAAATAGTTTGAGATCCTCTTTGATCCAACCTTGAGTTTTAGTTATCCATTTGACGATCTTGTCCCATAAAACCTTGACACATTGCACATTAAAGAGTTATAGGAGAATGTGTTGAGGAAAATAGCAAAAAGGAACCTAAAGTACATATGTTCTATAGAGTCATCTTTACATAAAACACGGTTTATTTTAAATGTTAAATTTAAGCAGTTTGAGATCCTCCTTAATCCAAACTTATATTTTAGTTAACCATTCAATTATATCTTCCTAAGAAACATTTTCATAATTATGCATTTAAAAGTTCTAGGAGAAAATACGAAGGCATATAACCAAAAAAAAAAAGGATTTGAAGTACAAATGCTCTATGGACTCATCTTTTAAGTTGCATACAACAGATAATTTATTGCTCTATAGACTCATCTTCTAAGTTGCATAAAATATATAATTTATCTTGAATGTTAAATTTTATCCTACCCTTAAATCTTAACTTCTTCGAAATAGCTAATCAAAGGATGAAAGATATTTTTGGATTGTTGAGGTCTTGCCACATAAGTTTATACCAGGTCATTTTTGGCATAAAGGAACAAAAATTTTCAAACAAGATTTGTTATTGAAAGATTAAGACTTATGTTTGAGCCACATCCAATGGTCATCTCTACCTTGATAAAGGGACAAAATTAGTAAAAGTTCCCTTATTATAGAGAATCTTCTAGAGCCATATAAAGGCTAATGCCAATTATCCCCATTAACAAACACTTCTACTGAATTAGGGAAGGATGTTTTAACTGAATTATTGTGTGGAAATATTAACAAGCACTTCTATTTTTATTGAATCGAAAAAGGATGTTTTAATTGAATTATTGTTTGGAAATAAGAAAAAAATCCCAAATCATGTTAATTATCAAACCAAAACTATACCTTCTTACCATTTCTCACTATAGGCGTTCCATTTAGGTTGAACATTCCACAAAACAACATCCTTAAAGTAGTAAGCATAGATCCATCTTATTTATATCAATTCTTTATTGTCGATGATTCTTTAGATTCTTTTAATTAGTATAACAACATGGCTCATAAGAATTTGATTTGTAACCTTTTTTGGCTTTTAAGACAACATAACTTAGACCATTTAACTTCAACATCGATTGGGTTGAGTTCCTTACATTTTCATTAAAAGTTCCTCATCAACCTTTCTAGTATTTTGATGATTTCAACTAAAATATGCAAGTGGAATAAGCAGTAGAATTTTCTATGATTGAGCTTAAAGTTAATAAGCTATAAAAATTACCAATGAAAGAAAGAGCTTGATTGGACCAATTCCTTAACTTCTTTTGTAAGGATTTTATCAAAGGGATACAATTCCTAAAGGAGAGTTTTTTTGGTGATAAGAATTATGAAGCACTTGAAGGGGAGTTATCCCTGATTAGAATAAAAAAATGTTCCTTATAAAGTCAACTATTCCTTCATAGCCTTTTAAGAGGAAAAAATTTCTCTTGGTATGATTAATTTATAGACTAGATAGGAATTTGAAGTCCTTCAGAACTTCTTTTACTAGTGAAATGGATTCATAGTTTGCTCTACATAGGAGAAGTGGGTCACCTGTAACAGGAAAACTAGTGATAAGAATTCCTCGGACAGGTGGTAGAAGCCATAAGCCTTCAATATGGAGGTCATAAAGCTCCAACTCACCGAGTCAAAAACCACATAAAAGTCCACCCCTAAAAGTATAACTTTTGATAGCCCCATCTGCATAATAATTCATAAAAAAATTTTGAGCAATAAGAATGTTATTAGCAATTGATCTCCCTTGGACCTTGGATGAAAGCACCTTGATAGGGGTTGATAATAAAGCTCAAAACATGCTTAAGCCTAATAGTAAGGAGTTTATAAATGACTTTGTAAATTACACTACATTATAAGATCATTAGAAAATCAGTTAGGGACAAAGGATTAAGAAAATAGTTAAGGACAAAGGATTAAGAATTTTTAGAATAAGACATATGTGGGTGTTAGTTATCTCAGAGAGAAGTCTCCCATTATCAAATAATTCTTGAATTATGCAGATAATAATGTTACCAATGATGGGCCATCTTTTTTAAAACCAAAATTTGAAATTAGTTCATTGACACTATCATGGTCGTACAAGTATTTGACCTCTAACAATATTAATAAGAATTGATTAAGAGAACTTTATAAGTGGTGTAGAAAGAGGTAAATAAGGAGTACTAGTTCCTTTAGATCCTATGTTTATTTATAATAGGACTTGGAACTTTTAGTAATTTAGTTAAAATATAAATTTAATTTTAATTAAACTTTATTTAGAATCTTAATTAATTCTAATTAAATATTAATTAAATATCAATTAGTCCCAAATAAAATCTAATGTCGCGTATTGATCTTTATCTATTAAATACATCATATTTAAACTTTGAAGCCTCCTTGATAACTTTTAGGTAATCAATCCTATATTAATTATTCAACTACTTGTTTATAGTTCATGTTAGATCCAATAATTACCAATTAAGTTATCATTGACTATGATATATCATAAGTAGCATCGGAACATAATATTCTCTATATGAGGTACTTTAAAGATCTAAATAGAAATGATTGCTTATACAATTATCATAACAAAAATTTTCCTAGAAATATAAAATATGTTATAAATGAAATTCTCATATCGATTTAGTTTAGCGAATTTGTTCGCTAACAAGCATCCACACATTTGTTTAACTATCAACATATTTTAGTCTATATGATTGACTATTTCGTTCATAAGAAAGAAACTTAACATGTATTAGTATTTATACTTTACTAATGTATAGTCTCAATAAAATGATTAAGAACAATATAGAGATAATACATAAATAAAATATGAATCTCATAACTATGATCTCATAATAATTTTATTTGTAATGTATATTAATCTTATATACTTTATTTATACATCATTACTTAAAAAATATGTATAAGCCAAAATATTTTTTGAATAATTATACTAAAAAACTATAATTGTAGGATATAAACTAACATTTATTTAAAGAGCAATGAAAAGTATGATTAGTTTTTAGCAAAGCTTCTTTGAATTGGCGAAAAGTTAATAAACCAAATTTGGTATAATTTTCAATCAATTTATCGTCTCTTTTATGGAGAAGAGAAGTGTTGCCAATAAAGTTCAAATGAAGAGCATGTTGAGCCTTTTCCCAAGCGAAAAGACTTTCGAGTTTCCAAGAGATGGTGCCGTTGGTAACTTCTTACAGTTTAAAAGCACTTGCGTCTTGGTTAAAAGATGAAGAGAACAAATATAACTTTCAAAATAGTCACATAAACTGTTGTTACCAATCCAACCATCCCTGGAAATTTGCTCTGCATTTTCAAGCAGTCCATTATAAGTTAACGGGTCCAAAAACTCACAGTTGATTTCACTATAGGCTAGTTGACTAATGTTATTAATAACATTTACAATAGGCAACGACTTCCATTCTTAAAATAATGACATCTCAGCCATATTTGGCATACCAGAGTTTAAATAGGGTGTTCATCTAAGTCTCCACCACCATGTGCTAAGAAGAGTACAATTTTTAGCGATAAGTCTTCCATGCTGATCCTTCAAATTCTTTTTTTTAAGCATATTTTTTTCAATTTATTTTCTTATACCTAATCCTTAAAGCATTTTTTTCCAATTAATATTTCTGGTTCAATGTTCTAACACTTAAGCCATAATTATAGTGCTTAACATTTTTGGAATTTAATGATCATTGAGACTTCAATTCTTTCAAGCAGAGGTCAAGTTTTTAAGTTTCTTTTTATTTTTCTTTTTTTTCCGTTTTTCTTTTTCAAGTTTGTTGTGAAAGAAAGATTGATAAGCATAAGCCAAAAGAATGGTGTTTAGAGGTAGGGGTTTGTTGATCAAGCCATTGTGCATCATGTAATATGTTGAGGTCTAAAAAGACCGAAATGAACATTTGAAAGATAAAACAAATATCAAGACATCTAATAATCGTAAAATCATAGTTGGACAATTGTAGTTTTCTTGGTGATTTTAAATAAATTAATGAAATAACTACGACCATTCTCGAGTTTTTAGGTGATATCGACCGGGTTCTACTAATTGTCGTGTTTAGCTTTGGAAGAAAAAACAAAGTTCCTAGTATAGGTTTATGGCTTCCACATCATTTATGACGTCTGCACCTCTGAAAACAATGACAAGAAAGCCAAAAGCACCTGGTTAACTAAGTTGCTGGGGAACTTCAAAAGTCTAAACAAACCACTTAGTCAGCAGATGTATGAGAAGAAAACAACAATTATTTCAGCATTCAACTATTACAGCAAACACTAATATATATCTATCGTAATAAAAGTTACAGAGAGTAAATGTCGAACAGGATCAAAGCAACAAGTCACCATAATCGGGGAACCATATTAACAAAGACAATTTTTATTGCAAACGTTAAAAGAAAAAGAAACCGTTCCAATTAATACACCTGGAGTTATAGTATTTAATTTTAGGAAAAAAGAAGTTCAAATTGGTCGTCCAACTTAAATGTGAGATGCAAAAAGTTCCGCAATTTTTTAATAATCAAAGTAACATTAAACTTTCCAAAATTTTCTCTTTTAATCCTTACTTCACTTAGAGATTTAATTTGTGCAACACGCTCCATATTTAGAAAGTCTTATAAAATGTCAAGTTGTGGTGATCTATTAATTTGTATTTACATTATTGTCCAACAAATACAACAAATTTGTTTAACTGAGTGAGTGTTTAAACGCAAAGTACCAAAGAGCCTTGTAAGAGTGACCTCCCAATTAAAGAAAGAAAGAAATTAGTACCAAATGATGGCATTTTATAAGACTTTCTAAATATGGACATTGGTACCAAACACTTGCATTTTATAAGAAGACTTTATAACCCTTAAGCGTGAACTTATAGTTATGATAGTAAGAAAAAGGGAAAAAAAGAAGAAGACAGAGAGTCTAGGAAAAAGATGGAACTAAGGGTAGAGGAAGAAATTGGCCTTTGAGGATTAGAGGGGATATCTTCATGACATAGGAGTAGGAAGGAGATTCTCTTTGGTATGGTGTGGTTAATTGGCCCATTGTGACATAAATTAGTGATTTCCCTAATCTATAAGGTTTCAACTTTTGCTTAAATTGGAAATTTCAATTTTTATAGAACCCACTATTATTAAATTGATGATTTAATACATAAATAGGTATTCACAAAGACGTTGGCAACTAAGGAGTGTAGGAAGACAAGATATTCATGATAGAGGAGTAGGAGGAACACCCTCATGACAATAGATATAAATTGGTCCATAGTGAGATAAGTTAACAATTTTTTTGGTTTTTAGGGCTACACTTCCTATATAAATTGAAACTTTTAGTTTGAATGAATGTTTTTCTTATTAATTTAGGGATTTGCTGCATAATTAGGGTGAATAATTTATTGCTCATTTAATTCTTATTTTATTAGAATTTGAAATCACATTGAAAAAGGAAGGGTTAATTATAAGAAATTCAAACTTTGCTCAATTTTGCAATTATAGTCTGAACTTCAAAAAGTGGCAATAAAATGCTCAAACTTTAAATTTTTTTCAATGTTAGCCCAACATTAGAAACCCTAACTATTAATATATGCTATCCAAAATTATCACAACAAATGAAGATTAATGAAATGACGTTGTTGTTAAAAATTAAATTCCTAAATCAATTTATGTAGCCTTCCTTCATTACTTGTTTTTTCTCTCGACGCCCTCAAGCTTTTGTTTTCTATTTGTTCTTGCGACGCCCTAAACTAATCTCACATTATAGTGTACTGTACCAGTAAGCTCTTCATTTTTAGTTTGTTCTCTCAATGACCTAAGTGTGATAATTCAGGGTTACGTAGTCAGAAATCCAAAGGATAAGGGCATTGAGAGAACAAATTGAAAATAAAGAAAGAACTAAAATTAAAGTGCAAGGTTGTCAGGGATGCGTAATTTGATTTAGGTCAGCAAACGTAATGGAGACACTAATGTCAGGCTGGAATTGAAAAAGTTAAAAGTTTGAGCATTTTATTGCCATTTTTTAACTTTGAGTTATAATTGCAAAATTAAGCAAAGTTTGAGAATTTGTTTTGTAAACCCAAAAAAGGAACTATGCTTCATTATGGGGAGATATTGATAGACATAATTCATTTCAATACAATGGTTGTAATAAATTATTAGTTGAAGAGATTGACTCATACAAGTTACATTGGTTTAGTATCAAGGGGATTGCTAAGTATAATTGGTATGATAGGTTAGATAAAGTGCATTATAGGCAACTAAATAAACATGAAAAAGGAGGGTTGAATGAGACTATAGACAATTAAAAAATATGATTTGATTTATATTGTTGAAAAGCATAGAAGAGTGGAGGTTTATTTTGAAGGTGAGTATAAAGAAGAGAAAGCATAAAAAGCAAATAATGTCGATGATGATGACGATAACATAGATCCAACAAATGTTAAGGAAGAAGATAATCATTACATAGAGCATGGATTGCTTGTTTTTAGGAATAAGTACTATAGATGCTAGAATAAACATTAAAGAAAAATATTGTATTATTAAATTATAATGATGATATAAGTGTGCCTATTGAAGATATGTATGTTGAGCATAAAGTTTTTAATAATGTGTATGATGTTGAAGTTGATGTTTTGAATTCAGAGCCTGAATTTGAAAATTATGAGCATGAGATGTTACTACTAAGCATAATGTTAATATCGTGTATGATGATGTGAATATTGAGCATGATATGTGTAATGAAGAAGATGTGCCTAATACTTCTGTTGATGATGTGCCTAATGCTTCTATTGATCAAAATGTGCCTAATGAGGATGTGCATAATGCTTCAATTGAAAATGATGATAGTGATAGTGATCTGGTAACTGATTTGGAATGTGAAAGTGAAAGAGATGATGATAAGCTCCAAGCTTTCACATCAACATATAAAGAGAGGAAGTCTAGGAAAAGAAATAAAGGGATTGTGAATAATGATCTTCAAAATCATGAAAGTGAAAAAGGGCATGAACATAACCAAGAGGATCTTGTTTCTGAAAAAGATAATGAGTATATTGAAAGTGATGGCCCAGCTTAAAACTATTTTAGATGAAGATGGTAATAGTGCATAAAGAAGAGGTACGTGTAAAAACCTATATTATGATCCAATTTCTAATATTTCTGATTGGGATGTAGGTTTGAAGTTTAAAGATGCAAAATAATTCAAGGAGGTTGTGATTAAATACTCCATTGCAAAGAGTTTGAGTCTGAAATATATTTAAAAAATGAATAATCTCGAGTGGGATTGATATGCAGATCACAGTGCCCTTGGTTATTTTTTGCAAGTTTAAGGAGAAATGACAATAGTTTTGTCATGAAGAGATATGTAGCAAAGCATAGTTTTATAAAGATAAACACCAACAAGTTCATCATATCAAAATGGGTTGCAAGTCACTACAAGGATAGGATTAACTTACAATAAAATATCAAGATTGTTCAATTAAAGGCTTTATTAAGGAAGGAGTTAGATATGGATGTGAGCTTTTAACAGTTGTAAGAGAGCAAAAGCAAATGTCATCAAAATGACGCATAGGTGTCATGAGGAGGAATTTGTTAAACTCTTGGGGTATAAAGAAGAGGTGGAGATTAAGAACCTAGGCATGATGTGGGCAATTAGAACAAGAACTAGTGATAAAGGCAAAAAGATATTTGCAAGGTGCTATTTTTTCAGTATTTGTAAAAGGGGTTGGATTGAAGGTTATAGACCAACAATAAGACTAGATTGATGATTCTTGAAGGGAATACGAAAAGACAATTGTTAGCAGTTGTTGGAAAGGATGAAAATAATCAAATGTTTCCTCTTGTTTGGGGTGATTGTGTTAAGTCTACTGAAAAATGGAAGTGGTTTCTAGAACTTCTTCGTTCAGATTTATAACTTAGAAATAGTAGTGGCTTCACATTCATATCGAATATATGTATATATATATATATATATATGTATATATATATATATATAGAACTTCTTCGTTTAGATTTATAACTTAGAAATGGTAGTGGCTTCACATTCATATCGAATATGCAAAGGTTTGTCTATATAGATATATATATATATATAATAAAAAATTTATTTTTATTTGTTTATGTTGTTGTTTAAGATCTTTTACATGCAATAAAAACAATTTTATCGAATGTTGAATATAGAATGTGTGCAAGGAGCATTTATGCTAATTGGAGACAGAGATGGAATAGAGATGATCTACAATTTTAGTTTTGAAGGATAACTAAGGCAATATTTGTTCTTGATTTTAATGATCAGCTACATATGTTAAATGATTTGAGAATAGGTTCTATTAAAGCTTTATTAGACTATCCTAAAGAGACAAGTTGTAAAGCATACTTCAGGGTTAATTGTAAGTGTAATTGTATGGATAATAACATAAGTGAAACCTTCAACAATTAGATCTTGGAAGCTATGATCAAGCTTATAATTATCATGTTGGAGCATTTCAGGAAGATGGTAATGAAGAGGATGCATACAAAAAAGCATTTTAAAAAGAAATGGGATAGAAACATATCACCAAAAGTTCACATCATCTTAGAGGGTAATAAGAAAGAGAGCTTTAGTTGATTTGTTATCTGGAATGGAGCTCATGGATATGAAATTGAGCATAGCTTAGATAGGTTGTTGTCAGAATTGGTAATTGTACTTGCATTATAGATATTGAGATTTGGTCAGGATCCTATGCTCTTGTGTTATGACTGCCATTTTTCATAACTACCAAAATCTCAATGATTACATTGATAGATGGTATAGCAAGGAAAGATACTCGAAAGCATGTAAGCACTCCCTTGATTCACTTCATGAATAAAGATATTGGCCCCCATATGGAGTTGTTAAGCCACTTACAATAAGTAGATAGCCTAAAAAATGGAAAAAAAGAGGAATTTAGGCAACCTAAAATAGGAATAACGACTAAAAATGGAAAATGACTTACACCAACTATGGACAACAAAGGCATAACCAAAGATCATGCAAATTTCCAATAAATGTAAGAAATTCTCATTAATTTTGAAACTTATTAAACAATTTTTACTAAAAAATTAATGTTTGAAAAATATATACAAGTATCATAATTATCTAGTACAAATGTAAGGATAAAATAAGGAATTCAATTAATAAATTCAGTAAGGATAAAATAAGGAATTCAATTAATAAATTCAGTGCAAACTACATCAACAAATGTGACATATGCCGAAGAGACCTATGAAGATCAAGAAAGTATATAAAGAATGATTAGAGAAAAAGGAAGAGGCAAAGTGAAAGGAAGAGAAAGAGGTAGGATCAAGGGTAAGGTAGCTGCAGAGGGAGAAGGATGAATAGATATGAAGTACACTTTAATGAGTCAATCGGTTCAACTAAGTATCAAGTAAGCCAACTAAAATTTGGAATATTAGTTTTAATATTAGTATTAATTTTTTTTAAATAACCATGTTCATTTTCATTTTTAAACAACATGAAGATAATGTTCAGATTATGAAGCCAGGTAACTCACAATGATCTATTACTATAAATTCTAATACCCAAATTGAAATTGACCTTTAAGCTAAGAGGATTGCAATGAAATGGTGAGAATAATATCCCTTCATCTACTTTAAGCAATAAGAGGAATGTAAATAGAAGAAGGATGGGAGATTTGATTTTTAAACTTGTAGTTAATTACTCTTTAGAAACTTGTTTGTGAACTTGTTTCTTTCAGGACCTGTTTAGAAATTAAAATTGTAATGAACTTGAAATTGCTTACAATTTTAATATGGAAATTGAAGTTGTGAAATTACCTGTTATTGTGACGTATGGGAAGTTGGTAAAATGGAAGTTATTTAAATGACTGTTGGAGTTGTTATGTTATTTATGCCATTTAAGAGATGGTTAAGTTTTGAAATTGCCATTTAGAGTTATTGTACATATCATGTTAATTTAATTTGCCAACAATTGGATACAAGATGAACTACAAATAGCATTATAAAAGCTAACAATATATTTTTCCTAATAAGTACAATAAATTCTTGATCCAACAAAAGAATCTTAATAAATTTCGATGACATAAAATCAAAATTTATGAAGCTTATATTCTTTAACTTTTCAATAATTATAGTTATAAAAATAGCTACAAATATTACAACACATACTTTATAATTATATGTCACCTTCTGTAGTCTTCTTGTTTCAGATATAGAAATATTTCAGTGCCACTTTCACTTTTCCCAATTCACCTTGTAGCTTATGCACATTATCCATGCGCATACCATCTTTCAAGTTCTTGTTCTCAACCTTCAACCTCTCAAATCTTAATTTATTTATAATGCATTTGCCTTTTCACTAAAATCTTCATCCATCCATCTGACAAAATTACATCCCCCTTCCTAAAATACTATTGCCATAAATATTACTAATTACAATAATATATATGTTACTAACTACCAATAGATTGATTATTAGTAAAAAAGAAAATGCCTCACAGTTAGTGAACCTATAAAATCTTCTTCCAGGATTGTAATTAGTCCAAGAAATAACTAAACTTTAACAAAAAACCTCCTCACTACATTGCTTTTCACTACAACCCTTT
>JANZXR010000001.1:16595237-16607222 GCA_027575705.1 Erythroxylum echinodendron | reverse complement strand
TTTATGGCTACAATGGTTACTTTAAGATATTGGTGTCACTTTTTCTTCAACAGTTCCTCTCTTTTATGATAATCATAGTGCCATGTAGATGGCTCACATTGATGTCTTTCATGATCAAACTAAACACATTGAGATTGATTATCATCTTTTGCATCATCATGTGCTAGACAGAATTGTACAACTTGCCCCGCTCTTATCTTAAGCACAAGTTACTAATCTTTTTACCAAATTATATCTATCTCGACATTTTCAAGACCTTCTCTCCAAACTCAAGCTATCGTCTTCACTAACACTTTGAGTTTGATGGGGACATTAACTTAATCTTGGCAATCAACTTTCAACATCTAATTAGCCTTCATTTTCTCCTAAAATCATATACATTAGTTTTGTATAATATTTAGTTGATTTTTTTCTTTAGTTAAAGTCATCTAATGTGTATAAATAGATGGAAGTACATCATATTATAGGCACAGAAAAATACAGACAACATTTTTACATTTCTTCTTCATTCTCTATTTCCACAACTTTTACCACAATTCACCACTTACTCTCTTCTCTTTGTTTCTGAATATTGTCTTTCTAATGAAAATTTTTAGAAAAAAACTATTGGATTTATTGGCTTAATGGGAGAGGATATTTGAAGCCTCTTCCTCTCTATAATTATTGGTTAGTATCGAAACCACTAAAAATAATTTTGGTTTCATAACCATATGAACAAAAATTTGCAACATAGTGGAAAAAGAGTTTAGGCCAAATTCTAAAGAAAGTTCATTATAATCTTCCAAATAATAAACAAAAATTTAATATTGGGGTGTAAATTTTGAAACGAACAATTAAATAAATGAATACATTAGAAATTAAATGAAGATTTATGAAATATTTAGAATTTCTGTTTAAGCATTTGAAATCCATTCCATTAACTTAGTTAATCATTAAAAAATCACTCTTTTATTAAAATGAATAAACTCGACTCTTTTTAAAGCTATAAAGATTCAATACATTCAATGGTAATATTAGCTAAAAGAAAGCTTATGATTAATTTCATACCATTAAATAACTAGTTCCTGAAATAAAGTCTAGATCGACTTAACTGTAGCATTAAAAATATGAATGAAATATTTATTCCAAGAAGCCATTCAAGAGTTTGATCAATTTAACTTATCTTACTTCTCCTTTCGAGAATTAATAAAAACTAAAAGAATTTCTATTCAATTCACTTACTTATAAATTGCAATTCCAATGACCCAAATGGTTTGAAATAATATAAAAATCACATGTGTAGTCGTAGATCCAATCCAATAAGAGAAAATATAAAAATTAATTGAAAAATGGGAACCAAGGGAACTAGGTACTTGAACTAAAAGAATTACAATTAAGTAAAGCTATTTCTCACAACTAACTAGGGAGATGGAACCTCCCCTTAAATCTCCCCGTGAATTGAACTAAGAAAAATTAGTCGCTCATGGTTTTTAGCATATGGAAAGAAAAAATAGAGATTACCCAATATGATCCTTTTAACTAGTTCTCCCTCCTTTAATATATGGGCTACATCTTTTTAGGATCTCCCAAAATTTGGGCCCTTTATATTTCTTCCAGTGCGTTCTATAGTCTCTCCTAACAAAGACTTAAATTCATTTTAGAAGTTTTAGGCCTTTTTTTCTTTGAAACCACGTCTTGACCCTTAAAAATTTTAGCATCTTCTATAATTACAAATTTTCTTCCAAAAATGTCCTTTTTGATGTAATAAAATAGATAGGCTCAGTTCTAACTGAATTTTAGCCTTGAAAATGATCAAACTAGTCTTTAACCACTAAAGATCAATTATAGATATATAAGTTAGCATTCATATGGCTTTAGAATCACCCAATTGTGATATCTATAGTTCTAGATATGAATTTTCTTTCGAAAGGTCACCAAGTTGATTGAATAAAATCTATAAAATTCCTGAACCTAACTTATGAGCTTCTTTTTACTAATCAAACAAGCTCCGATTTTTATGATCCACCTTAATCCAAAATGCCGTAAGCATTTACTTTAATTCTTGAAAATAAATCAAATTAATTTAAAGCCTCTTTCAAGGTGAAAACCTAAGATAAAGAAACTGGTTAGGAACCATACAAAAAGCTGAAATTAACTCAAATTCAGAATTACTCACACTTTCCCCATTTAGACCTAGCTCCCTAAATATGCCTTGGTGTTACCAATTAAGCTTCAAAAAAATTAAAAAGTACTAAATATGGAGGAAATAAGTGTAATAAAATAGACCAATCAATTCTACAGTTAACTTTTGCTTGTCCTTGAGCAAAACTAAAATTCACTTTTTAAATCATAATTTTTGAATACCAATCTCAAACACTACTAAATTTTAAAGTTCCATCATATTATGAAAAAAAACTTTCAAAACATATCAAAATCACTTAATCTTTCTTGAAAATGGAGTAACTAAAAAAATAGCTCACAAAGTTAATACTCTTTTATGACTCAAGGGTAAGTGTGTCACTCAAATTCATTTAAATGGATCTGATCTACCATAGGCTTACCTATATTTCCCTTCTCCACCACTTAGATTACATATATATACAAGCTCCATAAGGACTTTTTAATGGTTGTAATGGTTCTTAGTTGGGGTAGGAAATATTAGGTACTAAATCTAAAGGCCATGGAAGCTAATGTTGCAATAATACATTAAACATGTTCAAATATCCAACTTGTAACAATAATGGCTCCTCGATCAATTTTAATATGACTTCTCACCATACCCCCTTACTGAAATCTTTCACAAAGAAATGATCATTAAAAAGAACAAATCCAATCAAAACAAGACAAGACCCCTTTTTGTTCTTCTTTTATTTATTTTTATTTATTTTGGAATTTGTAATAAATTAATGAAAAACACACACCATAGCCATACCATAAAGTTAAGCTCTTTAAACAAAGCATTTCTCCCACGTTCTCACGCCAAGGTAAAACATTATTTTTTTAGGCTTAGACTTGGTTTAGCCTCAGATGGATTTAATCCTCGATAATATAAGTAATTTTTATAGCGTGGTTTAGCCTCAGATGGATTTAATCCTCGATAATATAAGTAATTTTTATAGCGTGTGGCTGATAATATTAGTGTCATACAATTTACCTTCATAGAAGTGTATGTAGGAGCCTTTTATGTTATTGTCTTTTCTTATTCCATGACCCAATGCTCCTAGTAAGGATATCAATATATACATGTAACCATTAATTGATTACTTAAACGATCTATGGGAGGTTGGATTAGAAACTTTTGATGTTGTTTAAGGTGAAACATTTATATTGCATGCAAATGTTTTTTAGACTATAAATGATTTTTGAACTTATAAGAATTTGTCTGGATGGAGCACTAAAGGGTATATGGCCTCTCCTACATGTAACTATCAAACTTATTCAATGAGGTTATGAAGTAAAATATGTGGTACCTCATAATTACTCGAAACATAGGCATATATGGCAAATAAGCAAATTGTTTAATAGTAAAGTAGAATTGGGTGAAGCTCTTTTACAGTTGTCTAGTTATGATGTGGTTATGTAGTTATCACACTTAGGTGACATTACACCAGGCAAACACCTAAGTAATAAAAAGTGAAAGAAAAATGTTGTTGAGCTCAATTGGAATTAAAAAGCATATTTTTCAATTTACCGTATTAGAAGAAATTGTAGTTGAGGCATAATCTTGATGTGATGCATATTGAAAAAAATGTTTATGAGAATGTTTTAGGAATTTTTATGATAATTGAAGCCAAATCGAAAGACACAATTAAGGCTATACAAGACTTGGAAGACATGAATATAAGAAAATAGTTGCATTTGAAAAGAAGAGATAATGGGTCATATATTATTCCACCTGCTTGTTACTCCATGGCAAAAAAAGGAGAAACAAGCTTTCTATCAATTTCTTAAATCATTCAAGTTTCATAATGGGTATGTATCAAATATGGCCCATTATGTCAAATATTAAAGAGGGAAAAGTATCGGGGTTGAAAAACCATGATTCATGTACTTTTGCAATGATTACTTGTTGTTGGAATACATAGATATTGGTCAAAGGAAGTGTCCATAATTGTGGGTTAATTGGGTGAGTTTTTTAAGCAATTATATTACAAGACACTTAAAGTTGAAAAGCTTGACAAAATGAGAAACGACATAGCTTTGATTCTATAAAAGCTTAAACTAGTATTCTCCCATCATTTTTTGATGTTATGGTGCATTTAGCAATTCACTTACCATACGACGCAAAACTTTGTAGACCGGTTCAATTTCGATGGAGGTATCCTATTGAAAGTAATTTATTTTAATCTACTTGTTTTATAAACTTATTATTTAGTAACAATTGTTAATGTTTTACATGTTTTTATGCTCTTTAAATGTTATGTACGTAATAGAGCTCGACTTGAAGGGTCTATTACAAAGGCTTATATAGCGAATGAATGCTTAACATTTTTTTCCATGTACTTAAAAGACGTGGACATAAGATTTAATAGACCAGAGCATAACTTTGATTTCGATCAAGAAGGTGGCTTATCAGTTTCTCCTAAAAAGTTAGGCCACTTGTTGTTGAAAAATATGTCGAGTTAACTAAAGACGAGTTCTAAATTGCCTATTGGTATTTTTGAAAAATTGCGAGCAAGTTGACATATATATGGAGTATGTATATTACTTTTAAATAAATTTTCATATTTGAATATTTTCATTCAATCTATATTTCATAATCTCAATTTACTTTTGTAAATAGAGAGCACAAAGAATCGATGTAAAGTAAAGAGATTGTTGATGTTGAAGAAAGACACAAGCTTAAGTTCCCATCGTGGTTTAGGACCCAAGTAAGTTAAATGTTGATGGAATATTATCAACTTATGGCAACATTTATGTTAGATGATATGGTCACATAACTGTAAAATGCAAGAGGCGACAACTACATTATATTCTTTGGCATGTGGGCCTCATATGTGTGGGAAAAACTATACAGGTTGTATTATTAATAGGGTTAGATTTCATATAGAAGATCAAGATAGTCAACTTAGAAGCCAAAATTGTGGGTTAGTTGTTGAGCGATGTCATGACGATGATTTTATTGACTTTTACAATTTCATATCTAAAAATAAGAATGGCATTACATTAAAGATAAAAGGGTTGTTCTATTTATGTGCAAATGGTTAATCTTGTTGACATGAAGGTGAATGAGAATATTACTAGCATCAATGTTAGTAAGACATAGTATGATAATGACCCTTTTATCCTTGCAAGTTAAATGACGCAAGTTTTCTACCTCAACGATATTTTATTGGGTAGAAATTGGAAGGTTGTTCAAAAGTTTCAACATTGAAATCTCTTTGATTTTTGTGAAATGGATAATGGTCTACTGACTGAGGATGGTGATGAAGTATAGTAAAAGAATGAATCGGAGTTGAACAATGAAGCCATTCGAATAGAAGATGTAGATATATCATCATTCTATTGGAGAGATGTTGATCCCAATATAGTACAAGTGGATAAAGTACAAGCCAATCTTTTCATAGAAAGAGATAAAGACTACATAGAGGATGAATTTTATGACAATGATGATACTTTGGCCTAATATAATAGTAATGAAGATTCGAATTATAAATTATAGTTAATTGTAAAGTTTGAGAAATTTCAAGGATCAAATATGAGATATTTGATTTTATTAAAATCAAATTAAATTATAATTAGAGTTTAAATTTTAATTATGATTAGAATATTTAATTTTAATACATATAAAACCTTAGTGTGTTTTTTCTATTTATAGGAAATAAACATAAGGGAGCTAGCACTCATGTTTATTTCCTCTCAAGAATTAGGTTTCTTTTTCTCTACTACTTGGATACTTTTAGAGGCTAGAAACTTGGACAACTCATGATTGAAACCTTGAAAAGGTTTCTGAAAAGGTTTTAGTAGGAATTTTAAAACAAGTACGATTCCTTTAGTTTATTATTCATGTTTTTCAAGTTATTCACTCTTGCTTATTTCCTCTCAAAAGTTAGGTTTCTTTTTCTCTACTACGTGGATACTTTTAAAGGCTAGATACTTACATAGCTTGTGGTTGACAACTTGAAAAGGTTTCAAAAAAGGTTTAAGTTGGAATTTTAAAATAAGTACGATTCTTTTATTTTATGATTCATGTTTTTCTAGTTATTCAACTATTGAGACCTGATCAAAAATTCATAAAAATTTTAGTTTTTTTTGCGCCCATGATTGGAACACTTTTGGTTTCTAAACAGTAGTATCAAAGCCACCTTTAATTGTTTAACTAAAATCAATTACTTGATTATTATTAATTTGATAAAAATTAAAGGCTTGAAACCTTATTTTATGGAACCAAGTTTTGTTCTTTTATTAAATCTTCCAAATCAGTTTTCTTGAAAGTGAAAAACAATGCCTCTCACGTAAGGATGTCAATAGGCCAGGCCAAGCCCGCGTGGCCTACGTGGCCTACGGCCCAGCCCACTGATGGGCTTTTGTAATTTAAAAATACAAAACGTCGCTGTTTTTTCCAAAATGGTTAGGTCGCGGGCAAGGCTGGGTCGACCCTTGGCCCGGGCAAGCGGACCATGGTCGGCCCGTGGCCCGACCCACAGCCCGCCAAACCTAGGCCAAAAATAGGCCGGGCTAGGCCATGGTGTGGTTAGGAGTGGTTAGAAGGCTAGGCTATGGTGCATGGTGTGCCATTAAATACAGATTAAGAACATAATATTAAGTACACATTAAGAATGTAGTTGTTGCCTTCCATTATTTAATAATAAAACCAAGGTTTTTTTTATCATAAGGCTTTATGAGTACCTCAAGGCCCCTTTATCCTGAACATATTTTATCTTAAATTAATAGGTTCTACTTAAATAAATTTTAATGATTTAAATTGGTAACTTATGATCATATGATATAGAGGCAAGGTTAGGAATAATATAAGATATATTTTGGCAAATAATTGTCACCTAACAGATTTAGGAGTCACATAAGTTGGTTTGTTGAGTGATCAAGATTAAGTAAGTTTGAATGGGATCATTGCCTACTAGGAAATTGTTTAATAATCTCTCAATTTAATAATGAGGGTTATTATTTTGAATAAAATTATGGGAGTAATCAAATATTTATTAAGGTTCTTATTTTATTTAATTTTATGGCATAAACTAATATTTTTTCTTTTATGTATTTCAGTTATTATAAGAAGATGAGTACCAATCTAATGTTAAGTACCATCATGGACACTGAAAAACTAACTAAAACCAATTTCTCGAACTAGTTTAGTAACTTGAGAATTGTTCTTAGGCAAGAAAGTAGAATTTATGTTTTTGACACTACCGTTCCACTAGAGCCTAGTTCAAATGCAACTTATGACGTTTGGGGAAGAGATCGTCATTATATTGATGATGTTAAATAAGCTACATGTTTGATATTAGCATGTCATGGAGCTTCAAAGGTAGCATAAGAACATAGATGCTCTAGCTATAATTCTACATCCCTTGTTTGATGCAAAAAACAAGGTGGAGAGATATCATTTCTCCAAAGTACAATTTCAATGCAAGATGACATAAGGATCTTTAATGGAGTTGCTTGTGCTGATGATGATTGGCTATATTGAAAAATTAGGCCAATTATTTTTTGTCATAAACCATGAGTTGAGCATTATATGGTGATATAGTCTCTCAGTTCGAGCTTTTCACATTTTGATATGAACTTCTATATGAAACAAAACAATGTGTCATTGCCTAAACTATTGAATATGCTCAAGACTACAGAGGGATACCTTAAGAATGAAGTCATTTATATTCTTATTGTGGATTCTTAAATGAGAAAAAAAAGAGCTTTAAGAAGAATAATAGGAAGAAACAAAAGGCTTCTATTATAATAGCAAAGCCAAAAGGTGTTGTCAAAAAGAAGACCGATGAAAAGGCACATATTTTCAATGTGGAGTTAATAGATGCTAGAAGAGGAACTGCACAGGTTATCTTATTACCCTGAAAGATAAGAAGCTTAAGCAAGCTATTTCTTCAAGTATGTTTAAGATTAAGATCAATCTTTCTAATTATGTTTCACATTCTTAGGTATTAGATATTAGATATGGTTCTCATAGTTGTAATAACATACAAATGTTAATAAGGAGTAAATCATTGAGGAAAGATAAAGTAGACCTACGAGTTGACAATGGAGTAAGAGTTGTTTTATTAACTATAGGAACTTGTAGTATAGCTTTACCTTTTGGCCTTGAACTAGAACTAGATAATTGTTATATATTAGTCAATAAATGTTATTGGTTAATGAGTGCCATTAATCAATCCATCAATGTTATTTGTATTAGTTTTTATAATAGCTAATTTTTATTTCTTAGGTTCTTTTAAGTATAAGTGGAACACAATGATTTTTTAAAAAGATCTTAGGCACTAAAAAGAATCCTAAAAAGCAGTGTTTTAAAAACTAGATTGGACATCGAACCGGTCAAAAAATTGTTTAAGGTTTAAAGATTCAACTGACATTAAAGTGGTATATGATAAATAAGAAGTAAAAATTATAAGAATAAGTAAAAATATAGTATAAAATAAATACTTTATTGAAATAAAAATGAACTAATAATGCCTATTAATATATAATAAAATAATAACAAATATAATAATTTAAGTTAAGATTGAATCTAATATAAATTTTAAAATAATAGCAATAATAATAATAATTTTATTTCTATTTTATTTATTTAAAGACTTGTAAAAATTGTAGTATGTTTAAAGAAAGTTAATAGAAAGGACTCTAACTTTATTCTAACTTCTTTTTCAATATCCTTTAAACATACTTCTTTATAATTTAAATATTATTTTTTACACATTCTTAAATTATCTTAAGCAAAATTGCTTATATATACTAATTAATAATTCAATTTATTAAACAAATTCATAATAAAATAATAATTAGTTTTTAGCAATAATAATTTAAAATTTTCAATTAAAATATAAGGAGATAAATAAATAATCTAAATTTTGACAATTATAATTTATTAATAAGATTAAATAAATTTAGTATTTTTAATGATAAAAATATTAATTTATTTTTAACAATAATAATTTAAAATAAAATTTTTCATTAAAATATAGAGAGATAAATAAAATATATTTTTAAATATAATTGATTAGTTAAGTTATGTAAGAAACTTGAAAATAAAAAATTCATTGAAAATTCAAAAGATTTTTTAAATATATTTCATAAAAATCTCAATTTTCTAATGTTGAAGGTAGAGATTGACGATGACAAGACAGGGAGTTACATAGGCTGGAGTGGAAGAGGTGATCTCACGTGAAGGGAGGAAGAAACTCTAGTCTTTTAGGTCCCATATGCTCCGTTGGATCCCACATGCCTTAACAGACTCTACTTAACTAGTTTTCTAAGAAACCCACTGAGTTTTTCCGAGAAAAATGTTGATTTATTACTTAACCGGCTAATTTTTTTCTTATAAAGATTATAACTACAAACTGGATCAAAAATCAGACCAGTTTGTATTTATTCTGATCAAATCGTTTGGCCTAGTCTGATTTTGAAATCACTGCTAAAATGCTTTTAAGAGCATTCATTATATTCATACATTTATGAGCATAATATAAGCCTTATAGCTCATTGTATAATCAAGAAAGGAGTATTTTGAGTTGTATTCGAGTAATTAATATATTAATTGAGAGAGCAATAAATTCTTTTAGGATTCTTCTTTACCCATTATAAATAAGATTATAAAAAGGTCCCTTTTCATCTTAAGAAAGGAAGATGTGTAAGGGTTCTTCTTTACCTAAAAGATGTATGTACGAAAAGTTTATCTTTTTCTATTAAACTAAAGGAAGGTGTATGTACGAAAAGTTTATCTTTTCTATTAAAAAGACGATAAGAAATTCCTAATTGGAGATTAGGAAGTGTACATAGTCCAAGAGTTGTTTAGACAAACTCCTATAAACCTATTTTGTCTTCCTTTCTTTACTCTAATTTATTATTCTTGTAACTTTTTATACGAATTTTTCATAATTATTCATTTGAATAGGTAATTCATTTATTAGTTTTTGAATAAAAAAACTAAACACAAACATTTCACCTTCTCTTATGTGTCATCCAAAGACCAACAATTATTAGTAAACCTTATCTCATTCATTGCAAATAGATTTTTGCCAAAATTTGAGTAAAGATTATCATGGCACAACTTTCATCACTTATTAGCTAAGACAACCAAGAAATTAATAGATTTCCATTTTTCAATGGAAATGATTACTTGTTTTAAAGAGCTTAAACGAAATTTTTTTACATGGTTAAAGATTTTGATCTATGGTAAATTTTAGAGAAGATTAAGTGGAACAAAAATGATAATAGGATCATTATATTAAATATTAATGCAATATATATTTTATCTTCCATATTAGATAGAAATGTGATTTCTAAAGTTTTAATGTATCAAAATGTTCATGATGTTTCACATATATTTCATCTTACATATGGTAATGGTTTTTATAATAATATTAATGTTAATAATATAACTCGTGATTAGCTTGAAGAGAACAAGAAGAAAGACCAAAAGAAAATTAGAGCTCTTAAAGCTATGTAAGATAATATTACTAGTTCAGAGAGTGAGGAATCTAAAAGTATGACAGGGAATACATGTTTTATGGATAATACTAATTATTTACCATCTTGTTTAAATTTTTATGATGTTAATGATGATTGTGATATTGATCTTTCATATTACAAGTTAGTTTAATTCTTATATGTTATGAGATTGGAAAGTAATAAAATATATCCAAGAATAAAAATGCTTTACAACCCTTAGATGCATGTGTGGATAAGAATGAGAAATCGAAATATGAAATACATGACACGATGAAATATTCTAAAAGTGTACCTACTATTAATAATAAATATCATGATTTATTGCATGATAATAAGGTGTTATATTCTCAAAGTATCATTTTCTAAGTTCACTTTAAAAAGCAAAAATTTGAATAATATACATAGAGCCTAAAAGAATAGTGATGGAATTCGTTTTAGTTATAGAGGTCCTCTGTACAATGTTAAGATAAGTTTTGATTGGGGCAAGCAATTACATGATGAGCCTATGTCTAAATCATCACATGAGTATATTGCATCTTCTAAATATGTACAAAAATCACATGCTTATCTATCATCCTTTAGGTCCAAAGATAGTTCACATTTTAAACTTAAAAGACATATTATTCAAGGCAAAAGGAAGAATAATTTTTATTCAAAGCCATATCAGAAGAGCATGCAATATTTTTCTCCTTCATATAGGTTACTTTTTATTAAAATGACATGAAACAAGCTCTAATTCATCATAGGCCACAATACAAGCAAAGGACATATGTTCGTAATCAATATAGGTAAAATTTTTATCAAAAGAATATATTCTATATAAATTAATTGTTTAGCATTACTATCACACAAGAAGAGCTTCATAACCCCTATATATCCATATTAGAGCTCTTAAGTACATTGCATCTGAAAAAGAATTAGAAAAGCATATATGTCACATTCATATAGGTAATACCCACATGATTGATATACTTCCAATCATCTTATGTGAGATTTCACTTTTATGATGATTATGGACATATTCATAGAAATTGCTCCTTGAAACAATACTTGTTAAGTAAATATAAAAAGAAATAGGTTGAAAAAGGATTAAGTACTAACCCCCAAGGACTGAATCAAGTTTGTAAGGCTACGTAGAACATATTTATTTTTTTATTCCAGGCCAACATCAAATAGCATCAAATAAATACCAACAATTTGTATCACTTTTATTGGTATCAAATAAGGAACATTAATGGAATCTCCAGTTAACTTTTTAAAAGAAAATTCATCAAGAGCCTTCATAAGATCCAAGTAAGAAATTGGAATAAAAAGCCTAATTATTGAAACAAGTAAGGAACAAAGGAGAGAGCCATTGGTGATACATAAAAA
>JANZXR010000001.1:16580941-16585459 GCA_027575705.1 Erythroxylum echinodendron | reverse complement strand
TATTATTATTATTATTATACAAAATTAATTTCTTATTGTTATTGTTATTATTATTATTTGTTAACTTTTTTACTAATGCAAATCATTCGTTTTAAAATAATCAATGAACAATATATTTCTAATCATATTATATTGCAGAGGTATTTTAGTCATTGACAATGTTTTTATGTTATGTCAACTTTAATCAAACACATTTCTGTTCTCGAGACGGAGACAGTTTTATCTGTTTTGTCTATCACAACCAAACACCTCACTGTCTCTAATTTTTGTTCTATTCTATCTCTAAATTTTTATCTTATTCCGTCTTTGCATATTGAAGATAATAACCAAACGCAATGTGAGTATCACAATAATGGTAGGATTGTTTATCATCTCCAATCTTGTTTAAAGCTTGAATATTACTTCTTTAGTCCAATTGGTGCACCTTTCACGCATTGTAGAGGGGATTGGTGAACCATTAGACATCATTATTTTCTATGCAACTTGAGTAAAATAGCCGAGGCAACAAAATTATGCCTGAAGGACTGGGTAAGGAGCTACAGAAGATCCTCAACAGGTTTGGTATTCTGGACCGAATTATGGAGGTAACCATTTCATATAGAAGAACAAGCTACAAGGGGTATTAAACCACATAAAAGATTAGTTACACTTGCATGTCTTTCTCGCGAGGTCCTTGCCTCTAAAATTTCCATTATATGGAACTGTTCCACCATATATAAATAATTAGTTAGTAGGGCAATTATGTTGCATTTGATCAGAAAGCACCACTCAATTATTCTGCTTCTAACAAGCTGTTGAAGAGAATTTGACTCGAGTGGCTTGGAAACGTTTGGCATTTAATCACTTCCTGCCATTTATTGCACTACATGCTAGTATTATGGCATTTAATCACTTCCTGTCATTTACGTGGAGTTTGCATTTTAGATAAGAGGTATAACCTTTTTGTGAATGCTTGATGATTTGAAGAACTTTTGAACCTTTTAACTTTGAATTTTAAATTATGAAAATATGATAATTACACTAGCATCAAAAAAATTTATCAAACGCAAATTACTAGCTTGAATTTCTATATAGACACGAGAAAGAAAGCAAAGCTGTTTGCATAAAGTATTTAATCGTATTGTAAGAATAAGAGCTTTCAGCAAGACTATGATCAGATGGTATTTGATAACATCCAGCCACGTCTTTTTTTGTATCAAGTGGACGAAAGTCCATTATTTCTTTCGGTGTATACATAATCCTTCGCGTACCATCCTGAAGGGAAACTAAACTGCGACAGACAGTGCAAGGGCAAATTGGATATAATTTCTCCTTGTCAGCTGAATTCACAGTAGCAGCAGCAACTATTGGAAAATGCTTTCTAACTGCGATTTACAGAATTAGGACGATGGTGCAAAAGAATATATATTTAAGCACATTAACATATAGAAGGCAGAAGATAAGAAATCAATGGGTTCCTTCAGCAAAAACGTTAACATTCAAATTGGACAGACAGGGTATCTAAAAGGAATCATACATGTCACAGATTCTATCGAAATAAAATTACTGTATCAGTAAAAGAAGCCTAGAAAGAACAGCCAGGGTCATCAATCAACAATGCAAAAAGGTCAAGAGACAACACCAGTTTGGGAACACAAAAATAGATCATCAATCATCCTGGAATTGACACTTAACTTCTTTCCCCTGGAGGATCTTGTCCACCATGTCAACAGGAACACCAATCATTTCTAGTGACTTCTCCCATACTTTTTCAGCAATTGTAAAGTTTTCTGCTTTTCTGGATGCATTCACAATTCGACAATTACATGAGACATAAGCACAAACAGGCCACTTTTTGGTCTTTAGTGCATTGCAGTAGTCTGGAATTTGCGGATCTGTAGCAGCATAAAGTGCACTTCTGGCACCTTCTTGGGGAGTGAAGAGAAAAAAAGGAATCAGATGATAAGCAGCTTGCAGTGTCTTAGGCAGATCCCGTGCTACATTCGTATGGACAACTCCAGGTGAGACACAGACTACACTAATGCCGACTTCTTGGGGAATACGTTGCTGTAGAACGCAGCTGAACATGACCTCCGCTAGCTTACTATTTGCATATGCCTTTGCACTGCTAAATTTATGTCTACCCGACGTGAAGTTCAAGTCATTTGGGTCAAGAACACCCATGGAGTGCATGATTGAGTTCACATTAATAATACGGCTAGGAGAGCCTTTCGCCAGAGATGGCAAAAGCAAGATAGAAAGCAAAGCAGGACCTAAATGGTTTACTTGATTATGTGTTTCATAGCCATCTTCGGAGAATTTTATTGGTTCTCCGATAGAATAAATTCCTGCATTATTGATAAGAACTTGTAAAGGTTTTGAACGCGTATTCCATGCCTCGGCAAAGTTGACAACAGATTTGAGCGAAAGAAGATTTAGCTCTATCACCTCGATACTCAGGTGATTGTACTCCTGCTGCCATTTCTGAATTAAATCGTAGGCTGCAGATTTGTTTCTAACGGCCATGACAACGTGGGCCCTGGACACAGCCAATTGCTTGGCTATTTCAAGTCCAATCCCACTAGTTGAACCAGTGACAACACATGTAACGTCACCGAGCGGAGGTAAAGGCAAAGGACTTTTCAGATGCCGAGACTGTAGTTTTTGGAGTAAAATTTCATAGGTAACATAAGACCAGCCTTTGAGACTTTCCAACCACCATTGTAATTGCTCCATCTTTAAACCCAACAAAGAAGATGAAGGGGAATCTGTACCTTATTGAAGTGATGGACCAAGTCTATATTGGGCTCACTCAAAAATCTTGATAGTTGATCTGTCACGGCATTAACACTGCGATGTGCCTCTTTCTGTAAAACCGCAAGGTGCTAGCTTTTAAGTGAGGACAACCCAGACAACCTAATAGCATAAAGCCATCAATTAGAAGCAGATTAATAAGGTATAAGAGCTTGCAAAATAATTTTCTGAAAAGATGATCTTCTAATAAATCATATTATCCAAAACTAAAACCGTATCAAATCCATGGATTATAATTCAGATGCATTTTGACATTCCTCTGTCCATATCTTCCTGGGTATCAGATATTGGAGACAAGTAGAAAACATAAGAAACAGAACTAACAGAGCATACCTACTACAGAGGGGAGATGTACATAAAAGAAATGTTCAGCATAAGGCTCGAGAAAGAACACAAGGACTATCCTTTCCTATTATTCACCTAGTCTTCTCTGGAAACGAAATACTGCTCTTCGACAAAATCTAAAGTTGGACGATAGACTCTATACTCCACATCAAGGCATTTATATAAATACAGAGCATACGTTAAAAAGGGTCAAGGAAAATGTAAACTACCACTGTTATTGTAAAAGAACTGCCAAACAGAACAGTTGGTCCACTGCGAACCAAGAACGGAAGTTGACGGCAAGAAAAAGTGGAATTTACCAAATATGTTCCACACTAATTTGATTCCTACACGCAAGAACTAGAAATACAAGTGACAGTCCATAACAAAAATGAATAAAGCAAAATGGCACAGGGGACAGAGTGAAGGAGACCTTTTGGTAGTGGGGAATCGCCATAATAACCACTAATTAGTTAGAAACCATAAGTCTACGTTGAGATCTGATCTTTCAATTTAGGTCCCATCACGTATCACAATATTATTATTATTCTATTTTAAATAATTCAGGCTTGCATAGAGATTTTAAAATTATATATATATATATATATATTTTAGGCTCATGTCACGTGGATCCAGAAAAGAAAAAGACGAAGAAGACGTTGATATCTGACGTTGATAGCGTTATGAGTGAGAAAAAAATCCAGCTGTCCGCCAGTAAATCTCTTATCAGACAAACGACTTGCTGGTAAACATCTTATTCAAAATTTTCGCTGATTGATCATATAAAATAGTCGATAGAAATGATTGGTCGATCAGCTAAAAAAAAAATGTTCGAGTACAGCAGTGTTCGTTGAGTTGCTTGAAAATAGAATACGCAAAAGTTAATTATATTTTCTATTTTATTTTTAAAATATAGCTATCATGTTTGTAATAGAAATTGTCATAGTTGTGATATATGTGACATTATGACTCTTTTTATTTTGTAATTTTTTATCATTTTAAATTTAATTATGCTACCATTAGTTTAATAAAAATTAATTTTAATTTTAATTTTAATTATGCTATTATTAATTTTTAATAAAATTTTTTAAGATACAAAATTTAAACTTTAAAAATTAATTAATTTATAAATCATAGAAAAATATTAAATTAAATTTAAAATTTAAATTTGATTATTATTATTATTATTATTATTATTATTATTATTATTATTATTATTATTACGCCCGCATGCCATATTAATGAAATATTAAACATTTTGTATATTTATGATAAAGTTTTTTTTTCTATAGAGAATGCCTGTCAAGTGTAAATAAATTATATATGTAGAATAATTTATTTTGATTTCAGCAACTTATTTTAATTTTTCAAAATTAAATTTTTTAACAAAGATATATTATT
>JANZXR010000001.1:16573441-16578441 GCA_027575705.1 Erythroxylum echinodendron | reverse complement strand
TATTTATTTAATTAATCATAAGTTCTCTTTGGTTTTGAGATTTTTGAGAAAGTTTGGACAAGAAAAAACCCCTAATACTAATATCAGAGGATATTTAGATGCAAGTTGTTTACATACGTGCCTAAAGGGTAAAGAAGAAAGAAAAAAGTGATGAACAGTTTTTATTAGTTATAGTGATGAACAGTTTGGCTTCTATATCTATGATCCAAAAAAGAAAAAAGTTTTTAAAAGTAGAGACGTAATATCCATGAGATGAGATAAGTACATGCCTCACTAAAGGAGGGAAAATTACTCCAGCCTAATAGCAGACAGCTAATGCGTTCCACTAGCCCTGTGTCCTCCCCCCCTCAGGCTTCTTGGTAGTTCATCCTATGGCTCCATTTATATTTCTCCTATTTTGACTTTTGATAATCAACCTATAGGTGAAAGGGACGAAGAATATAAGCATGTATATGATGTTAATGATAAAATATAACCTAATAGTGATGAACTACATAAGTCACATTCGAATGATAATGTAGATAAGGCCAATGAGAATAATAAGCAAGGGGAGCAACCTAGTTTGGTGGTAAAAGATGTTCAACTTTGAAGGTCAAACAGAAAGAAACGATCTTCTACAAGGTATCCGAGTTCTAACACCTTCTAGTTACTATTTAGGAGGAGCCTTAAACCATGCAAGATGTAAGGTAATATGAAGACAAAGATTTTTGGCTCATAGTTATATAAGAGGAGATGAAGTTGTTGAAGAATAATGAAAACTATGAGCTAATGAAACTTCCAAAAGGCAAAATGAAATGAAAGAATAAATGGGTATTCAAGATAAAGAAAGATGGGGATAAGCTGATAAAGCATAAGGGAAGACTAATTGTGAATGGATTCTACCAAAAAAAAAGGATTGACTTTGATGAAATCTTCTCACCAGTGGTCAAGATGACTTCAAATTGAACTGTGTTGGGTTTAATTATCAGTCTTGATCTTGAACTCCATCAACTAGATGTTAAAAGAGCGTTCTTACATGGAGACTTAGAAAAGGAGATATACATGGAGCAACTAGATGGATTCAAGGTTAAAGTCAAGGAGAATCTAGTTTGTAAGTTGAAGAAGAGCATATATAGGTTGAAAGAAACACTAAGTCAGTGGTATTTGAAGTTTGATTCATTTATGAAAGGTAATGGCTATAAGCGAACTTTTGTCGATCCCTATGTGTATTTCAAGAAGTTCACTAGTGGAAGCTTCATTATTCTTCTTTTATATGTTGATGATATGTTGATTGTGCGTTAAGATGTAAGAATAATTTACAAATTGAAGGACTTGTCCAAATCTTTTGATACGAACCATATCGACCCTATAAAGCAAATTTTAGGCATAGAAATAACTCAGGACATGAAAAGTAAAAATTATGGTTATCATAGGAGAACTATACAGGTGTTAGACATGTTTAATACGAAACATGTCAAGCCAATAAGCACGTTAGTAGCACCTCGCTGCAAGTTAAGTAATTATGAATGCCCTTTTATGAAAAAGTAGAAAGATGGTATGTTTTATATCTCATACTCGTCTGTAGTTAGTTCCTTGATGTATGCAATAGTGTGCACAAGACCAGATATCGCACAAGTTATTAGATTGGTGAGAAGGTTTAATAGGAAGTAGTGAAATGATTTTTGAGATATTTATGGGGGCATTTTCAAATGGAACTTATGTTTTAATGGTGGGGAGTCAATTCTAGAGGGATATATAGATACAAATATGACCGGAGATCTTAATGGTAAAAAGTCCACTTCAGGTTTTTTGTTCAAGTTTACAAGGAGAACCATCTCATGGCAATTGAAGGTAGAAAAGTGTGCAACTTAGCTACAATTGAAATGGAGTATGTAGCAGCTGTTGAAGTAAGTAAAGATATACTCTCGCTAAAGAGGTTCCTTCAAGAGCTAGATGTGAAGCAAGATACTTATGTAGTATTCCGTGATAGCTCTAAAGTGCTATGGACTTGAGCAAGAACACCATATATCATTCTCACACAAAACATGTCATTTTTAGGTATCATTGGTTGAGATCCATTATTGAGGAACAATAATTACAGTTGAAGAAGTTTATACAAATATGAATGGTGCTGACATGTTAATATTCCCAGGAGCAAGAATGAGCCTTGTAGTAAGATTGTTAGGATGTCACTTAAATAGATGTTTGAGGAATTTAGAACTACTCCAAGAAAAGGGATGGAGGGGGAGATTGTTGTGTATCTAGTCTTATTTAGAGGTAAAGTGAGTTTTAGTGATCTTGAATATTCTCAAGGATTGTTGAAATGATGAACGACTGAAGTCAAGATGAATAATAGTGACCGTGTAGATTACAACACACTCATATCCTTGACTTACACAGCCGAGTGTGTGACTATGAACGTGTATCATATACGACCGTATGTGAAAACAGTGTATGTAACTGCAAATGTTTACAAGTGGACGGCAAGAGTCAAAAACATACATGACCGTGTGAAACACACATGCCCTTATCCTAAGTATACACAGTCGTGTAAGCGAACTTTGTGATTGAGTAAGACCGTGCATATTTATGATTTTTAAAAAAATTGGTTAAGATACGGTCATCTAGATAGTTGCGTAAGTGACTGTGTCTAGGTATGAAGCCGTCTAAGTGCCCTTTAGATATTGGGACAAAGGTATCAGAGCCAACTTTCATATCTTATCCGGAGGTGACATTGTCTTTTGATAAGAGTGAGTAAAGAGAGAGCTCAATAGTTATGGAAACATTACCAAATGACCTATTCATCTGTCTTCAACTTTGTCTATATCTAGTCTACCTTCTAGTTCTAAGCATGTTTTGTCTAATCGTATTGAAAATCTAGTTGAAATTACTCATGTTCCTGTAGAAAATTGTGTTTGTGAGTCTTCTTTACCTTTGTTGAATCCTTACAATATCTATTCTCGTGATCATTCTTAGATAAGAAGTATGTATTTTGTTTACATCTATACCAAAAGTCAAAGAAATAATCCAGAGTTCTAAATTGGAACAATGTGGTCTTATATCTATTATCGCAGAACAATATGTAAAGCTTGAGATACCAAAGGAGCTGATCTATCTCCGGAGAGAACACAACCATACACATCTCAATGTAGGAGCTATATGCCTTGTTCTCACATTTCATAGAAGAAAGGGAATACCTGCTACAGCCAGGATGTCGTCTTATCTCTACTCAACACTTCCTACACAACGTATCAAAATGCTTTAATTGGTACTTTACTGACTATTCCCCACAATGAAAGTGTCATTCTAGCAATAAAACCTGATTTCAACATCATGATCGCACTTTGTCTGAACGGATGCAAGTTCAGGCCCTGTTTGGTTCCATTTTTTTTTACTGTTTTTCGTTGTGGTTTTCAAAAAAAAAAG
The DNA here is from genome assembly GCA_027575705.1 of Erythroxylum echinodendron. Lineage (NCBI taxonomy): Eukaryota > Viridiplantae > Streptophyta > Magnoliopsida > Malpighiales > Erythroxylaceae > Erythroxylum > Erythroxylum echinodendron. Next base: position 16,575,036 of record JANZXR010000001.1, on the reverse strand, counting down.
AAACCATGTAAGAAATCATGTTTGGCCAGTGTTATTGCTATTTCTGGATTCTAAAAACAAAAAAAGGCAATAAATTTATGAAAACGTAAAAAAGACGTTTTCGTAAATTTTTAAAACAGGTTTTGCTTTTCATCAAAACACGTTTTCGTATAAACAAAAACTGTTTTTGCGCCGCCCGACTCTTCTCCATCTTCAGGTTCTGCTATCTCCATCTTCAGGTTCGTCTTCTGCGCTTCTTCTCTGGTGTTCCAATATCTCTAGGTTTATTTCATATCTATCTTGCTTCTACGTTTTCTCCTGTCTCTCCAGACTCATCATATTTGTTGCGACTATCAATCCTATAGGATCAGACTCCGTTTAGTAGTAAAAAACAAAATCAGAAACTAGGCATAGGTCTGATGGAAGAGAGACATGAACTAGTACAAAATGTGAAAAAGAAGATAAATATAAAGAAAAGCAGTGTGTTATAGATGTTGCGTACTTACTGAAAATAACCATGTAAAACTTCTGCTGTGAATTTAAGCTTCTGCGTTTTTTCTGTGATAATAAAGAAGATGTTGCACTTTCCTTCTGCTTCAGTGTTTGCTTCACGTCCTCTGCTAAATATTTGAAAACACAACCGTGAACAGCCCATAAAATACAACGAAGACAGCTATAGCTTTTTTTCTTCCTCACGTTTTATACCTGTTTTGTTCTCACGTTATTTTAAATTGCGAACAGATATAGCTTTTCTTCTTCTTCATGTTTTGTAGCTGTCTTGTTCTTTTGAAGGTCACGTTATTTGATGTAGCTGTCTTGTTCTTGAACTTCATGTTATTTATCGCATAAGGAGGCTTATTGTGGTGGCATGTCTTCTTGTCTTCTTGTGATTTATTAGCTGTGTTTTTCTTTGAAGTCACGTCCATGTCAAAGGCTAATTTCACGTATGTGCTCTTCTGTTTGTTACAAGAGCATGTGTTCTTCTTGTCTTCAAGCCTTGTTGTCTTCTTGTGATTTATTAGTTGTTTTTTCTTAGAATTCACGTCTATGTGAGAGGTTAATTCACGTATGATCTTCTGTTTATTACAATAAGACATGTTCTTCTTGTCTTCAAGCATTCTTGTCTTCTTGTGATTTAATGTGGCTTGTTGCACACGTTTTCTTCTTGTCTTCAAAATGTGGCTTATTGCAATCAGACCTTTTCTTCTTATCTTCAATCATTTAACGTGGCTTGTAGTCTTCTCTTCACATCATTTATATGACCATCGAATTTTTACTTAAGTTTTGGCATGTCAAGAAATGTTTAAGCACGATGATCTACTACTTCTATGTTCGTTGCTTTTATTTTGAATAAAATAGAATTTAATGTTTCTAAAGTCCTTCTTTTTCTATCAATTTCATATTGTGTTGATTTATTTTTCATTTATACCATCTTAATTATATTATAAGCTTCTTTATTATTTGCTTATGAAATAGACACCAAATTTTTTTTAGAAATTGTTATAGTTGTCACATGTTTATTTTAAACTATATTTAGCATTTAATACTTTATAAAAATTGTTGTGATTAATGTCACATATATGTTATTACATTTAGTGATGGAAGGCTTGAACAAT
>JANZXR010000001.1:16537089-16563804 GCA_027575705.1 Erythroxylum echinodendron | reverse complement strand
CATTTATAAAAATTTATACAACTATTTTTATTTTTATTTTTATTTAAGGACTATATTTTATTTCTAATATATAACTACACAAAGGGTAAAATTGACATTTAATACTAAAAATTTTAGCTTATTAACAAAAATGCTCTTACAGAAGAGCATTTTCATTTTTAGCTGTTTGCTACTGAACAGCTGTTAAAAAAGCTAATAACCAAACAATTTTTATGACTGTTTGAAAAATCAAACAGCCATACACAGCCAATCAGCTAAAAAAATAGCTGATTGGCTGTGTACCAAACGAAGCCAATATCACCATAATATGTATAAAGGACAAATTAGAAGAGATGAGGATTGGCACGAGAAAGAAAAAAAGAGCTACTAGAAAGATGAGCTAACGTGCAACTTGATAAGGAACGTGTCAAATTTGTGGTTTCATTGTCACCGTCATGAATGTGTTCAAAACCTTTCAAGTCCATTTGACTAATAATTGAGAGGTACTTTTGTGATCTGCGGCCAAATTCAACCCACCCCGTGCTCTCATCTTGACCGACATCCTATGTCCCCTCTAGGCTCTTGCTGCTGCATACTTTCCGCTAATTGCGTTTTCAGTCCTCCAGTCACTAATTACTGTGTGCTAACTCCTTATACTTTTGCTTGCTATTCAGGCATAAGTAGTACCAAGGTTACCTATAACTTGATTTAGTAATTAGTGGTTTCAGGGAAAGAACTCCTAATGACGTTGTGAAAGATGAATAATATATTATTAACTGAAAATAAAATTTAATGATATAGCATCTAAATAATCTTTTTTTTACAATATTAAAATGTCTAAGTCTCCTAAGATTTTCATTTGTATTGGCAGACTCATAGGCCGAGAATAGTCTTCTCCTTTCACACAAGTTTTTATAAATCTTCGAGTGGTGATTCAATGAATGCGAATTTGAGAAAAGAAATATCGAGAAAGATGCAGTGAAATTAGGTGATTGAGTGAGCCGACATAACTTGCCGACTAGTACTACAAAGGTTTTCCTAATCTAGAATACTTAATTTTCCTGTCTTTAATATATTTTTTTTTTTTAAAAATAGGTGGGGCAAGAGAGGTGGACCTCTGGCTCTAATGTGAAGTCATGGGAAAGTCTAGTTGTTGAATTTAGAGAGCACGCCAAAAACTCAGTCTCCAACATGTGCTTTAGACCAAAGATTTGGATCTCATCTTCGCCATTCTTTATTAATTAATTCCGGAAAACATTTAACTTTTACATTTTCGTTTCGTGTCTGTTTTGTTGGTAATTGGTCGTTGTCTCTGTCTTAGTCTTTGAGAAGGGAATCTTAGCAGGACTGTTACGCGCCTGATGTGATGACCTAAAAATAAAAAAGAGTCATTGGATAAAAGTAAAGAAGGTGATTGAGGAGATGACCTCATTTCTCTGACGCAACCCAACCAACCACCGACCCAAACCCAACCCAACCCAACGCAACAAGAAAAACATGTTTTTTTTTTAAGGTAACCAGAAAAACATGTTAACTAGTTCGTTTGCTTTAATTTCTATTTACATAAATGTAAAACATTTATTGTTTATTTTTCCGATATATGTGTATATAATAATATTATGCCATTGGAAGTGAAGAAATGATTAAGAGGTTATCTTTTATTTTATTTTTATGTGAAACTAAAATTTTAAGTATGACCCTAAAAAATTAGACTCCTCTAATTTAAGAAGTCATATAAAAGCCGTGAACTTGCAAATAACTACTAAAAACTGAAAGAATTAATAAATGGATGCATCCCCCAAGTGGTCTTTTACTAAGTGTCAGAAGAAGCTATTGAGGAAGGAAAGACCAACATTGTACGTGATGAGCCAACCAAGTTTGACAAATTTATTCATGGTGGGGGTAAGAAAGACTAGAAGCAGTAGCCTTTTCAATTTTCTAGAAGTTGGCGTTGAATTTTCACTTAGTGACAGCCGCCCCAAAACCATATTCTATTTGAAAGTCAATCAATTCCTTAAGGATACAAGCAATGACGCTTGTTTTCCGCTTTGAATCAATGTTTTTTATAAATATTGTCTTCGTTGAATTATCTGTGATTTTAAACATTTAGGACATGCTAAATTAGTATTCAATTGTTATAAAATAATTGGTGAATTGATTGTATCTCAAAAGCTTCTAATATGGTTAAATAAAGCTTCTAATATGGTCAAATGAATGGCAAGTGACAAAATTTAGAACTTAAAATACGCCGAAAGATGCAAGATGATGAGAAATAACTTGTACATAATTAGAACACTAACATAATGGAGCTCTTAAGGCTATATTTGGTTGGATGTAAGATCTTTAATAGAATGACATGATTTATAATGAACGTAATATTAGAAAATTGTTATTTGGGAGAGGTAGAAGAGTTCATAATGTAATATAATGAAATATTGTTTAGAAGGAGAGTTTATAATGTAATATAGTGAAATATTGTTTATCATTTTATATTTCATTCTAAATCCTCCAAATCGAAAATTACTTATTTTTACTATTTAAAATAGAATGAGATGTAATATGAAACTCTTCCTTTTTATCTTATTTCATTTCATTTCATTATAAATCTTCCTCTTCAACAATAAAATAATATTATATTTCATTTTATTCCATTAATAACCACCAAACTAACATAGCCTAAAAGAAGAGGAAAAAATGTTTTAAAGTTATTTTCTATTCACTTTTAAATTTTAATAAAATTCCTTGTATTCAATAAATGAAATAAAAAACATTAAATTTTCAAAAGTCAAATAACTATTAAATAATTATTTAGTCAAGCAATTCGGCGTTGCTCTAAACAACTCGAATTTCGAATATATCTTGTGAAAAACTTTTGGAAAAAAATTAACAAATTATATCCCATAAGTAAAATAAGTAAGGAAATAATACACAGAAATTTAATGTAGTTTGCCCTTTAATTTGGGCTACATCTAGAGGCCAAACTTCGAATAAATCTTCCACTAATAAAAAATTAACAGTTACAAAGAGTGAAAAATGACACGACAAAATAGTAGTACTTACACACAAAGTGTTTCCTAAATTTATTATCCTTAAGATAATATCCTCACTACTTTTTTACTCACTATTTTAGGAAAACATTTGCTAAAATACCCCAAAAATCACTCTCTTACAATCACCACATATTACATATATCAAGCATATCTATAGAAAGACTTGCAAAATACAAGTTATTGACATCTTGTTGTCTCCTATTTTTTTAAAATAATACAATCTTATAGAGCATTGGTGGTATCTCGTATAAGTTAGTACCATCTTGTAATTTGGCCCCTACAGAATACATGGGGTTTATTTTCATTCCTACAGATGATCCAAAGAACTCAAACTTTTCCTTTGGTAGAACTTTGGTCATCATATTTTATGAATCTTTTCAAGTTGCAATATCTTTTTCTCTAATACCCCTTTGATCCAGTTATATCTTACATCAATATGTTTTGATCTTGAATAGAAGGAATTCTTCCCAAGCTGAATAGCACTCTAATTGTCACAAAAAGTTGACATCTATCCTACTAAAAACTAAGTTCATCTAAGAACTTCTTCATCCATAGAAGCTCTTTGTATGCTTCAGTTGCATCAATAAATTCCACTTTAGTGGTGAATAGAGCAACACATTTCTGAAATTTCGATTGCCATGACATAGCTCTCCTTGCAAAGATAATTAAATAACCTAAAATAGACTTTCTTAAGTCAACATTACTTTCTATATCTTCATAGGTTTAGTAGTTCCAAAACATAAACATATTTTGGAAGTACCATATAGATATCTGAGAATCCACTTCACGACACCCCAGTGTTCCTTACTAAGATATGAAAGGAAATTATTCGCTATTCCACTTCGTAAGCAATATCTGACCGTGTACATACCATGACATCCATTAAACTTCCAACTACAGAAGCATAGGAGATTTTCATCATCTCTTCCTTCTCTTCATTCATCGAAGGGCATTGCTTAGTACTCAACCTAAAATGATTAGCAAGAGGACAACTACCCGCTTTAGCTTTTTCTATGTTGAACCATTGAAGAACTTTTTTAATGTACTTCTCTTGTGATAATCATAATTTATTAGTGCCCCTGTCTTTGATAATCGTCATGTCTAAAATCTATTTTGTTGGCCTAAAGTCTTTCATGGCAAAAGATTTGCTTAACTAATTCTTCAAACTGTTAATTTTGTTGATATTTTGGTCAACAATCAACATATCATCAATATAGTGCAAAAGGATAATGAAATCATCATAAGAGAATTTCTGTAAAAAAACACAGTGATCTGAAGTAGTCTTTTTAAAACCCTACTCCCCCATAACTAGCTCAAACATCTTATACTACTGTGTTGGTGCCTGTTTTAAACTATAAAGATTTTTCATCAATCTATACACATGGTCCTTTTCCCCTTTTCCTTGAAATCCTTTGGCTATTCCATCTATATCTCCTCTTGCAAATCTCTATATAAAAAGGTTGTCTTGACATCCAATTTCTCGATTCCCAAGTCTAGTTTGCTGCTAAACTAAGCACTTTATGGATGGATGTTATTTTCACAACTAGTGAAAATAACTCGTCCAAATCTACACCTTTTCTTTGGTTGAATCTTTTAACAACCAATCTAGCTTTGAATTTTAGAAGAGGATTGTGTTTTTCATGCTTAATCCTGAACTCCCACTTATTTTTCGAAGATTTTTTGCCTTTTGGCAACTTCACCAGCTCAAAAATTTTATTCTCATGCGAGGACTTCTTCTCATCTTGCATGACTTTAACTCATTTCATCTTATGTTCATCTATCATAACCTCTTGAAAATTCTCAGGTTCTCCCTCATCAGTAAGTAATACGTACTGATCATTGGAGTATCTAGTAGAGGCTTGTCTTACGCACGTAGATCTCCTTATTAGAACCTGAGCAGTCTCTAGTGTTGGTGGTTGATTCTAAAAATCATCTTCATTAGAATCTTCATCTGATTGATTTTGAATGAGAGCATCATCATCATCAGCTATGGTCAACTTACAATTTTCAACTTCATTTCCAAGTTATCTTGGCACGATTTTTGGAGGAATTAACTTCAAATCCACTAGGTCATCATTAGTTCTTGGAACATCCTTTTTCAATTTGTCAATATTTTCAATAGTTTGGTCTTCGAAAAATATACCACCACAGCTCTTAATTAGCTTCTTCTAGACTGGATCATAAAATCGATAGTTGAATTGATCTTCTCCATTACTAATAAATATACACTGGCAAGTCTTGACATTAAGCTTGGATCTCTCAATTTAAGGAATATAAACATAAGCTTTGCAAACGAATATCCTTAGATGATCATAGGAAATATCATTTCCTAACTATACTTTCTTTTGGAACATCAAACTGTAAAGGATGCGGGGTGAGCTATTTAATATGTGTACTGCTGTGAATAAAGCCTCATCCTAAAATGTCTTAGGCAACTTTGCATGTGAGAGAAGACATCTAACTCTCTCCATCAAAGTACTCCTGTTCATTCTTTCAGCTAAGTCATTCATCTGCGATGTCTTAGGAGGAGTAGTTTGATTGAATACTATGTTTTTGCAATAAACGTCAAATGGTCCAATGTATTCTCCAACATTATCTGTTTGAATTCCTTTCAACTTCTTCCCAATTTGTCTTTCAACGGAGACATGGAATTGCTTGAAAATATTTAGCACTTGATTTTTAGTTTTTAAGGTGTATACCCACATCTTCCTAGAATGGTTATCAATTAAAGTTATATCAAGCACAATTTAGTGACTTTGCAATTTGCGCACAAAGATCTAAGTGTACCAAATCCAACACATTCTTCATTGTGGAAGGAGAGAAACTTTTGAAAGCAACTCTTTGCTTTCTTACAAGATAATCAACACACTTCTTTAAATGCACCTAGTCAATTCCAAATAATGTATTCTTTTTCATCAACTGAGTCATTCCCTTCTCGCTCATATGAAGCAGTCTCTTGTGCCACAATTAAGTTGCACCATCTTTTTTCACTATATTTGTAACATCCTTGGAGAGCTTTGGCTGCATCATGTATAACTTTGAGCACTTCTCACCTTTGCCGATTAACAAGGAGCCTTTAGTAAGTTTCTATTTGTCATATTTAAAAGTGTTGTAAAAAGCTTCATCATTAATTATGTCGATAGAGATCATATTTAGGCAAAAATCAGGAACATGCTTGACACCTTTAAGAGGTAATCTCATGTCATTGCTGTCTCCAAGTAAATATTACCTTTTACCATGATTTTAACCAAATCGCTATTTGCCATTTTAATGACAACAAAATCTACTTGTGTAAATGATGATAAGAGTTATTTATGTGATTTGGTATAACTAGTGACACCACTGTCACCTATCCAGTTGAACTCATATGATGTACTATTCACATCATTATTATATAAGGCAATGTGAAATTCATTAATGGTGGTAGTCACCGATGCATGTTCATCACCACTACTATCATCTTTCTTGAGTTCTTTGCCTTTTCTCTTTTCTTCTTTGAACTTCCAGCAGAATCTTTTGATATGACTCTTCTTCTTGTAGTGAAGGCACTCAATATTTCCATATTTATTTGATCTTCCTCTACTCTTATCCTTGGAATTTGGGCCTCTAGATTTGCTTCTTCCCCTGGATCTTGTGACCAGAACTTCTGACCGTATTAAGAGGTCGAACTCTGTAATCTCTATCTCATCTTTTCATTCAAAATTTCGCTTTTATAGATTCCATATTAACAACATCGTCAACTGTAGAATTGGTAATTAAAATCTTCAAAGTCTCCCAAGACTCTGGCAGGGGGGTAAGCAAGAAAAGGGCAAACACTTTATCATCAAACTTTGTGCCCATTCCTAATAATTGATCCACAATCCTTTGAAATTCGTTAAAGTGATTTCCCACAGAGATATCTTCTCAATATTTTATCTGCACTAATTTTGTCAAATAAAATAATTTATTTTTACCAATTTTTTAGGCATACAACTACTCGAGCTTCTTCCACGACGTCTGTATGTGAGTCTCATTGTAGATATATTTATATACATTATCTTTGACAAATTTCTGAATAAAACCACATATCTGCTCAAGCTTAAACTCCTACTCCTCGTTCGATTTATTTTCAAGTTTTGTTGTAGTGAATACCAGTAAATGCATTCTTGCGATGAATAGAAGATCTTTCATCTTATTCTTCCATATTTGATATTTGGAGTTATTTAGGCTAATCCTCTTGCTTATTTTTGGCTCCGTCTTCAATGAGAAATCCTTTGACACAAAACTAAACCTGGCTCTGATATTACATGTTGGGAAAAATTAGCGAATCATATCCCACAGGTAAAATAAGTAAGGAAATAATGCACAAAAATTTAACAGATTTACCCTTTAATTTAGACTATGTTCACAGACTAAATTCTAAATAAATCTTCCACTAATAAAAAATTAGAAGGTGCAGGGACTGTTATATTAAGGATAATAAATTTGGGAAACACTTTGTGTTCTTGAGATATTTAGATAATATCCTTACTATTTTTCACTCACCCTTTTAAGAAAACGTTTCTTAAAAATATCTCAAAAAATCACTTTCTCACAATCACCACATATCACATGGGACACAAAGTGTTTTCTAAATTTATTATCCTTAATATAATATCCTCACTATTTTTCACTCATCCTTTTAAGAAAACGATTCTTAAAAATATCTCAAAAAATCACTTTCTCACAAGTAGAAGCAAGTAGAAGTGGTAAAAACATTATTACCACTTCATCAAGTAGAAGCAAAAGCTGATACGAACCGAATCAATAATATTGTTTACATGCATGGAAACAACATGCTTTCCTTGCTTAAAGATATTTTTCAAGGTTTAAAATAATGAATGACACAACGTGGAAAAATTTCTTTCAAATAACGTGGTTGGAAAGCAAACTCATGTAGTCCCCTCTTGATTACAAATGCATAACAACTTGCTTAAAGGTTGGTTGAAGGGTAAAAAAATGATTTTCAATGTCTATGTTGTTTTATTATATATTGAATCATGATTAAACCTTTAGTGACAACTAAGATAGTAATTCTCATCCTAATTTTTTAACAATCAAGTAATATTTGGAGATCAACAATTTCCGAAGAAACACTAAGTGAGTGAAGAAGCTGGCGAATTTGCTCGAAGTCTGGGTCAAGTAGCACAAGTTCTTTAAACTGTCTCAACAAAATTATAGTGTTTTCAACATATGCAGTGATTAAATTACTTGGAAGTGTAAAGAGGGCGAGAGAGAGAATGAGTTGAGGCAAAGACGTAGTCAGAATTGGGTCAACATTAGACTTCTACATGTCACAAACTTTCTCAGAAACAAAAAGGAAAAGAAAAGACACTCATGCAAAACCATTAGTTTAATGCTTTTTGGTGGGCTTGACTTGACAAAATTGTTCACAAACCAGGAATTTCAAACCACACCGCCTCCCGTCTTCTTCACTCTTTATTTTGTTATGTAATATTCTGCACATAATAAGTACAAAGTTATCGAGGTCATGCTAGCTTTTCACGTGAGAAAATTAACATGTGTATCTTATCTCTCTGTCCGTGACTTTCCACCATGTTTCCTTGAAACAACTAGATCCTCGACTCCTATTTATATCCACCTGCTTCAATTCATTTTTTTCAACACGGTTGTATACTCAGGTTGTTGATCGGTTAACAATTTATCTCAAGAATTATTCAGTTGATGTCTTCAGTTGGTCAAATTTGAGCGAGTCTCGGAGCATTCTTCTAGGTCCTGCTTTGGTCTTCTGAAAGATTCAGAAGGAGGCTTGCTAGTTCATCTTTGCCTGTGGATATGGATTATTCCTCGTGGGTTGATACTTCGTTGGATCTTAACTGTAATCCATTTAGAGGGCACCAGATGGGAACTGACGGGTTTGGATTGGCCAAAGAGATGGATGCCAGTTTGATGGAACGCCCCAGGAAGAACAACGTTTCCGTCAAAGAACAGGTCAGTTTCTGAAGATAAATTTCTGGGATCATTTTCTTTTTGGTTTATTTATGATATGGATTAGCATATCGTCTTCTGTCGTGTTTTCTTCTCCAATCTCTGCTGCTATCTGGTGATTTTTTTCTTTTCTTTTTTTTCGAAAACTGGATGTGTGCTGAAGACAGAGCATCATTCGTCCATGCAATAACAAAGAAACTTAAATTTTGCTTATTTCTTGTGTCTTTCTTTCTGTGACTAAACATAAAATGGAAAAATTTTCCGGGATTCAAGTTATCTTTCAGAAAACGAAGGCAACTTTCCTACGATTCCCAAGTTGCAGTTGTTAAGATCCTTTATTTAGTAATGAATTCAACAAGTTGCAGTTTTTTCCCCCAAAAAAAGAATTCAACGAGTGGCCCTTGCAAGTTTCCATCTTTAAACTTGTGAATATCCAATTTCAGGACTACTAGTTTGCCTATTGAGATGAGAATTCGATAAGTTGATGAAAAATAGTGAAAAAAAATCAAGAATATTTGTCTTTGTTGCTTTTTGTATTGGAGCTGAATTATCTGTACTTTCACTTACAGACTGGTGCTTTAGTGGAGGAACTGAACCGGGTTAACGCAGAGAACAAGAAGCTAACTGAGATGCTGACGGTAGTGCGTGGGAACTACAATGCTTTGAGAAGTCAGTTAATGGAGTACAAGCGTAAGAATCAGGACATCGAGGCTGTTAACTCTAGAAAAAGAAAGTCTGGAAACAGCAGCAACAATGATAACAATGTTGATATGATTGGAAATTCTGAAAGCAGCTCAACAGATGAAGAATCTCCCAAGAGACAAAGAGAAGAAGTTATCAAAGCAAAGATTTCAAGGGTTTATGTCAAGACAGAAACATCAGACACAAGTCTGGTAAGTTCACATTCATTAGGATGTAGAATCCATTTGTAAATGGATAAAGAAACAGTGGATTTCATCGTTTCTACGGTTACTTTTATTTTTTTTCTACATTTATGCCTTCATTTATTGATAAGGGCTTACTTGCAGGTTGTGAAGGATGGATACCAGTGGAGGAAATATGGCCAAAAAGTCACCAGAGACAACCCTTGTCCAAGAGCTTACTTCAAGTGCTCGTTTGCTCCAAGCTGCCCTGTCAAAAAGAAGGTGAGCAGTCATGATAGCTTTATGTCGTTCTCCTGCTACATAAGTTCAGTTTCTTAGTGTATAAGAAGTTTGAGATATATAACATGAATCTTCCTGGAATGCCTTGGTCTGTCCTCAATTAGCAAATGCATTCGAAGCTAGTAGAGAAAAGGTCTGGTGAATGCCGATGGCCACCTGCTTTTAACTAAGTTTGCTGTATCACTTAACTATGTTGTTGCTTATCATTTAAATTATGAAACCAATGAATTGTATTTTCCTATGATCCGATGAGTCCTTTTACAAGTCATCTGATCAGATTATTTTTCTCTCTTTAGGTGCAAAGAAGTATAGAAGATCAATCCATCTTGGTTGCAACTTATGAAGGAGAGCACAACCATACAAATGCCGCACAAATGGAGGCAACGTCAGGTTCAAACCGTACTCTGACCCTTGGCTCAGTACCATGTTCTACTTCACTTGCCTCAGCTGGACCAACTATCAATCTTGACCTAATAAAAACCAAGTCCAGCACTGATGTCAAAAATTCAGTACCAAGATTGGATGCGCCAGAAGTTCGACATTTTTTGGTGGAACAGATGGCCTCTTCCTTAACGAAAGATCCCAAATTTACTGCAGCACTTGCAGCAGCCATCTCAGGAAAAGTGTTCCAGGATAATCAAACTGAAAAGCGATGAACCTTTTATATAGTATGTCAGTTCCATTAGAGCATTTAGGAATTTTGGACTTATATGTAAATACAACATTCAAAAGAATGGAAAAATGTAACTGCTTAGACTTGCTTTTGATAAGTTACTGCCAGTGCCTTCAATATTGTTGATCCATTTCAATTTAGAACTGATACAAGTAAATGTTTGTGGATTGGTACAACACTAAAAGAAAGTACGTTAAAATTCAGTCACAGGTGAAAAAAAAACGAAAAGGTCTTCAAATGGACGATGCCAGTATGGAATGCTCGAACTAAAAGAGAGTCCCGTTCATGGTTCAAAAATTCTTCAATTAGGCGTTCTAAATTGACTTCTAAAGTTTTTGTTGGCACATGACTACTGCTGAACTACATAAGTTGGACCCCCATTGGCATATATGCTCTGTTGGACTGCATTTGACAAAGTCTGCTGTCTTACCATCCAAAGTCATTGGGCTAGTGTCTATGATGGATTTTATGCAGAGAGCAACTTGTGTCAAAGATAACTCAAATTCTTTTCATACTTCTGCAGGGAGGGTAGAGATGAGTGCAGAATTGAAATATTTACATCTCTAGTCAAACAGAAGCGTCTTCTCTTCATGGTCCCTTGGATTTTACCATAAAAGGTTAGTTTTTCTACGATAGTTTGTATCCTCCTATGAAAAGTACCAGCTGTTAAGGACTTTGCATCTCGTAGGCACAAGGATCTTGACTAGTGCAAGCCTTTAGCTATTCATCCCTTGAAAAGTAGACTATAAGGTGTTCATCCCTACATGCCTATTGAAGATTATGCACCTGCTCTGCTGCCAAGATTTTGTCCACTAACAGTCCAAATAAATTTTTAATTAAAAGTTATCTTCGGATAATTTTTTAATCAGTTTCTAAAGAAGAGAAAAAGGGTTGGAGCTTGCTAGGATTTAAATGCATATTAATTAAAAAAAATTCAAGTAATCAATTAAAATATATTATCTTCATATAGTTAACCAAGTTTTCCTATTAGCAATAGATGTTTATAGCCGTTTTTCTTTGTTTCCAAAGCCACAATCGTGTTACCTGGAAGAGATTCTGTCAAGTAGTAGAACAGTATGAAATTCGATTATATCAGATCAAAAGAATTTTAAGTTCATTTCACCGCTTAGAGGAATATAATTTGTTCATGAGTGAGCAAGTCGGCTAAGTTGCTGACTATTCAGGCAGGAATTTCAAAGTAGCGCTTATGTCAAAGAAGCATTAGTAGGTCCTTGAATCTGAGCCACAACTTCGTGGAGTCCCTGGAGGTAAATGGCGAAACCCGTGTGCCACTGACATGTTGATTTCTGATATGCGAAAGAGCACGTGACCTGAGTAGAAAGAATGGAAGGGATGGATCAAATTGAAGAACAACTTCTTCCATGCCTTGTTTTTTATTTTTTATACATATACTAATTGCAGCATGATTTCTATTGGGTGTTGACGTCTAATTGCAGCATGAACCAAAATGTATAAAACAACTACTTGCAGCAACTTTACAGTATATGTATGTACGTATGTATGTATTGGCAACGACTCCACTCACCTCATTGAAGGTGTCACGTGTCCATTACCCTCTCTCCAAAAGATGCATCTAGTAAGGTATGCAGCGTCCACGCTTATAAGTCAGGACTCTTCCTATTGCCTATCTGATGTAGGACGTGACACTCTCTCCTACCGAATCCTGTGACACTGTCGTCACCGGTGAGGCCCCCTGCTTACCCCACCCCGAGGGGCACTTGGCGGGACATCGGAGTTCGGAGCAGGTTGGCTCTGATACCACGTCACTTCTGTTGTTCAATCTTTCATGTATTTTTGTTGAGTTTGAGTGTTGATTGCTGAAGTATGAGTGATTTTCATCACATTTTCCCTCCCTCCTACTCCATCAATCATAGCTCAAATAGAAAACCCTAGAGAGATGCCCAAAAAACCAGAAACCCTAATCTTCACCCCCTTTGTGAGATATGTTGAATCTGACTTCATAATCAGGGGGCTTCTATGATTTGTAAGTATTCCCTGCAAAAATTGAACTTCTTTTGTGTTAGTATTTTAGTATCGAAATCAGATGGATTTTTCTCACATTTTATTTTGTCCAGATTGAAGGTTCCCTCGGCGATTTGGTCTTTGACAAAATGCAATCGCACATCTATGTGCTTGGATCGTTTATGGAGGACTAGATCTCGACTCAGGTACCATGAACTTTGACTATTCGTATATAGTATTAGTGTTGTGATTTCTGTGTTAATTTCTTTTAATATTCCTGATAGCCATGCTAGTTCCTTTACCCCTTCTGTTATTGCATAATACTCTGCCTTTGTTGTTGTTAAACTTACCACTAATTGTTGTTGTGATTTCTAACTTATTGTGTTTGCTGATAGTGTAAATATATATGCTGAAATTGACTTCCTTGAGTCCTTATTTGTTGCATAGGCAGCATCCACATAGCCATGTAGAGACAGGTAATTGCATTTGATTAGCTCCCTTTTAGAGAAGTATAATCCATAGTTCACTGTTCCAGATATATATCTGAGAACATTCTTGAGCCCTTGCTAGTGTTCTAAACCTGGATTGGCTATGAACTTACTTAGGATACTTATAGCATAGGTTAGATCAGGCCTTGTACATAGCATAAGGTACATTAATCTTCCAACACCTACATCATAGGGATAGTGAGTCATAGCCTTATGTTCTTCTTCAGTCTTAGGACACTTGTCAGAAACTATCTGTAAGTGTGATCCTAAAGGTACTGAAGTAGGCTTAGCTTGCTCCATATTAAATTGAGCTAGCATCTTTCAGATATAGTTTCTTTGAACAAGTCATAGCTTTCCTTCCCTCCTCTTTCTGATTATCTACATTCCTAAAAGCTTCTACGCTTCTCCTAGGTCTTTCATTTCAAAATAAGAGCACAATTCAGCCTTAACCTCTTGAATTTTATTTAAGTCCCTTCTTATGATGGTGAGGTCATCTACATAGACTAACATAAACACTGCTTTAGTCATTCCTAAATCTTTGTAATATAGGAATGAAGTTCATACTAGCAGCAGCCTCATGGAACTTCTTGTTCCATTGTCTAGGTGCTTGCTTGAGCCCATATAGGGATTTTTCCAATAGGCAAACATATTCTATCTTATTTTTATCCTCAAATCCGATTGGTTGCTTCATATATATATAGTCTCCTCTAGCTTTCCATATAGGAAAGCTGTCTTGATATCCATTTGATGGATTTCCCAATCATATAGAGTTGTTAGAACTAGAATAAGCCTAATTGTCTTGAATTTGACTACTGGAGAGAATATCTCCTTGTAGTATATTCCTTCCTTCTACTTAAATCCCTTAGCTACAAGCCTAGCTTTGTAAATTCTAGGTTCTGCTTCAGTTACTCCTTCTTTTAACTTGAACCGGCATTTATTCTCAATTAATTTGGCTTTGTAAGGTCTAGGGACTAATGTCCAAGTCTTATTCTTCATTAATGAAGAATATTTTTTCTCACAAGCTTCTTTCCAATGTCTAGCATCATCACTCCTCAAGGCTTCTTCATAGGTTTCAGGAGCCTTATTTTCTATAGTTTCAGCCACAAGACAAGCATATTCAACCAAGTTTGAATCAAAGTACCTACTATTAGGAATTATTTGTCTTGATTATCTATCCCTTGTGAGTTGGTAGTCTTGTAGATTTTCTTGTGCATCATCCGAAGGTGGGTGTAAAGCTTCTCCTTCACCCTCATCTTCTGCCTCTTCTCTTCTTTCTTCATACTCTGTAGCGCCTTTTGTAGGCTCCACAATTTCTGATTATGTAGCACCACCTTCTTTAGGTTTTGGTGATACATAAAATGGGACTGAATGGTTTGATGTCCCTAAATTCTCCTGAATTTTACTTTGGAGGTCAGAATTTTGAGAATTCTTATTCAGCAGAGAGAATTCATCTTCCTTAAAGATAACATCTCTGCTAATGATTGTTTTGTAGGCTCCCTTTTAGAGCAGTAAGAGTTTATAACTCTTTACACCTTCTGGATATCCTAGGAACACCCCCTTGCCTACTCTAGGCTCTAATTTTTCCTCTTTCTGATGTGCATAGGCTGCACATCCAAAAATCCTAAGGTGTGTGAGTTTTGACTTCTTACCACTCCATAGTCATTAGCTAAGGTTGAAAGCCTATTTATTAAATAAGTTACTGTCCTAATTGTTTCCTCCCATAGAGAATGTGAGCAACCTGAAGAGAGGAGCATGCATCTAGTCTTTTCTAGGAGGATTCTATTTAATCTTTCAACCACTCCATTTTGTTGTAGAGTTGCTCTTACTGTTTTATGCCTTAAGATTCCATTCTTACTGCAATATTCCTCAAAATCTTTGTTGCAATACTCCAGTCCATTATCAGTCCTTAGGCATTTCAATTTCCTCCCAGTTTGATTTTCCATAAGAGTACGCCATCTTATGAAAATCTCCAGAGCTTCATCCTTTCTCTTCATAGGGTAAACCCAACATTTCCTTGATTTATCATCAATTATGTACATGAAATACAGGTTCCCTCCTGCTGTCGGGACTTAAGCTGGCCCCCAGAGATGACTATGAGCATACTTCATGATCTCTGTGGCTCTTTTAGCTCCCTTTTGAAATCTTAACCTGTGGTGCTTTCCTAGCACACAGGATTCACAAAATTCTAACTTCTGAAGGTTTTCTTTAGGGATTAGACCTTGTCTAGAGAGATAGAGAAGGCTTTTGTTGCCTACATGACCCATCCTTGCATGCCATTGCTTGGTTGGTTCAAGGTTTCCACTTTCTAAAATCTGATTTATTTCAGTTGAGCCTATAACATAGTATAGACCACCCCTCTCCACTCCTCTAATGATGACTTTCCCATCCTTAGGATTTCTCTAAGCCTATCTTTAGACCTGATCTGAAAGCCTTGCTTATCAAACAAGCTTTCAGAAATCAGATTTCTCCTTATTCCAGGTACAAATCTGACATTGCTTAGGATCCTTCTCTTTCCATCAAACATGTTAATGGAAACACTTCCTATGCCCTCTATCTTTTGCTGCCCAAAATCTACAATTTTAACCTTGGCAGTGACTGGTTCAAATGTAGTGAACCAATCTTTATGAGGAGTGACATGCATAGTGTACCCTGAATCAAATATCCACTCTCTACTAAGGTCCTCACAATCCTCAGTTACAACCAAAATTTTATCTCCACTAGAATCTTCAGGTTTTTCATCATTACCTGAAATTCTACTTTCAGCTGCCTTATCCCTTTTATTTTTCCTACAATCCCTTGCAAAATGTCCCTCCTTATTACAGAAAAAGCATTTCTTCCCTTTTCCTTTTTTCTTCTTTTCATTTTCACCTTCCTTAGAGTGTTTTTCTTTGCCACTTCCCTTATATCACTTTCCTTTCTTGCTATTTTTCTTATGAGATTTCTTCTCATAGTTATTCTCTACAAACATCACTTCAGCCTCTTTCTTAAAAGGATTCACTTTAACTATCTCTTCCATTAGAGAATATAAAACCCTCTTTACAGTAAGTGATTCTCCACTAGCATGTTTAATTACCTTCTTGAATGCATTAAATTCAGAAGATAATGCCTTTAAAATTACTACAGCTTGATATTCCTCTGAAATTTTCTCATCTGTAGCTTCTAAATCTTGAACTATCTTAAAGAAGTCGTCTAGGTTATCATCTAAGGAGACTGAAGTGTTCATCTTGTAGTTAGCAAGATTGTGGAGGAGTGTCATCTTGTTAGGAAGACACTTCTTGGCATACAATTCATCAAGTTTCAACCAAAGCTTCTGTGCAGTGTTATAATTCTGCAATTTTCTTATCACTGTTGGTGATAAGTGAAGCATTAACTTGCAATGTGTAAGTCTTTGCATCTTTAGCTTCTTTATAGGATCAGTCTCTAGGTCATACTGATCATCTATAGCACCATAACAGTCATAAGATTCAAGAAGAGCTTGCATCTGAAGTTTCCAGATGGTAAAGTCTTCTTTACTAGAAAATACATCCATTTCCTTGCCTATCATGATTGTTGTAATGTAAAGAATCTTAAAGACTTTCACTTACTAGCTTTCTTGATGAATCTTTGATGCTTGAAATGTCCAAGAAATGCCCCCGGAGGTCTTGAATGTTCTGATACCACTTGTCACGTGTCCATCACCCCCTTCCCAAAAGATGCACCTAGTGGGGTATGCAGCGCCCATGCTTATAAGTCAGGACTCTTCCCATTACCTATTCGATGTGGGACGTGACACTCTCTCTCACTCAATCCTGTGACGCCCTCATCACAGGTGGAGCCCCTACCTACCCCATTCCGAGGGGCGCTTGGCGGGACATCAGAGTCGGGAACAAGTTGGCTCTGATACTACTTCACCTCTGTTGTTCAATCTTTCATGTATTTTTGTTAAGTTTGAGTGTTGATTGTTGGAGTATGAGTGATTTTCGTCACAGAAGGGATGCAATGGAGTGCATCCATTACATGCTTATTTGAATGAAATAGGCACTTATCTAGACAGTTACCCACATCACGCTCTTTGCCTTCTATAGAATTCGCTATTTTACTCGCTTCTCTCTCGTCCTCTTGTCCATTCTTGGAATCCGAAGCAACTGATGATATGGTCAATATGTATGTAATGTGACAGTTGGTCCTACACCCAAAACTCACTTCCAACAAGATCACTGCAAACGAACTCTGCTTTTTGGACTCTTGACTCGGAACTGGGTTACTTTCTATGAATAACTCAAGTTTTGAGATTATGGCGAAGACAACTTTTAACAAGATTTTATTATAGAATTGTAGGAGATCGAGCTCATTCCTATACCTGAGAAGTTTGACGTGCATCTTCAATTTCATCTTTTTTTCATTTAATTTTGGGACAGCGATTAGGTCAAAATTCATAAAGAGTTCCCTGCATATCACGTTGAATCAAAATCTCATTCAAGTTTGGGCATATAAAATAAGAAATCTCATGCTTTCTGCCTTCTAATGATTTCACAGCAGTGAGCACATCTAAATATAAGAGGTTGAGGACTCCGCAGTTAACCAGTATCTAAATTTATGGTCATGAAAGTTCAACCAAAGCACCTGGAAGCATAAGCAATAAAAAGTTCCCTGCCTGTCGAATAGATAATTTGCTCATGGGAGCACCACTGCACTTCTCTCATCAAGTAAGTGAATTACATACTGGTCATCATGAACTGGGACTCGGAGAGTGGTATGAATTTGGTTTTCAGAAATGACACAAAGCAATTTAGGAACTTCAACTTGGAACCACTTATTGTGGTCTGCAATAAAGAATGAAGAAACAAATGGAAGCTCTGGACAATGAGGATTGACACAATAAAAGAAGTGTAAACATGTTTCTTAGTTGCTAGAATCTAGATCTAGCTATATAATCAAATTTAGTTCATTATAACTCGTACTAAAATTGAGTTCAGCTGTAGGAGGCTAGTGTGCCCCATTTATATGATAAACAGCTACCACAGATGTCGTTCCAGGCAATAGCGGTAAGTATTTCAGTAGTTCGTCATAAAAGCTGACTTTTATGGAAAAGTTCAAGAATCTGAAAAGTTGAAATCATTTCATCCCTAAAGATATAGTATAATAATGCAAGTCCTAAATGAGAGGGAGAAAAAAAGATGATTCCTTGTTACTTGCTTTCGTTTCCCTATTTCCTTTTCCTGATAAACTTGAATTCTATCTGGAATAGCGGTGAAACTAGCTTGAGCTGTTGGGGACAATAGAACGAGCAGTAAGCCATGTTTTTGGAGCAATAAACATGGGGATGACATCGCTGTGGAATTGATTTCTCGATCCTCAGTCTTCTTTCCAATCTTCACAGCTAAAAACCAATATCCTAGACCATTTTTTAAGGAAAGACAAAAAATGGAGTACTGACAGGACGTTGTGTGCTCAAGTTTGCAAGTACGTGTAGAGATTAACAAGACAGACCCCAAAAGAAATTAGTTTGTTTCTCATCATAATTTTCCTCATCTAAAATTGCTTGTCAATATGGGTTTTCAAAGTGTTTAACAATGAGGCTAACCTCTTAACATTTTGTTGCCTCCCATACGTCCGTTTCCAAATTATTTACTTTTCAAGGTTGAAGCAATTGTTGAAGTATACAGGACTTTGGAATAAAAGCACCTGGGAACCAAATTACTGATCCGATACGAAGCATGTTAAATTTTATTGTTGCAAATTTATGGGTTATCAGTTTGATTTTGATGACAACCTTTGTAACGGTACCAGTATGGGTTTAAGATTATTGTTACTCTAATCTGGGACGAGAAGTATTTCTTCTCTGTCAAAATGTGAATACCATTGATGCAATATTCTCTAGGCATGGCAACGGAGGCCTAGCCCAGCTCGGCCCATTTTTGGCCCGAGTTTGGCAGGCCAGGGAGCCACGACCGGCTCAGCCCAGCCCTCGGCCCGACAAAACGGCGTCATTTTGTCCAAAACGATACCGTTTTTATTTTTTAATTAAAAATATAAATGGGCCAGGTTTGACCTAGCCCGCTCATGACCCACCGGGCCACCGGCCTGCCTCGCAGTCGCCGTGTTTGTCGGCCCAGCCCGACCCGGCCCATTAACATCCTTAATACTCTCACTTCAGTTGGCATTCTTATGTTAACATCAACATTGTTATTAAATGTCTATTATATAAGAAATAGACAACTTTGTACCATACCTTGCTTTTTGTCATTAAAACTAATTTAGCTTTTCCACTTACCAGTTCATCAATAATTTACTAGTTCTAAAAACCCATCAAATCTTCTGTTTTTGTTACTCTGTTCTAACCATGTTCTATTCAATCTTATCCATACATTTATGTAAGGTCTACGTAAATGTATAAATGAGATTTAATAGAACATAATAGGAATATCATAACTAGTACAAGAGATCTAATCCTTTCTAAAAAGGCTAGAATTGATTAGGAGTATACCTAATCAGCCAAACCTTCTAATAAGAATGATACAACAATTAATTTATAAAGCAGTAAATCATATGAAGTTGCCCCCTGAAATAAAATGCATCGAAGATCAGAAACATAAGCAAGACTCCGTCACAAGCCAAAATAAGTTGCTCTTTTATCCTGAAATGTTCTAATCTTCTTTCGAAAAGCTAGTTAAAGAAAACCTGAGGTTTGTAACATGGAAATTTCTCTTTATGCACATAGCAAATTAATCTTGATCAGCTGAATCCTTCTCTTTATAATCTGCAACCCACACTGAAAATTGCTCTAGAGCCTCTTCCATCCATTTGTGCCGGCAATTCTCAACTGCTTCTGGTATAGTTAACCAACTTCTTGTTCGTGTGCTCTGCTCTGGCCATGACTCAAGCTCCTCCTTAACCATTAAGGCAAACATCGCAGCTTTACATAAGCCTTCTGGGCAACAATCATCTTGATGTGTTTTACTCTTGAAGTGATAGTCTCCTATAAAATCCTGAACCCAGAGATTACAGAGGTTATTTAGGTTTAACGAAGAACTGTGGTTATAGGGTAAAAATTTTACTAGGACTTGGGTTAATAAGTCTAAAAGGTACAAACTAAAAGTTGTTTAACAAGCTAAATGATGCAGTCGTAGGAATGTACCTAGAAGTTGGTCAAGGATGCAAAGGTATCTTATTCATGAGCCATTAGGTGTATGTGTTTATAAATTCATAAGTTAGTATTCGAATAATTACATTTCACCTAGTTTTTTAATATTAAGGTCCAAGTATCCACAAAGCAGAAGACTATCTCGTCCTCACCTCCACCACTTTTTGCTCCTCAACCTCTCTTGTTCCATCCACCTGATAACCTAATTATTGAAAGGAAAAACTTCCCCCCTACAGTTTGATTTTTCTCTTTTCTTTTGGAGGTTTTCCTTCATCAGAGGATTTTTTTTTCTCTCCCTTTAAATCCACTAAGAAAGAAATACCAAAGGTCTGACACAGTCATAGCATCGTCACCAATTATATGCTCTGGTATTAGATCTTTGGGAAAAGTGATAAGTTAGTGAAACACTGCATTTAAAATATACTCCGAAAGCTATCATTAATATACATAACCTGGTTATTAAAAGGTGATATACCAAAAATATTTACCATTTTTTCCCCTCGAACTCCGGCTTCTTCTACAGCTTCTCTTGCTGCAGCTTCTTCAACAGTTTCATCATTTTCCCACCCTCCCTTGAAGAAAACAAGAAAAGAAGCTATTATGAATAGAAATGAAAGATTTAGCATATGTAGGTATGGAAAATAACATGATAGATGGACAAGATCGTTTCATGAGAGGACATGTTTTCCATCTTTGGATCCTTCAGAGTAGAATGGCCTGCAAACCTTCACTCATCTACCCAGATAAGGCAAAAGCAAAGAGAAAATGAAGTATCCCAAAATGTAGTTGGTTTTAAAGACAGACCTTAACACATGACCATGCATAAACATGCCAGAATCTCTAGAACTCCAATAAGGAAAATTATTTCAAGTCATATTCTACTCCAGCAGAAGGACGACAAACATGTATCATTGACTGAGTAATGAACAAACAAACGCAGGAAAAATGTAAATGGCAGAAGAAGTGCCAGAAAGCATATCACCTATGTACCTTTGGAAACAATAGACCCGGTCCACTTGGCGAGTTAATCATAAGAACCTCAACAACCTTCGCACAATCACTGTCTCCATTATTATCAAAAGCTCTATATCGAAATGGAATGCACCTGTCAATCGGATCTAATAGCTTAGCAATTTAAAAATTGAGCTAAGTGTAACAGCAAGTAATCAAACAACTAATCACAAAGGGCACTTGACTAGTTATCAAAGAAAAGAAACTGAAAGAGACACTTGACCATAGTCAAACAAAAGAAATTTATTCGCAATCTATTTTGGAATAAATCGTTTGTCAAGTATAGGGCTACAAAAGAGCAGAAAGCTGATTAAACATAGGGCAATTCTCCATTGACTTCTCTCCTAATCCCATTATGAAGCACTTCCTTGCCAATTAATTCAGTGAGTATACAATTTCATAAGCATTCAGATAGCACTCTGTATCCCATACTCTGGAAGTACGCCAAGATCCTTGTGAGTATTAAGGAAAAGAAAAAAAGAAAAGAGGGGTTTCAGTATCATCCAAAACAAAATAGTGATCACTACTTATGAAAAGGTCAAAATATGGTTACAATCGTTTATCTCCAGCTCACACTTCACGCAGCAACACAATGCCGCATAGCTTAATTTATTTGGAAACCCGTCTAACCAGATCAACAAACACCAGATACCAATAAGATACACATATATATAATTATCAACAGCAACTCCATTAAACATATTGAAGAAAGATGAAGATGAGAGGAAGAATGCCCATGAATCATTATTTCATTCGATAGACTTCTCCTTTTCTGTCCCAACACAACACCACCATCCCCACCACTTCCACCCAAAATTTAAAAAGTGAAAGAAAAAAGAAAAGTCAATCTCGATACAGTCATCGACCTTGCTAACAACGAACATCACAAGCACGATTAAAAAAAAAGCTATAATCCAATTAAAAAAATCTAAATTTGACATTAGTGATGATGAGACTGCGACAATCACATCAAGTATTAGAAATCACCTTGACAATATCACTCCAATGAAACAAAAAATCAAAAGGGCATTTGCAAAATAAACAAAAGACAAAGAGATACCCGGCAACAAGGCGACAACCGCCCTCGTACCGCTGTTGATGTCGACCTGTACGGGCTACCAATTCAGACATACTAAAGCAATTTTCTCCTCTCTGTCTGTTCTATCTCAATCTACGTGTCTATTCTATCAATATAATCTAAAAAGAACTGTACTTTCTTTAAGATTGGCAATATAAACAAACTGGGTCATGATAGAAAGCGGTGTTGGCGAAGCCCGTTTGGTCGTTGAATCAATATCTGAGAGAAGCTCATGCATGCAGTGCTTGAAAAGTCCGACATTGCAATTACTGGGTCTGGAAGAGAGTCGCGATTGCTGTTGTTGTAATATTGATTCAATTCTTTTGAGCTTGGTTTATGCTTATCTTGGAACAAAGAGAGAGAAGAGAAAGTGGTTAAAAAATGGTGAAGCGCATGAAACGGATCGGACCTGAAGGGTTAGCCGGATTCACGTGTTGGTGTTATATAGGTTTTCACTTTCTATTCTAAGACAGGGAACTTTTTCTTTTAAATTAAAGCCCAAGTTTTAGTAATATTAATGTTCCAAGCATTTTCAAAGTAGAATTTACCAGTCGAATTATTGATCCACCAAATCGATGAATAATATAATATGATATCTAAGGACATATTCTTGGGCATCCGTATCAAATTCAAAAGATAAGACTTAATTTCAATTTCCATAGTTGGTGGCTGTGGCTTGATGGCCTATTTCTGTATCTCTCTCACGGCTCCTGGAGAGAAACAAACGCAGAAATGGAGGACCTTTGGAGTGGCAATATCTGGTTAATTTAAGTCCCTGGACGTAGGTTCTATATTTTCATTATATAGGTTGGTGTGGCACTTAACCTTGACATTGATTCCCCAGTTATCATCTTTTGCCGCCATGCATTTGTTATCCATTCATGCTACATATACCTCAATAGCTGCTGTTTTGGACAATATATGGTAAACAGAGAGGACTGTACGTACAGTACATCAATGGTATAGAAGAAAATTTCCAAGTTTCATGGTTCAGGAAACTGGACCAGACTTAATTAGGACTTGAAGTGGGTGGCTCCACCGTATATATGGGGAATGTTCGGTTTCTGCTTGAACTTGCTGAAATATTAACTAACAGATGGGCCATTATATTCAACTGTCTGTATCTGGGGTGAGTTCTTGCCAACTTGTAAGAGATTGAAGATGCTGCGGCTAGGGACATGAGAGCAAGGCCGGCTGCAATAGCTGCAGTATTTTCAGCTCCAAAGGAAGATGAGCCAGCACTTCCTGAGGCCATTGCGCTTTCAGCTACATAAACTGCAGGCTGCCAATATCGGAAGCTATAGATGAATCACTTGAATAAAATGGGCCGTAAAAATATGCAAGACAATATAATATGCGCAGTTATTGTGAGAGACAAACAGAGACTAATTACTTGACTGTCACTGAGGCCTGGACTAAAAAGGGATACCTTAAGGCCCGGCCTAGGTATGCAATGGAAAAAGTAGAGAGTGGGTGAGAAATATTCAAGAAAAGAAAGGAATTTATTGGGAATTTCACATAAGCAAAACAGAACAAGCAAATAGGGGACTTTGTGGGATGTTCAATTCTTTTAGGCATAGTTGTCTCATTCATCAATTACAAAACTACAACAGAACCATTCTGGCATTTTTTAAACATCAAGTGCAGACAATCCTACATTTAACTCTAATTGGAAAATCAGCAATCTCAATAGAGTACATATCAGTTTGCCTGGTAGTATCTTTCTCAAGAAACTCTGTCCGACTGTGACTACGGGGTGGATATGTCCTTGTTAAAGTAGGTATCTCTCAGTATCTGTTGAATGCAAAAAACATGGTGCTATCATGACATCATGCAAGGCTAAAAATATGGAACATGACTAAATTTATAGAAATAAATCATAGTGGGCTGCAATATAGAGTATGGAAAATGGGGTACACATGCAGAAATTGAAGGCTTTGACCATGTCTTAACCTAGATATTAGGCATTTTTTATTAATGGCTATTTTGTAGTTAGTAGTGGTTTGTGATCATGAAAAAAAGTTTGCGTATTTAAGGATGTTTTTCAAATGAAATTTTTACAGTATTTTCTTATATTTTTCCTTGTGTTCCTATTGCTTCCTTTTTTGTATTTTTGCCTTACTTAAGTATTTAACTCCTACAAATTGGTATTAGAACTATTTTTTCTTGAGGAACTATGTGAGTTTGAGGGTAAGGGTACACCACACTCAGAAGCTAAACCAAACTTGTTACAAACAAAACTATCAAGCCATGCCATGATTTTAAGACACCTTTCACAACTATTATTCCTCCAGCGTTTGAGGGTAAGAACTATTGGGAATGAGTAGCTAGAATGGAGGCTTGGAAGGTAAGGTGGGCGTGAAAGGGGTGGAGGTAGAAAAACTTTGAAAGTAGAATCAGCAGTCAATTCATTTTCTTAACACAAGCAATCAACAGATTGGGAAATGCCCATTTCACCATTTGAAAAGCAGATATTAGGAGTTGACAAGAAGCTCAGGTAAGGTTGGTGAAGAAGGAATGAAATCAAGTAACTATAGAGACAACTACTACTAAATTCTTTTTAATACTTTATTTCATAAGTTGTGTTTTCTTTATTGATCTAGTTTATGTCGAGATTGGGTTGGTGAATGGAATGATTATCTTAAACTTGAGGGGGACTACAAGGTTCCTCCCTTTCCAAACAACTAAACTCTTACTCAATTTAGGAATCATAAAGAAAGAAGGCAAAGGAAATCAAAGGTGAAGGCATGTCTAGTTGCAAATGTTTTCACCAACAATCTTTACTAAAATTGCGACCTTAAAGTCAACGAAGGAAATCTGAGACTTTCTCAAGCAAGAGTATGAAGGCAATGAGAGAGTTAAAGGGATGCAAGTGCTGAGTTTGATTAGGAAGTTTGAGATGTAAAGGATGATAAAGTTAGAAACTGTGAAATAGTATGCTGACACTACAAGAAAATTGCGTATTAGCGTCGGAATATTTCCGACGACAAAAATTCCGTCGCTAATTACCGACGGAACGTCCTTATTCTGTCGGAGAATAGATAGTTTTACCGACGGTCCAAGACTCCGTCAGAAATATTGTAGGTAAAAATTTGGCACAAAATCTCAGACAGAAAATAACGACGGCAAAGGTCTCGGCGACGGGAAAAAATGCAGGAATCATTCCCGCAATTTAATTGCTTCGCCATTTACCGACGATAAAGCACGTCCTCGGTATTTAGCTTCAATTTACCGACGAAAAATACTTCCGCCGGTAAATGATCGAATAATATCCTGGCGGACAATCTTTCTGTTGGTAAATTGCTACCAGACGTCGTATTGCCGACGGTAATAAGTTGTCGTCGGTAATATTGGAATCGTATACCGACGCACGTTGATCTTACCGTCGGAAATTATCGACAGCAGACCTTGTTTACCGACGGGAAGACAATTCCGTCAGTATGTGGTTTATTTATAATAAAGTATCATGCTTTTGTCGACAGATTTGCTTTTGTCCGTCGGTAAAGGTTCGAGGAATCAATGTTTCCGACGGTACATAAATTCCGTCAGTATGCTCGTCTGCTGATATCGACGGCAAGCGATTATACCGTCGAAAAATGTCGGCAACAAAACCTACTTTCCCGACGGAATACGGTGGCCGTCGCTATTTGAGTTTCAGACCGGATGTAAAATGTCGCTCTTTTATCGACGGACAGTTATTTACCGTTGGTAACTGTCGACGTATCTCGCGCATTTACCAACGGAATGATCTTGTCCGTCGGTAACTGTCGGCGGCCGCATGTTCTGGAAACCTATATTGCCGACGAAATTTATCGTTCCGTCGATAATCCAGCGGCTATAAGTCGCCCCGACCCCCCCCCCCCCTCTCTCCCTCGCGCTTTCACTTCTCTCTTTGCTTAAAGTTCAGAGTTTTCGACTCCTCTCGTATTTCTCGATCGTGTTTGAGGTAAATTCTCATATAAGTGTATTATTTTACTAAAATAGCATATTTTTAAGTTTTAAACGTGAATATTTGTTCATAGCATAAGATTATGCATATTGTGTATAAAATGTTCGATGATATGCCTTTTATGATGTTTGAATTGTTTTGTGTATTTTTTATTTTAATTTGAGAATTTGAATGTGTAATTTTGATAAAATGTTTAGTGCGAAGTTTTAATTTATCAAATTTAACATTTAATTGTGAATTTATTGTATATA
>JANZXR010000001.1:16515476-16536989 GCA_027575705.1 Erythroxylum echinodendron | reverse complement strand
AAAATTTTTATTTAATTATTTATATCTAATTAAATATATATTATTAATAAAATTGTAAGACGATTATAATTTAAATAGAATAGAAATATATATTTTTAAAAAATTTTAATACAAAATTTTACCGACAGAACTATGCAATATTTCCGTCGGTAATTGTCTAAATACTATACCGACGGAAAGTATTTTTTGTCGGTAATATTGACTTATTTATCGACGGACAATCTTACCGTCGGTAAGTTTACCGACTATATTAGAAACATTCTGATGCTAAATTTACATACAGGTAAGCCGTCGGTCGGTAAAGTTAGCGACGGAATAAATCGGACGGTCGGTAACTTTTCCGTGGATGTTACCGACGGTTTATCTTTTCGGTCGGTAATTTTACCGACGGTATGGAAACGTTCTGTCGGTGAATTTAGCTAAGGCCGAATCTCTGATGTTTTTGACCGTCGGTTTATTCCGTCAGTAATTTGGTATACCAACGGTATATTTGTCGATTCCGTCGGTAATTTCCGTCTGTAATTCACTATTTTCTTATAGTGTGAAAGACTTCTCGGCATTATCAATAGGGTAAGGTTGCTTGGAACTAAATTTTGTGATTTTAAAATTGTTCATAAAGTTCTTGTGACTATTCAAGAAAGGTTTAAAACAATAATTTCTTCTCAGGAGAATTCTAAAGACCTCTCAAATATCACATTCGCAGAATTGTTAAATGAATTACAAACTCAGGAGTAAAAAGGGCTTATAAGGTAAGAAGGCTTAATTGAGGGTGCTCTACAAGCTAAATTGCAAGTCAAGGAATGTGAGAAATGGAAGAAAAAGAAAAGGAAAAGAACAATACTGAACAAATTGAAGCTGCTAATAACAATAGTAGTAATGGAGGAAATAACAAGCCAAGTTACTCTTTATGCCAACATTGTGAAAAAAGGAGTCATCCAGATTTCAATTGTTGGAGAAAGCTTGACGTCAAATGCAACAAATGCAAACAACTTGGCCACATTGCAAAAATTTGTAAGAATCAAAATGAATAATAAACCGAGGCACAAGTTATAGACCAACAAGAAGAGGAGCAATTATTTATGACAACTTGCTTTTCTATAAGGAAGATGGTGAAGAAAATGTTGATGAGGTTATTTATAGGAGTCTCATAGGATGTCTGATGTATCTCACATCAACTAGGCCAAACATTCTGTAAGATGTGAGTGTGTTATCAAGATTTCTACATTGTGCTAGTGAAGAGCATTTCAAAGTAGCAAACTATGTGTTGAGAAATGTAAAATGGATATTAATCATGGATTGCTGATTATTAAATATGGTCATGATTTTAATTTCCATGGTTTTTCTAATAGTGATTAGGTAGAGTCTGTAGACATGAAGAGTACCTCAAGATATTGCGTTACACTTGGTTCTGGTGTATTCTCATGAAGCTCTAAGAAGTAGAACATTGTGGCTCAATCAACCTCTAAAGCATAATTCATAACTTAGACAACAGTTGTAAACCAAGTCTTATGGTTGACGAAAGTATTAGCTTATTTGCTTATGGGATAGCTGGAGAACAATAGAGTTTTTGTGGATACTCAAGCATCAATTGCAATCTCAAAAAATCCAGTTTTTTATGGAAAGACCAAGCACTTTAATATCAAGCTTTATTTCCTTAGAGAAGTTAAGAAAAGTGGTGAAGTATGCTTGCTTTATTGCAAGACTTGTGATCAGTTGGTTGATACTTACATTAAGGCTCTTTTAAAAAACATATTTGAAATTTTGAAAGAGAAATTGGGAGTCTGCAGCTACTAATGCAAGGAGTGTTGATGTAGGTATACCTTAGTGTTTACCTTGTAGAAATTGAATAGGAAAAAAATTGTGGTTGAATATCTTATTATAAAATTCAAGATTTATTGAATAGAGCCAAACAGGAGTTCGATTCCACCCATCAATTAAGATATATGCTATCTTTATTAACAATGATATATTTTATTAATATAACAATATTTGATTGTAATATATAATTGGAATTTTAATCTTTAACTTTTCGTTTAAATTTTAGCTTTCAATAAAAAGTTTTGATGGCCCCTCGTGTGGGGTTGATGATTTTTAGAGATTAGAATTTTTAAAAATTTTAAATTTTTAAATGAGTAAGATAAGATCTCATCTAAGAAGAATTAAACTATAATGAGCCCCACAAGTAATTAAATTTTTAAATGAGTAAGATAAGATCTCATCTAAGAAGAATTAAATTATAATGAGCCCCACAAGTAATTAGATTAGGATGGATGAGCATCTATCTAAAAGTATATAATAAAGAATTGAAAAAAAGATAATTATTGCAACATTTTCTTAATATCTGATATTTCTTAAAAGAAAATGTACAAACGAAAAATAAATTTGAGTAACTAATAATATTTGAAAGTATTTTTGGATTCTTATTTGATTCAAAGAAGTTGAGGTCGTTAGATGATAATGAATTAAGTGAATTTTGCACTAATTTTACAACCACTTTTTATGATAATGTGTCAGATGTGAATTTAAATGATCTTTTTCTGAATTAAAAGTATCACAAATGATTTTTCTAAATAAATTAATGTCATCTATTGAAATTCTTGAATTTATTAAAGTTGCATATTGTTTATCAAATTCTGTTGATTGTACTTGTGACTGTAGCATTAGTTGAGAAAATATTTTCAAAGTTAAAATTATTGAAAATCTACTTGAGGTCATCAATGTTATAATAAAGGCTAAATAATTTAGCTATTTTACGTATCGAAAAAGATATGTTAAATAATATTGATCTTGAAATTAATGATTTTACATGTAGAAATGTGTAAAGAAATGCTTTTCATAATTTTATGTGTGCATGTTAGTACAAATCTCTTAGTGTTTTGCAATATGATATTGCTATTCGGTTGCCACTATTATTTTTAGTGATTTATTAATGCTGATATTTGCAAGATATTGTTAGCTGATCATTTAACAATTTATTAATTACGTGGAGTTATGACTTAAATCACTTATGTATAAATATTAAAATTTAATAATAAAAATATTTTTAAAGTTTATATATACTTTATTCTTGGCTTATAAGACATTAGGAATGTCCTATATCATCGTAACCCAGATTACCACATCCATATTATCCAAGAACCATACCTTCGCATATAACGCTTAACTTTTCACCTTATCGCGAGCGCACTTCCACACGTAAATATTATTCCAATGTTGTATCAAACTTAACTGACATGGAAGATGCAACAAGTTATTTTCTCTAAGATTCCGAGTTAAATCTTCAGTTTTTGGACAAAAAACCACAATAGATGAACTCTTTAATAGATGCAGTATAAACCAATATTAAATAAAAAACTAATATGGGACAAACATGTAATAACACAGCGAAAAAGAGAAAATAAGAACCAGAAAAGGGAGTTCAAAAGGCTAATGGATTGACATGCAGGAAAAAGGAAACCATTTCAATGGACCTCCTTATCAGGAGGATACTCTTGAGTGTTGTAGTCAGCTTCATCAGAGGAAGCTCTAACTATGAAGCATCTGTAGTATATCCTATTCCTCAATTTCCTGAAGAATCTTGGTGAAGTAGAAGCGCCGGTATTGGCAGATATAATTGCATGTGATGCAGTAGCTATCTCCTCAGTCAGTTGATAGGGTTCACAGAAATGTCAATTCCAGTAAAGGTGAGCAACGTGAGGGTTGTCCTATCTCCTGGGTTATAGAGACTTTCTCCTCGGAGGGTGAAAGAAGAATTTTATGGTGGGGACTTTCAGCGAGCTGTGTGTTACATACATTAAAACCTAACTTGGGTAAATTTATCTTATAATCGTCTTTTCCTGGAAACTTTTTTCTTTTTCCATATAAGACTTTAATAAAAGAATTCCATATCCAAACCTCTATCCTTCTCTTCGTTCTCAGCATTCAAAGTCATCTTCTTGATGTTCATAATAATTACTATTTTTCAGTTGAACCGATCGAGCATCTCGCAACGAGTCTATTGCAGTAGAAGTAAAGCCTTTACACATGTAAATGGATGATATAGATGTCAATAAAGTAATTTATACCTAACATAAAATTTATACATATTTTCAAATTAATGTATATGCGACAGAAAAATGTGTAAACCCTCGGGAAACAGCTGGACTGGAGAATGTTGATGAACAAAAACTTCCAAGAGTACTCATTTACTCTTCCTTCTGAAACCCATCATATTTCTTATCTTCCTAAATACTCCGCTTGATGTCCTTCCGGGAGTTTTCTCAGCAGCGGCTTCTTTTGCAGTGACTTCTTTTCCGGCAGCTTCTTTTTCGGCAGCTTCTTTTTCTTCGCCTGCAAAACATCACTCATTTTTTGTGAACATCAGGAAAAAACAAAAACATTCTTCCACTTCATTAGGAATATTATATTTTGCTTACAGAAACAAGAAAAAACATGACCATCATCTTAATATGGAATTGTCGCGCACATACGACCAACAAGATTTGTCTTTGGCAACAGGAATCACTGCATTTTGTTTGTCCTATTGGTTTATTAACCTTTCATTGATGTTCCATAAAGTTATCAAGATCCTAAACTCGGGCCATGTCAAATCCAAAATGTTTTGTACTTATCAAAATTTAATGCAAATCAAAGTGCTATTTTGTGATCATAATATTACAGGTTTAATTTACGAGATAATTTTTTTATAAAAATATAAAGAAAAGACTGTAGGAGAAAATGTATACAGCATCAACACAATTAGCTGTCTGTTTCTTCTAAAAAACTTGTGGATGTAATTACCAGTAATGGCTCCATCGGGAGTAGCTTCTGAAGAGCCCAATAACTCAGGCTTCTTAAGCCAGTACTGCTCAAATCGCTGTCTAGCATACCCCATGTAGTCGAAATCAATTTCATTGACTCGATCCTGAAAAGTCAAATTGTTACGAGAGAACATCATCAATCCCATGCAAATTAACTGCCTGACTGATTTCTAACTTGTCATAACATGTGATATAAACAGAAAGTTATCAAATTTATTGCAAATTCAGTAGTCAGTCATGTAGTCCATGGTCCAAGCTTGTACCGAGATAAGGCCCCATAAGCCCCAAAAGAGATGGCTTGCAAGTCCATATTTCTCTACTTTTTCCAGTAGTTGTTCCAGATCTCCATCGCTAGAATGGTCTCCTGCACAAGATCCAACGAACAGCTTAGTTTCCAAAACTATAATGGCTTCAACAAAAGATTCAAACAAACTTTTTTCGATTTACTAACGCAAATTAGACATGAAAATGCAACATAATCATTTCCCACGAAAAACTTAGCAAGAGAACCCAAAATTTAAAGTTAAATGCAATATGCAGAATTGCAGAGTGACACGGTAGTGGTGCTTGCAACTCGGCTGGCAACTCTGTTGTCCTTGCAACGTAGGCTTTGAACAAGCACACAACACCACGCCACTGTTGCAAGAGAATTTTTAACACATCCGGAACAGCCAGGTTAGAATGAAAAAGACGCAGAATTACCTGATGCATTCAGATTCAGATATGCACGTACAAAGTTTTTTCGCTCCTCGAAACCTGTTACAATACTCAAATCAAATAAAGAAAATACCTTTCCTCTGCAGTCAGGCCAGAGTTAGAAGTTAACCGCACCAGGGTATTTACTGTAGTCCAAAACATGAGGTGTATCAGAATGGTAGTCAGCAGCCATCTCAC
The DNA here is from genome assembly GCA_027575705.1 of Erythroxylum echinodendron. Classification (NCBI taxonomy): domain Eukaryota; kingdom Viridiplantae; phylum Streptophyta; class Magnoliopsida; order Malpighiales; family Erythroxylaceae; genus Erythroxylum; species Erythroxylum echinodendron. The sequence goes on along the minus strand of JANZXR010000001.1, from coordinate 16,531,296 downwards.
AGAAGTAGTTTGCTATATCAAAGCCAACAGGATTGTAACTAGCATACTCATAGTCCTGGGTAAAAGAATAATAAAGTTAGTATAAATTATTATTTGCAAAATTACATTCTGCGCGATGTCTGTAATGTTCTCTCTCAAGCGTAAGGTTCAAGGATAATGATCCTTCAAGTAATTTTAAGAGAAACCATCAGAAAATGTTTTGACAGTAAAGATGTAACAATGGGCATGTGTCTGCGCAAAACGAAATACAGAAGAAGCCGCCAATCAACTTCTTAAAAACTTGAGATTGAATTAACCATCAAAAGAGACAAGAAGCTTACAATAAGTGTTATAGATTTTGTCTGTTCATCGATCATTATGTTACCATATTGTAAATCATTATGGCAAAAACCTATGGATTCATCCCCCGAAAACTTCTCTTCTAGTAGTATAATTTCCCCTTCAATGGTGTCCAAGCGAACAGATTCAGCATCTTCCGAAGAACACAAACTTTTAGCTGATTTAAGCCACGTTCTGACAGAACATTAAAACAGTACTTAGTTCTGAATCAGGAAAAGGACAGAAGTCAATGAAGGTAATATCAAGCATCCTGATCATGTTCGCGTGAACAGAGAAAAGGTATCACATACCGCAACTTATCCCATAAGGATATTTGCTTTGGACCAGCAATATCAAGTCCATGGAACTCCTTTAACTTTGCTGCTATAACAGCAGATAAAGCCGGATCACGCACATCTGATGCTGACAATGTCTGAAATTCATAAAGAGATGGTGCACAACATGTGTACCATCTATGGAACATAAATTTTCTGTAGACCATCTAAAGTGTCATTTGATTTTACCGAAAACTTGTTTTGCCTATTATCTCTTTGAGTCACCAAACTTGAGGAATTTAAAAGATAAACTGAAAGCACCACATGCATGGGCATCTTAAATAATAATATTACTGAAAATAGGTTAAACTTGCCGAGATTGACGTGGTTAAAAGAGTTAAGAGATGTGAACAACATTATCATCTTATATTCACCTAGAATTTATTGATAAAAAAGGAACAAATACAGAAAGATTTGCATGTTAATGAATAGTGAAGCATCAGCTTACTGACGAGGAGAGTCATGCAGGTTTCAACAATCACGGTTGGGTTTGACCAATAGTACATAACTGAAAAAATTAAGACCGCATGAAACTCCATTCCTTGCATTGACCTAAGTAATTGTGACAGATCATGCACACTTTTACGCCATCGGCAACAACTAGGTGATATATTTGATCTATTATAAACAAGAAAAAAGTGATCAATTCCAAGTAAATCGTGTAATAATCAAAACTAAAACATGAATTAGAGTCTAATGTGCAGACTGTTAGTTAAAAGATAAGAGAACGATTTCCAAATGCCAACTTACCCGTGCATGGACAAACTCTTCAATCCGCCCATTTGCGAACCGTCCAAGCAGATTAGGCCCTTGCCCTTGCTTAGATATGAACTCGAATGTCCTGATCTCATCATCTCGGTTGAAGAACACCTGCAAACCCTCACCATAAATCCTAACCACAACCTTACGCAATGCTTCTTCTGTACTTGTTGGCCATTTTATTTCAAAGACCTCGTTAGTCATGGCACCCTTGAGAGGGATGATCTGCAATGCATTAGCATCAAGAACATCCTCCCACTTGGATGCCAATGATTTTAACATCTCCTTGGCGTTTTCTGGAATTCGATCACCTCTATTTTCTGGATTATTTCCTTCGGTACCCATAACAAAAGACCCGATGACGCCTCAAACCCTTACTCAACCAAACCTATCTTCTTACTGCAAAAATAGATTCTGAAACCAAAGGAAATTCATTGAACAACATCAGAAAGCCCATTTTAAAATTCCTTTCGCATCAAACATAAAAAGTTACAATCTTTCAGGCAACCCTCAAAGACAAATGTCCCATCAAAGAAAATTCTATTATAATCAGCAATAAGGACTAAATGGGTAGCGATACGTTGAAGCAAACTTATGGATCAAATACAGTAAGTGATCATAAACATACGAAAATACGTATAGTACCAACGTCTTACTGCAGCTAACGCTTACCAACTTACTATGTCTTAGCAAATCCTACAACAATCACGAAGAGCTTCAAAACTAATGAAAATTTTCCATTTTCCCGTTCATGTTTCCTTAAAAAGTTTCGAACTTGTGTGTGAGCAACCAAAAGGGCCACATTTTATGGAGTAATCAATGACAACATGATTTCTTTTTACGTAGAAGAATAATACTGGCGAAGTTCTTTGAGAAACGTAGCTTTCAATAAGAAACTCACCAAACTGGTGGGAGAAAAAGGGAGGGACGCTCCGAAAAGAAGAGGTGTGAACTTGTAAAGTAGTAATGTCATTAAAGTAGTTAAGAAGTGAATGGCTGTGAGTGATTTTCGAGAGGAACAGAAACAAAGTTTGAACAACGACTCTCGGAATATCAAAGAATGAATGGAACATAATTACGATATACTCTCCTACGTAAAAGCAGACAGACAGAGAGGTAGCGTAAAATATTCTGCGGAAATGGTGGTTCATGGACGGTCACTTCAATCGTCTTGTCTTCTTCATGTGATTACTCGTATTATTTACGGAGCAACCAGGTGGCCCCTCACTAGTGATATTTATAGTTTTAATATTTAAAAATTAGATAAAAATTAAATTAATAAAATAAAAAACTTAAAGATTACACTGGTACTAAATTATTATAAAATTGATATATAATAAAAATTAGATATAATTAAAAACTTGAAATATAATTAAAAAAAATCTTTAATAGAATTTAATGAAAAAAGACCATCAAATAAAATTAGCTTATTTATTTTAGTTTATAAGTATCGATTAGTTTATAAAAACTAACCTGCTAATTAATAAATTTATTGATTTTTGATAACAAAAATTATTAAAATAAACCTTCCTTTAAATGTCAAAAGAACTTTGTTTAATAAAATAAATAACATAGCTGAAATTACTCATCTTTCTAGGAAAAGTTGTATCCATAATAATTATTTCCCCTTACTAAGTCCATACAGTATTTATTCTCACAATCTTTCTTGGGCCAGAAGCATTCGCATTATTCTTACTATCCTAAAGTAAACGAGATTATTTAAAGTTCCACATTGGAATAGTGTGGTTTAAAAATATGTCAATATAACAATATGCTAAATTAGAAATTTTCAAAGAACTAATAACTTTTTGAAGAGAACAAAATCATACCCATCGAAACATTGGATCTATCATATTGATTCTCACCTTTTATAGAAGAAAAGGGATTCCATCTATTGCTTGAATATCTCTTCTTTACACTACCTATATAACACACAAAAATGCTTTAATTGGTGCCTTATTGACCCCTAAATAATAAAAATGTCATCCTTACAATTACTGATTTTAACATAAGATTGGATGAACCCACTTTGTCTGAAAGTTTACAAGTTCAAGTTCAAATTATTGGAGCTGAACAAAGCCCTACAATAATTATGGTTACATTGCACCATCAAATGATTTATCGCTTACAAATCATATTGTAGATCTCAACTTTCTAAACTTATCTTTTCACATTATAAATGGTAATAGATCGAGCCTGTCACTAGATCACTTTTATTCAAATCCCAAAAAAATTAGCATTAATGTAACTTAAAAAATTGATTCCTATAAAATGGACACCCAATTACCAAAAGGTGTTTCATACTCTTCATAGACATTCTATCCACACTACCACTCTGCCCATTCTCATGACATGGAGTGATGGATTTGTTAAATCCATGTACTCTAGGCCTAATGATGAACAACCTAGATCATCTGGCACATTTGGCCCAATTTTAATGCTATAACTAGTTTTCACACATCAGAAAGGAAAAATTGGAGCCACTATCCACTATGTACATTATGACAGCAAACCTGTGTATATTAGTCATCATCGAGGACACTTCATATGGCATGTTGATCCATCCATATGTGAACAAGATTGTGAGATATGTCATACTATAGAATATGATGAATCTCACAGTGATGATGAGGCCTACACATAAAAAGGCGTGAAAAGCTCAAAAAAGAAAAGAAGAAGGAAACAATCCAAATAAATTCATCATTGACAACCTTCACAATTATTTCGGTCTGCATATGATGATCATAACCCAGATTCTAGACCATAGGTTGGGCTAAAAAACCCACAACCCAGAACTGAGAATATTTATGAATTTCTCAGAGTTGTTGGAAAGGAACATTAGTTCTTTAAAGTTAAAATCCACGATAAAATTGAGCCTATTATCCTTTCCACTCCTGTTGCTTCTCCAGCACCTATCCCATGTCTAATGATATGACATTACAAGGAAGAATTTCCTCTTCTAGAGAGACAGACATATGACACTAATATGGTTATTTCAAACCTTTATAAATATAAATTACTTCTCGTGGTATCTTGTCTCAAATTCCACTAATAAGGTACTCAATTGGTAGACAGACAATACTGTTGCTCAAATAATGTTCTTCGACTCATTGATAATAAGCTTGATGATCTTAATCAACAAACACAATCTACTAAAAAAAGGGTAAAATCGTGTCTTCTCAAATCCAAAAGTTGTATAATTCATTATGAGATCAAATGGTTCAACTTGATGCTGATCTAGGAAGATATATTGATACTTAATATTTTGGACATGATTTCACTATAAAAGAACACGAACTCAAAAGAGTCAAAAAGGCACTTTAGTCTATGGAGGCAGATATGTAAACAAAATAGTCAAAGACTATTTATAGGGCTTACCTTATAACTTTTCCAATCATCTAGCCCACTTAATCAACTCCAACTTATCCAGAAGTAGTTGACTATGGAAAGATTTTTAAAATAAGATATCCTTTGATCAGATAATAGGCTACTCACTAGCCCAATAGCATAACAAAACCTATAAAGCCTAAAAGCCCATGGATGAAAAGAAAACTAATCCATTAACTTCTTAAACTAAGCCTGTTGATCCTTGGGTAAAACCTTTCCAAATTAAAATTCCATCAAATTCACCACTTAGAACCAACCTATTCAATCAACTGGAAAGACAAAGCCCCTTTATAAAAGTTGATTACAACTCTTAAACCAATTTCTAACTCTGAATCAAATGAATCTAAAATCCAATTATCAGTATCTGAAGATTTTGAACAATCTTCAGAGGTTTTTGAACAATTTACAGACTTATCTGAATTAGCCCAAATAATGATGGCTATGCCAAATACTTCTCAACTCACAAGTTGAACCAAAAATTAGTGAAGTTGAATCAACAAGGACTGAACCCCCTACAACCTCATCCACTAACTATGCAAGTACTTCAACCACAAACTACCTTAGAAATTTGGTTTACTTTTGATGATCTTTGACCCAAAAAATAAGGATATTGTCTATATAAATTTGATGATTATATTGATTTGCAAATGATTTGACTTGATACTCCTTTAGGAGATATCTTCTGTGAGTTTACTTCTTGTTTCATTGGTGATTTACAAATTACTTGACTTGATACTACTTTAGGAGATATCTTGTGTGAGTTTACTTCTCGTTTCATTGGTATTTTAAGAGAATAGTGGCAAAGTCTAGATTACTATAAAAAAACTCCAATATATTCATTCAAATGGCATCTTTAAGTATTGTTCTTGGTGTTATCCATAAAAATTTTATTGGATATTTTTAGCTCATTGATAAGAAAAACTAACAATAATATTTTGAAGTGAAATATTGTTCTTTAGATCGGAGAGATCTTCAAAAGCATTATCAACGTATGAAGGAACAATATTACCTATTTAATGATTTCAATAATTTCAATATCCATTATGTTAGGTTTTCCATGAACATATGCATCATATGTATGAGAATGCAATGGAAGTGTCGGAATCTAAATTCCGACATCATGACAACCCAGAAAAGCTAGAATCACACATGCATACATAGACATATAAAACAACATGAAATATAAAACTTTTTACCTTTTGTTTCTCCTCTTTTCTTGTTCATTCTCCTTGTTTGGGTTGTTGCAAACACCAAACCCTTCCTTGATTATCCAAGAACACGCAAAGATGGAAGATGAAACAATGTGTAAGGGTGTTAGAATACCAAACTTGATGAATTTACGTAGATGTTCAAATGGGAGATAGTTCAAGATTATCTTGCATGCATGTTGATTTATATAAAAATTACATAACTTATATGAAGACAACTCAATAACTCTTCTCTCTCTCTAGAACTCTTCTAGAGCCCTTTTTCTCTCACTTGAGTTTGTTAGAATTAGTAAAAGCTTATGTACATAAACAAAGAACTCACTTATGTATCATCTTTCGAGGCTTCGGTCACGATCTTTTATGCACATGACTCTTAGGTTCTCGATTATTTTAGGTACTTAAATTAACTCTTATTTCAAGCAAATCATGAAAGGTTTCATAATGTCAATTTATCGGAATATAAGTAGATTAATATACGAACTCTTCGATAGTTAATTATCCAACTTATGAATCTTTCTGTAGACAATTACCATGAAATTCTTCATTTCACCATACTATACCCACTTGCTTCGAAGTAAGTGCTATGTGTCAACTCTCACTAAACTGACTACATCACATCTAGTCCAAGTGATGTTAGTTCTTATCCTGGATTCATTACTCTATGTGTCATTTTAAGACTCTCTTCATGACATACTCTGGCCAAAGACTCCCGAGTAATGACCTTGACAAGAGGCTGTGGGTATTATCTCCTTCTATCAGGATTGGTGAATCCTTTATCGACTACTCAATTACCTTTGAATACTAATAGTTGTACCAATTATCACCTTAAAAGCGACCTCGTCTTGAGGTAATAAGGAATGATGTCAAATCACAGGATTGGTATCCAAGATATCCTTGAGTACCTCAAGTGAGTCATCCAATGTACTTTTTACTCTTAGCAAGAATCCACATGTTAACTCTAAACATCTCATACTTACAGTTTGTGAGATCTACTACTTGATCAAATCAAGGAGTATAACATGTGCTAGTCTATCTGGATTAATAATGTCCTGTCTTATTAATCCTATGACTAGGGATTATTTTGTACTAGTATAATTGCACAAGATAGGAATCTCATTATCATGATCTCATCATGATTTCCTTCATACTATGTTTTGTATCATAGACTTCAATAATTTGATTTAAGATCGACATCAATTCATATATAAATGAATATCAAATTAATGAAAGTTGCCTTTCTCTTTATTAATCAAAATAAAGTTTGTACAAAAGTACTAAAGGTGGTTGCCTTTAAAGCACTATTCTAACAATCTCCCACTTGCATCAAAACCAATCCCCTTTGCATCTAATACCATAGGTGAGTACATAAGAATCAAATTTTATTTGAAGAAGTGGTTTAGTCAAAGGATCAATGATGTTCTGATCTGTAGGCACTCTCTATATCTTCACATCACCTTATCTCCCTGATTAGGTGATATCTCCTGAGTAGGTATTTGGACCTCTAATGAGACCTTGTTTTCTTGGCTTGAGCAATAGCCCCATTGTTGTCACAGTACAATAGTATTGAGTCTGTAATGCTCAGAACCAATCCAAGTTCTATAACAAACTTCTTGATCCAAACATCTTTTGCAGCTTCCGCAACTACAATGTACTCTGAATCGGTCTTCGAATCTGCAATCGTCTCTTGTTTGGAACTCTTTCAACTGACTGCTCCACCATTTAGTGTGAAAACATAACCTGACTGGGCAGATTAAAAATTAGCATCCGTATGCCTGCTCATTACGAGATCTCCATTTCCATATACCAAGAATACATTGTTAGTCCTCAAATACTTTATGATATTCTTGACAACCTCCCAGTGACATTCACTAGGATCTGATTGATGTCTGCTCATAGCACTTGGAGCATACAATATATCGAGTCTTGTACATAACATAGCATACATAATTGACCCTATTGTCGAAGCATACGAGATTATACTTATGCAAGTCCTCTCATCTTGCATCTCAGGAAATATAGATTTCGAGTGTTTTATCCCATGAGTCATGGGAAGAAACCCTCTCCTGGATTGTTGCATGCTAAACCTATTTAACGCTTTATCTATGTATGTCGATTATGAAAGACCTAGCAACTTCCTTGATCCATTTTTATAGATCTTTATTCCCAGTATATAAGTTGCTTCTCTAAGGTCTTTCATGAAAAATTATGGGACAACCAAATTTTGACTGATTGCAAACTTAAGACACCATTTCCTATTAGTAATATGTCATCCACATATAACATAAGGAATATGATAGTACTCCCATTAACCTTCTTGTACAAGCAAGGTTCATCTGGATTTTGTGAGAAACCAAACTCTTTGATTGTCTCATCAAATCAGATGTTCCAACTCTTAGTTGCTTGCTTCAATCCATAAATAGATTTATGAAGCTTGCATACCTTTCTGCCATCTTTAGATATGAGGCCCTCAGGTTGTATCATATACACGTCCTCAACTATGTTTCCATTTAGGAAAGCCCTCTTCACATCCATTTGCCATATTTCTTAATCATAATGAGCAGAAATGACTATGAGTACTCTAATAGATTTAAGCATGGCTAGGGGGCTAAATGTCTCATCATAGTCAACTCCTTGTCTTTGACGATAACCTTTAGTGACTAGTCTCGCTTTATAAGTAATCACATTACCTTCCGTGTCAATTTTACCCTTTGGGTGGGTCAACCAAAGTCCATACTTGGTTTTCATACATGGAATCCATTTCGGACTTCATGAAATGAAGCCATTTTTTAGATTTTGAACTCTTCAGAGCCTTTTCATAGAATGTAGGCTCATCATCCTCTATAAGCAATACGTCATTGTGTTAGCTTACGAGAAATTCATATCTCTTTGGAACATTGCATATCCGACTTAACCTATGAACATTTTGTGTGTCAGAAGGTTCAACTGTTTTCTCATCTCTGTAAATAACAATTTCAAGTTCAGGCAATTGATCTGTGTCTGTTTGAGCATCATGAACTTCATCAAGTTTAACTTTGCTCCCACTGTCTTCTCTTAAAAGAAACTCTTTCTCTAAAAAGACAGCATGCTTTTAGATAAAAACTATTTGCTCTAAGGCATTATATGAATGATATCCAATTGTTTCCTTAGGATATCCTATAAACAGACATTTATCATATTTTGTTTCAAGCTTGTCTAATTGAATCTGCTTTACATAAGTCAGACAACCTCAGGCTTTTTGTAAGACCCTAAAATATACCCTAGTTGAAGCGATACATGTTCATGAAAGTACATGTAAGATAGGAGTTAAGATTATGCTATGAGTTGAATGTGAAAGGTATATGACTTGAATTTTGATATTGGTGGACTATAGATAGTAAATTGGAATTAATTGATACCATTAGATAATTGAGGTATTTAAATGTATATTTGGATAAGGAAAATTGTCAAGTGGCAAGTTAAGTTGTTACATAAGAATTAGAATGATTAAGCCTATGAGTTAGTGACATTTGGCAAAGCTAATGCATTGATATTTGGCAACATTCATTGTGTGACAATTGGCAGCACGATAAGAAGTCAAATGGCAATTAATGTGTGTGGATTAGTGGCAGCCTAATCCATTGATACATGGCATTATATACAAAGTGACACATGTTTAAGGAATTTGAAGACACCTAGCACTTTGGCTAAGCAAAGTTTCTGTTGTGTTTCTCTTCCTTCACTTCACCGAAACCACCCTTTTCTCTCTAACTTCTAGAATTTTTGTTGGACTTTGGATTGTCATCACTTGAAGTTTTGATACGTGCTAATTGCTTAGAAGGTTAGGTTTGGCTTGATCTTTGAAGTAATTTGGAGTTGTTCTTTAAAAGTTGTGAAGAGGTAAGGGAGTACTAAACTTAATATCTGATAGAGTATGTCTTGTTTGATGTTTTGAAGTGGATATAATATGTGCAGAATTTATGAAGAATTGTGGTTAGGAACTTGATAGGTGTTAGGTACTCATTAGGAGGTGTATTTTCATTGAATAGTCATTGGTTTTTCAACTATATCTTCAAGTTTTGACATCTACATAGGATGATTTTAGATTCAAATTAAACTAGATTCATTTATCTACAACTTTCATGAAGAAGTCGAATTTAAATTCCTTTACTAAGGGTTTTGAAATTTAGCTCGAAAGTGAGTTCTAGCCTTGGCTGCAGTATTGAAAACTTATATCCTATTTTTTAACGATTAAACTGTACTGATATAGGTAGAATTAGACAAAGATGTCTTCATGAAAGTTGTAACTTATTTTTTTATCTTTCTAATAGTATAAAGTTTGTAATTTTTAGACATTAGGTTTGAGAGATATGCCTCTTTTAAATTGGTATATGCAGTAAGGGTGCACAATTGTGCACATGCACGATCGTGATCACCCCATATTTTTTAGGATTGCATGATCATGCTTCCTTGTGTGCACAATCGTGAATTTATAAAACTCACAGCCGTGCATTCTCTTAGTCAGGGCTATGCTTTCACGTGTACACCCGTGCACTTTCACGTGCACTAGACCTTCACACTGTTTTGTAGAGTCTTCAGTCTTTTGAGCATAAATGATGGAATATTGAATCCAATTAAATGATTTTGGTTATGTTTGAAACTTAAGACATAGAGGAACATTTGTTTAGAAGAAATTATTATCTAAAATGGTCAGTTTCTATGTCAAAATGACTATACACATTTGACTCGAAACTGTCCTAAGAAAATACAGAAAACAATGATAAACTTGATTGTGTAACTGTTGACATATATAAGGATAGGACTTTCAACAATGGTTGAATTTAACTTAAGTGAGATGATATTGTAAAGGATGTATGGTTTACAATGCTGAATTGCTTGATGTGATCATAAATGAATGAATTCCAAAAACTTGTGTATTATGATTTGGATATAGATGTTTGTGAATTGGGAATTTCTGTTATAATATTGTGATAATTCCGGACCATCATTTGTTCAAGGAGTTTGATCGGTGGGATTGTTTTGGAAGTGCTTTCTATGTGTATGAAATACGTAATTGTTGAAACGAACATGTTTTGTTTTAAAACTGTTAAGTCCTAGTCGTGGGTAAATAGGCATGCCTAGAAGGGTCTGCAACTGCTCCCGGACACATTTAAGGTGTTGACACTTTGGTGTCTCCTGATAATGATACTTCAGCATCTGAGACATACGTCTCTCCTGATATTGACACTTCGGTGTCTCCTGATATTGAGACACAAGTCTCTACTGTTTGTGATACCGATCATGGTATCTCCTGTATTAGTCTCGTTACTTCTATATAAAGGATTAACAGTCTAACTTGTTTTGTATTCTGATACATGTTCAATTCTAATATAAAAAAATTATTTTGATATTTAAATTTGATATAAAATAAATTCTGAATTGATACAAAACAAAGTCTGCTTTGATACAAATCTTAATCTAATGTGAAAGGTTTATATCCTATTCTAATAATGAGTTCTGACATTTGTACAATTTGTTCTAATAATTAAATAATTGGCATTAACATGAGAATGTTCTCTAGTGATAAATTTTATTTTGTTCTAAAATCCATTATGTTTGAATTGTTCCTTAATATGAACCTTTAATGATTGCTCATGATATATTTTGATTCAATATATGTGGATGTTAGGTGACTACTAAACAGTAGCCAGTTTATTTATGATTTAGTTATTCCCCACTAAGCTTTATACTTAGCATGGTGATTTTGCCAAGTGTAGGTTTAGATAAGAAGGTTTGAAGAATGGGACAAAGACAACCGCATTGGCCACGAGGTATGTGTTTTGTTTTAAATGTACGTTTGGGTTGTATGTATAATATGAGATATGATGTAATTTGTTAAATGTTTGTAAATATTGTAATACAGAGTATATTTGAACTTAAGATATGCAACATTTTGTTTAAGGATTTGTAATATAATAACCTTAATTCACGATGACTTGACATATGTATTCGAATGAATTTGGTGTATTGTTTAAATTCTATTTAAAGTCAAATATACATGGAAACACAATAATTGGTTGCTTGAATTCTTGCTACGCTTTGTATTATTTTGATATGTTTTAAGTCCTGTCTTAGGTAATATCCGCATATCCTTTTAGGGGGTCTATGGATGTTACACTTTCATATGAGAAAGGTAGGGCTTTTTGTTAGTTCATATCTCATATGAAGTAACTTCAACTGCCTTTGAATGGACTCTGTTTGTAACATCCTGTTACCTATATGGCTAGAACAGTTATTTATGAGACATTTATGTGACTTAAGATAAATACCCGTTAGACATAAGTTATTTGTGACTTACATATTATTTTGGCATATTCATACGATTGTACATGCTTTCATTGGCATTTCCGGGTAAAGGGAATTATGTATGACAATTTGTGATTATAACAAATGGTGAGTCAGTGAAGATAAAAAGTACATATAAGGGACATGGAATGGACCCACGTATTATATTGTTTAAGTTAGGAAGAATCCACTACAGTTTGTGGTTATGAAAAATGGTGAGTCAGTGGAAATAAATAGTACACGTGAGGGACATAGAATGGACCCACGTATTATATTGCTTAAGTTAGGAAAACTCTATTATAGTTTCCATTCTTCATTGAAACACTCTACATTGTAATTCTCTTCCTTGACCTTCATCATCGAATAACGATTTAGCAGCCTTTTGTGGTATTGATTTCCATTTCACTGTTAGAGTACTTGTTAAGCAAGTAAGTGATTGTAATGTTGTTTCTACTGTATAAATGAGTATGTGCATGTTGGATATATATATATGCATGAGAGGGTTAACAGTGAAGAGAATAGATATGAGGTTTCTGGATGTTGGGTAAATTGAAAAGCAAATACAAAAGAAAGAAAAATGTAAGCATGAATAGTAGCCTGTGATTTTGGTAGTTATGTGAGTTTTGGCTTTTTGAGTTGTTTGGTGTTCTGGAGTTAAAAAGGGAGTAGTATAGATGATGTTGTCATGCTTGGAGGTATAATAGCAATGAAAATAATGTATAGAATTCGTATAGGCATGAAAGATGATATGTTCTGCTTCCTCTGTTTTTTGTATCGTCTGTAAAGACATATCCTCTGTGATGACGTCAGCTTCCTCTAGGTGACATCATCTTCCTCTGTAAGGATGCATCTTCTGTAAAGATGCATCCACTATGAGTCATTCTCTTATTTAAGCTATCTTCTTCTGTGAGGATGCATCGTCTGTCAAGATGCAGTCCTCTATGAAACAGCTTCGTTTGTGTTTTAATTCCTCTACGAACAAACTTCATCTGTATTGCTTCGTCTGTAATGACGTCAGCTTCCTCTAGGTGACGTCATCTTCCTCTGTATTGCTTTGTTTGTGTTTTGTTTTCCTTTGTCTTTTGCTTCGTCTACGTATTGCTTCATTTGCTTCTTGCATTCGTCTACTTTCTACCTAAGTGGCCGAAACTCTTTCTGTGTTACTGTTCATGAACTTCCTCTGTGTTACTGTTCAAGAACTCCTTCTGTGTCACTATTCATGAACTTCCTCTGTGTTACTGTTCATGAACTTCGTCTGTGTTACTGTTCATGAACTTCGTCTGTGTTACTGTTCATGAACTTCGTCTGTGTTACTGTTCATGAACTTCCTCTATTTTACTGTTCATGAACTTCGTCTGTATTACTGTTTCTTGAACTTCCTCTGTGTTACTGTTCATGAACTTTGTCTGTGTTAGAATTCATGAACTTCCTCTATGTTACTGTTCATAAACTTCTTCTGTGTTACTGTTCATAAACTTCGTCTGTGTTACTATTCATGAACTCCTTCTATGTTACTGTTTATGAACTCCTTTTGTGTTACTGTTCATTATATATCTTCTGTCCTATTTTTGACCCTTCAGAAGATAAAATTGGTCTTTGAGATCTTCATGGAGTTTGTACATCTTGATGTCCTTTTTCGAATCATATAAAGAACAATTCAATCTGATATCTGTAGGAAAAGTTATGCTAATAGTAAAACTTCTTCTGTGACGACGTTAGCTTCCTCTAGGTGACGTCGTCGTCTTCTGTAACTCATCTTCTTCTGTAAGGATGCATCGTCTGTAAAGATGCATCTTCTGTAAATAAACTTATATCCATTACACCCCCCGAGTTACGTGAGACCTGAAAGAATGCCATGGAAAGAGGCCAATAAGAATTGAACCGTGATGTTAATGGTCTTCAATAAGTTTTGATAAGAGAGAGAGAGAGAGAGAGAAGTTATAAAGAAACCCTAGAATTGCCATTAAACATGCATCATACATACTTTCGATAGTTTGATATTTTTGATACGTTTATACAAAAGGTGATAATTGTGAATGCGTTCTTTCTATTTTAGAGGAGCACATCGGACGACAGTCGGATATTGTCGGACCATCCAAGCAATAGCTTTTGGGAACGTACTGTGAGTCAACCTAAATGAATTCCTAGGATTATTTGATTTTATGTATTCAATTTGTTAACTTCCAATATCATGTAACTGTGTGTGTGTGTTGGTTCTGAATTCTAGACCTGAGGTCCTAGGAATTTGTTCTGCGATCACATATTGGAAGTGTCTGATGTGTTATGATTTCAATCAATTCTGATTCTCAACGATAATTGAATGCCGGGATGAGGTCCGATGATTATGAAAACATCATCTGAGCATTTTTCATAAGATTTTGAGTATAATCTATTCAGTATTTGATGTATTTCATAAAATGCATGATCAGATAAAGGCGTTGTGACTTGAGATGCCAGTTAGAAGCGCTTCCACGTAGAGCTTTGTTTCGTGATCTATATGTTCTGCACGTCGAGCTATGCTCTGAGAATTTGTTCGATTGAGCCTTATGGGCCAAAACTTTGTATATGTTTGTGAAAGGCACTCAGTCACAGCAATGAGAACGAATATGAGTCTCATGCATGTCCCATGCAAATACGTGCGTAATGGTTGAATGATATGCAAGTTGAAATAAATAATCTTCTGTTATGCTAATTGCTAAATAAATACTTATCTGTTTGAATGAATGACTGTGAAATATGTGTTGTGATATGTAATCCGATGAATTCATCAATGATGGTTCACTCATTGAATTCACAAAACTCATCAAAAATTACACCGTGGCTTTTCAAGTACGAGATAGAAGACTTAAGTTTTAGTCAGGACATAAGGTTTCGGTGAATAAAGAAATGGATCAGAGGTCTGTCAGCTGGCTCCCGAAGAAATGTAGTTATTGCTATTTCGTAGTATTGTTAGAACCTGTATCAGAGTTTGTAAATATTTGTTGATGGAAACAATGTAACCCTTACAAATGAATGAAGCGAATATTTTAAGAGAAAGTTATAACGATTTTTCAAGTATGTTAGATGATGCCATATGTAAGTTAGCTTTGTTATTGCTCCAACTTACCATTATCGTAGGTTATGTTCCTAAAAGCTTGGGTATGTACCCTATGATAGTGGGATGTTGCATTTTTGGTATCAGATCATGGTTTGGCATCTTTAGGGCCGAATATGATTTGAGATATGCTAAATAGAGAGATATTCTGATAGTGATCACACTTTTTGGTTGTTATAGGTCATCTTCCATAGGAGCTCATGATGTTGAGTCAGCTGACAGAGAGTCTGTAGGAGTCAATTTAAAGTCTCCTGTATCTGAGTTTGCTCAGATGCGTCTGAGAATTCCTGTGAAGCGAGAAAGAAGATATGATAAGTTGAGAATGTAACACCCCACTCCCGCTGGACCCGAACCCGATATCGATAGTGATATCCGAATCCGTGCCCCGCGAGGGTGGC
>JANZXR010000001.1:16490872-16515376 GCA_027575705.1 Erythroxylum echinodendron | reverse complement strand
GAGCATGAGATGTGTTTGTCCTAACTTCTCTGATTGGTCTTCTCGTATACCCGTTTCCCTGATCCGACCCGTTATGTAGAAACGGGGTGTTACAGAGAAAGCAGGAAGCTGTAGACTTCTACAGAAGTACAGACCTGGCTGAAGCAAAAGGGTGGTTGGAGCGAACTGAAAGAGTGCTCGACCAGATGGACTGTGACGCAGAGGAAAAATTTGATTATGCTGTCTCACTCCTGCAAAGTCCCGCATATCAATGGTGGAAAACTATTCCCGACAGTACCACCAGACCTTGTAGTTTGACTTGGGAGGATTTCTTGAGAGTGTTCTGAGAGAATCATATGCCAAAGATTTATATGGATCGGAAGATGAAAGACTTTTTAGACATGAAGCAAGACAGACTCACAGTGGCTGAGTATGAGATAAAATTTATTGAGCTAATGGGATATGCGACTGTTTTGGTCCCAACGGAAGAAGAAAAATGTAGACGATTTGAAGATGGGTTAAATATGGAGATTAAAATGAGACTCAACATTTCTAACTTGAATAGTTTTACAGAACTTCGAGCTGCCTCGATTAGAATTGAGCAATTGTTGAATGAGAGTCAGGCTGGAAACAAACAGGAAGTTAGAGGTAAAAGGTAGGATGAGTCTCATGTTGATTCTGGTAGAAGTTTTAGAAACTGACAGAACATATCATCTCGATTTCAGTCTAGATCGAGGCAATCTGAATCTCGAGGGAGAGGTAGAATAGTTCGGTCTGAAGGAGGCAGAGGAAAAATGTCTGCCAGTTAGTCATACCAATTGCTTGAATGTGAACATTGTGGTAAAAAGCATGGGGTGAGTGTTGGCGAATATCGGAAGCATGTTTTCGATGTAGCTCATATGAGCATCAGATTAAGGATTGCCCTGAGATGTTGGAAGTATAGTCTAGAATTAGAGGAAGGACCAGAACTGAGAATACAGTTCAGCAAAGTAGAGCTGGCAGATCTGTACAGAGAGGAAGAGGTGGAGGTAGAACTCAGTCATCAGGGTCCAGTGCCAGAACTGAGGTGCGAAGTAACCAACCACAAACTCAAGCTAGGGTTTACACCATTACGAGACAGGAGGCACAGAACTCTCCAGATGTGGTAGAAGGTGTGTTGAATGTTTTTAATTTTGAGGCATATGCACTGGTAGATCCAGGATCTACACATTCATTCATCGCTCTGCATCTGGCATCAAAATTACATTGTGAACGTGAGACATTAAAATGTGGCTTGGTAGTGAATACTCCTATAGATAGCATAACAGTGATTGGTGAGATACGTAAGAAGTATATAATTAAGATTGATCAGGAAGAATTAGAAGTCGATCTGATTATATTACAACTGAAAGAGATAGACCTCATTTTAGGCATGGACTAGCTCACTGCTCATAGGGCAATGATGAATTGTTATACTAAGGAAGTAGTGTTTGAATCTCCTAATCAACCAAGGGTAGTGTTTTGAGGAGTTAGTCAGGCAATGCCAGCCTGACTAATTTCATTTTGAGTACTTTAAGATTGATCCGAAGTGACAGTGAGATGTATCTAGCCCATGTGGTGGATACTCGGAATGAACAACCCATTCGGGACATTTCAGTTGATAGGGAATTTCTGGATGTGTTTCTAGCTGACCTACCGAGATTACCCCCAGGTAGGGAGACAGAGTTCACCATTGATATTGTTCTAGGTGCTGCTTCTATATCAATTCCCCTATATAGGATGGCGCCTGTTGAACTAAAGGAACTGAAAACTCAATTACATGAATTGTTAGATAAGGGTTTCATTAGGCCTAGTGTGTCACCTTGGGGAGCTCCGGTGCTGTTTGTAAAGAAGAAGGATGGAACTCTGTGATTGTGTATAGATTATCAACAGTTGAATCGGATAACAGTTAAGAATAAATATCCACTGCCGAGGATAAATGATTTATTTGATCAGTTACAAGGAGCTTAGGTGTTTACAAAGTTAGACTTGAGATCAGGATATTACCAGCTAAAAATAGCTGAGGTGGATGTTCCAAAGAGTGCATTTAGGACCAAATATGGGCATTTTGAGTTTTTGGTAATGCCATTTGGACTGACTAATGCTCCAGCAGCTTTTATGACATTGATGAATAAGGTATTTCAAGCTTATTTAGATCAGTTTGTAATTGTCTTTATTAATGACATTTTGGTATAGTCGAACTGTAGAGAAGATCATGTGGCACATCTGAGAATGATTCTTCAGACAATGAAAGAGAAACAATTGTATGCTAAGTCCAATAAATGTGAATTTTGGCTTGACCCAGTTGTATTTTTGGGTCACATTGTGTCCAGTCAGTGCATTAAGGTAGATCCAAAGAAAGTAGAAGCTGTAATGAAATGGGAGACTCCAAAGAATGTGTCTGAGATCTGGAGTTTCCTTGGTCTAGCTGGGTATTACAGAAAATTTGTCAAAGGGTTTTCAATGATTTAAGCCCCTCTGACAAAACTTTTAAGAAAGAATGTGCCTTTTAGAAGGATGAATAACTGTTAAAGGAGTTTTAAGGAGTTAAAACATCGGTTAACTTCAACACCTGTGTTAGCCATCCCATCAGGTCTTGGAGGTTATGTTGTGTACAGTGATGCTTCGCATAAGGGTTTAGGTTATGTTCTGATGCAGCGTGGTAAAGTAATAGCTTATGCATCGAGACAATTGAGACCCCATGAATTCAATTATCCAATTAATGATCTAGAACTTGCTGCAGTAATATTTGCTTTGAAAATTTGGAGACATTATCTGTATGGAGAGACTTTCAAGAGTCTGAAGCATTTATTGAGCCAAAAAGAGTTAAATATGAGGCAAAGGATATGGATAGAATTGTTGAAATATGATTGTACAATTGAGTATCATCGTGGCAAAGACAATGTGGTGGCTGATGCATTAAGTCGGAAGTCCAATAGCAGTGTGGCTCAAGTACAATTATCGAAGTTTCCTAGCTTAATTCAGTTGAGAGCACTGAATGTTGAACTAGATGTGGAGCAAGATGATACATTGATAGCTACATTGAAGTTGAGACCTGTGTTGCTTGAAAGGATCAAAGAGGCTCATAATAGAGATCCAAATTTAGTGAAGTTAATTGAGAAGGTAAAAGTGAATCCAGATTCTGAGTTTGAAGTGAGAGATGGTATTTTGAGGATAAAGCAAAGACTATGTGTGCCTAATGTTAATAATTTAAGAAAAGAGATTTTAGAGGAAGCATACTTAGCAGCTTATGTTATGCATCCTGGTACTAACAAGATGTACAACACGTTGAAACAGCATTACTGGTGGCCTGGCATGAAAAAGCAAGTAGCAGAATTTGTTTCTACGTGTATAACTTGTCAACAGGTTAAAGCTGAGCATCAAGCTTCATTTGGGAAACTATATTCGTTATCTATTCCGGAGTGGAAATGGGAACAAATCACAATGGATTTCATTATGGGTTTGCCGAGGACTCCAAAGCAACATGATGCTATTTGGGTCATTGTGGATAGACTAACCAAATCAGCTCATTTCTTGCCAGTGAGAGAAAATTTATCACTAGATCAGTTAGCTCAACGATATATGGATGAGATTGTGAGGTTACATGGGATTTCAGTGTCTATAGCATCGGACAGGGATCCTAGATTTACTTCGAGATTTTGGAGTAGTTTACAGACAGCTTTAGGAACTAAACTAAATTTCAGTACAGCTTTTCATCCTCAAACAGATGGTCAGAGTGAGAGAACAATCAAGACTGTTGAGGATATGCTTAGACCTTGTGTTTTACAGTTTCAGGGAGCATGGGATAAATATATATCTTTGATTGAATTTGCTTACAATAATCATTATCATAGTAGTATTAGTATGGCTCCATATGAGGCATTGTATGGCAGAAAATATCGTTCCCCTTTATACTGGGATGAAGAGGGTTTAAGAATTGTTGAAGGTCTAGAGTTGATTCAGGATACTGTTGATAAGGTAAATTTGATCTGTAGCAAAATTAAAGTAGTACAAGATAGACAAAAAAGCTATGTGGATCAACACAGACGAGATATGGAGTATCAGATTAGCGATAAAGTGTTTCTGAGAGTATCACCTTGGCAAGGTGTACTGAGATTTGGCAAGAAGGGTAAGTTAAGTATGAGATATAGTCCATATGAGATAATTGAGAGGCTCGGACCATTAGCTTATAAGTTAGCCTTACCTTCGAAAATGGCTTAGTTACATAATGTGTTTCACGTAAGCATGCTTAGACGATATCGGTCAGATCCAACTCATATGTTACGAACTCAAGAGATTGAAGTCTCAAGTAACCTGAGCTATGTAGAAGAACCCATGAAGATAATTGGCTATCAAAATAAGCAACTGAGAAACCGAGTGATTCCAATGGTAAAAGTCCTTTGAAAGAATCATTTGAGTGAGGAAGCCACATGGGAAACAGAGGATCACATGAAGACTCAATACCCTACCTATTTGATTACTCAGGTAAGAATTTTGAGGACGAAATTTTTGTTAGGTGGGAGAATTGTAACATCCTGTTACCTACACAGCTAGAACATTTGTTTATGAGACATTTATATGACTTAAGATAAATGCACGTTAGACATAAGTTATTTGTGACTTACATATTGTTTTGGCATATTCATACGATTGTACATGCTTTCATTGGCATTTCCGGGTAAATGGAATTATGTATGACAATTTGTGATTATGGCAAATGGTGAGTCAGTGAAGATAAATAGTACACGTGAGGGACATGGAATGGACCCACGTATTATATTGTTTAAGTTAGGAAGAATCCACTACAGTTTGTGATTATGACAAATAGTGAGTCAGTGGAAATAAATAGTACACGTGAGGGATATAGAATGGACCCACATATTATATTGCTTAAGTTAGGAAAACTCTACTATAGTTTCCATTCTTCACTGAAACACTCTACATTGTAATTCTCTTCCCTGTCCTTCATCATCGAATAGAGATTTAGCAGCCTTTTGTGGTATTAACTTCCATTTCAGTGTTAGAGTACTTGTTAAGCAAGTAAGTGATTGTAATGTTGTTTCCACTGTATAAATGAGTATGTGCATGTTGGATATATATATGCATGAGAGGGTTCATAGTGTAGAGAATAAATATAAGGTTTCTGGATGTTGGATAAATTGAAAAGCAAATACAAAAGAAAGAAAAATGTAAGCATGAATAGTAGCCTGTGATTTCGGTATTTATGTGAGTATTGGCTTTTTGGGTTATTTGGTGTTCTGGAGTTAAAAAGAGAGTAGTATAGATGATGTTGTCATGCTTGGAGGTATAATAGCAATGAAAATGATGTATAGAATTTGTATAGGCATGAAAGATGATATGTTCTGCTTCCTCTGTTTTCTGTATCGTCTGTAAAGACGTATCCTCTGTGATGACGTCAGCTTCCTCTGGTGATGTCATCTTCCTCTGTAAGGATGCATCTTCTGTAAAGATGCATCCTCTATGAGTCATTCTCTTCTGTAAGCTATCTTCTTCTATAAGTTATCTTCTTTTGTGAGGATGCATCGTCTGTGAAGATGCAGTTCTCTATAAACCAGCTTCGTTTATGTTTTAATTCCTCTGTGAACAAACTTCTTCTGTATTGCTTCGTCTGTGATGAGGTCAGCTTCCTCTAGATGATGTCATCTTCCTTTGTATTATTTCGTCTACTTTTTGCTTCGTCTGTCTTTTGCTTCATCTACGTATTGCTTCATTTGCTTCTTGCATCCGTCTACTTTCTGCCTAAGTGGCTGAAACTCCCTCTGTTTTACTGTTCGTGAACTTCCACTGTGTTACTGTTCATGAACTTCCTCTGTGTTACTGTTCATGAACTTCCTCTGTGTCACTGTTCATGAACTTCCTCTGTGTGACTATTCATGAACTTCCTCTGTGTTACTGTTCATGAACTTCCTGTGGGTTACTGTTTATGAACTTCCTCTGTGTTACTGTTCATGAACTTTGTCTGTGTTACTGTTCATGAACTTCCTCTCTGTTACTGTTCATGAACTTCCTCTGTGTTACTGTTCATGAACTCCTTCTGCGTTACTGTTCATTGTATATCTTCTGTCCTATTTTTAACTTTTCAGAAGATAAAATTGGTCTTTGAGGTCTTCATGGAGTTTGTACATCTTGATGTCCTCTTTCGAATCATATAAAGAACAATTCAATCTGATGTTTGTAGGAAAAGGTATGCTAATAGTAAAACTTCTTCTGTGATGACGTCAGCTTCTTCTGGTTGAAGTCATCTTCTTCTGTAAATCATCTTCTTCTATAGATCACCTTCTTCTGTAAAGATGCATCGTCTGTAAAGATGCATCTTCTGTAAATAAACTTATATCCATTGCACCCCCCCGAGTTATGTGAGACCTGAAAGAGTGCCATGGAAAGAGGCCAGTAAGAATTGAAGCGTAATGTTAATAGTCTATAATAAGTTTTGATAAGAGAGAGAGAGAGAAGTTATGAAGAAACTCTGGAATTGCCATTGAACATGCATCGTGCATATTTTCGATACTTTGATATTTTTGGTACGTTTGTACAAAAGGTGATAATTGTGAATGTGTTCTGTCTGTTTTAGAGGAACACATCGGACGATAGTCAGACATTACCGGACTATCCAGGCAATAGCTTCTGGGAGCGAACTGTGAGTCAACCTATATGAATTCTTCGGATTATTTGATTGTATGTATTCAATTTGTTAACTTCCAATATCATTGAACTGTGTGTGTGTGTGTTGGTTCTGAATTCTGGACCTGAGGTTGGAAGTGTCTGATGTGTTATGATTTCAAATAATTCTGATTCTTAACGATAGTTAAATGCCAAACTGAGGTCCGATGATTATGAAAACATCATCTGAGCATTTGCCTAAGATTTTGTGTATGATCTATTCAGTATTTGATGCATTTATAAAATGCATGCTCAGATAAAGGCATTGTGACTTGAGATGCCAGTTAGAAGTGCTTCCATGTAGAGCTTTGCTCCGTAATCTATATGTTCTGCACGTCGAGCTATGCTCCGCGAATTTATTCGATTGAGCCCTATGGGCCAAAACTTTGTATGTGTTTGTGAAAGGCACTCAGTCACAACAATAAAAACGAATATAAGGTCTCATGCATGTCCCATGCAAATACGTGCGTAATGGTTTAATGATATGCAATTTGAAATAAATGATCTTCTGTTATGCTAATTGCTAAATAAATGCTTATCTGTTTGAATGAATAACTGTGAAATATGTGTTGTGTTGTGTAATCCGGTGAATTCATCAGTGATGGTTCACTCATTGAGTTAGCAAAACTCATTAAAAATTACACCGTGGCTTTTCAGGTACGAGACAGGAGACTTAAGTTTTAATCAGGACATAAGGTTTTGGTGGATAAAGAAATAGATCAGAGGTCTATCAGCTGACTCCCGAAGAAATGTAGTTATTGCTATTTCGTAGTATTGTTAGAACCTGTATTAAAGTTTGTAAATATTTGTTGATGGAAACAATGTAAACTTTACAAATGAATAAAGCGAATGTTTTAAGAGAAAGTTATAACGATTTTTCAAGTATGTTAGATAATGTCATGTGTAAGATAGCTTTGTTATTACTCCAACATACCATTATCGTAGGTTATGTTCCCTATGTACCTTATGATAGTGGGATGTTGTACTGTTGGTCATATAAACAGCAGTCTCAAGTGCATAAATCCAAAAGGATTTCGGTAGATTTGCTAAGCCCATAATTGACCTTACCATATCCAACAAGGTCCAGTTTCTCCTTTCAGCCACACCATTATGTTACGGTGTGTAAGGTGGAGTCCACTGGGATACTATCACATTATCTCTAAGATAAGATAGAAACTCCTCGTTTAAGTATTCACCACCTTGATCTGATCAAAGTGTCTTAATACTTCTACCGAATTGTTTTTCTAGTTCATGTCTAACTAGTTTGAACATTTCAAATGCTTTAGACTTGTATCTCATTAGATATACAGATTCATATCGTGAATAATCATCAATAAAGGCAATAAAGTATATAAAACCACCTTTGGCATGAATGGACATCGGACCACATACATCAGAATATATTAGGTCTAACAACCCATTCACTTGTTCATTATTTCCTTTAAAAGGTAATTTAGTCATCTTGCCTAACAAGCAAGATTCACATGTGTCATATTATTCACAATCAAATGACCCTAAACTATTACACTTGTGTAAGTTAATCATGCGTTTCTCATTTATATGGCCAAGTCGACAATGCCATAAGTAAGATGCTTTTAAGTTATCTCATTTTTGTCTTTTATTGTCATTGATATTTAAAACTGGATTACACATATCTAACACGTAAATTCTATTGCACAATGTAGTAATACCATACAACATTTCATTCAAGTTAATTGAACAACCATTTCTTGAAAAAGTTAAATGAAATCTTGCTTTATTAAGACATGAAACAGATACAATGTTCTTTGTCACAATGGGTATATAAAAGCAATTATCCAAAATTAACTCTAGCCCACAAGGAAGATACAAAATATATGCTCCTATAGCTAATGCAACAACTCTTGCTTCATTTCACACACATAGGTCCCATCTCTCCCTTCTTAAGAGGTCTACTATCCCTAAGACCTTGCATATCAATACATATGTATGAGCTATATCTGGTATCTAACACCTAAATGTTATGATAAGAAATAGTATTAACCTCAATGACAAACAACATACCTGCAATAGACGGTGGGGCATCTAATGCCTTCTTCTACTTTAACGACTCCATATAAGCTTTGTAGTTCGTCTTCCAATGTCCTTCCTTGTTGTAATGGAAGCATATCCCCTTTGAAGTTGTCTTCTTCACCTTCTTCTTAGTTACACCTCCCGCTGGCTTCTTGGACTTCGTCTTCTTCTTTTGGTTCTTCTTGCGAGAACCAAAAGAATCCACCAGCATCGTAACTTTACTGTCTTTCTTGACAGTTTGCTCAGTTGTTTTGAGCAGATTAATCAGCTCAGGTATAAATGTAGATATTTGGTTCATCTGATAGTTAATCTCAAACTATGAATAACTATAGGTCAAGCCAGTCATAATTAAGTCTATACTTAACTCCCGATCCATTACGAAACCCAAACTACCTAACCTCTCAATGTATCCATACATCTTCAACGCATACTGCATTAGAGATGATCCCTCAGCCATTTTGGAGTAAAAAAGCAACCTCGAGGTCTCGAGCCTTTCAGACCGAGCTTGCTCATCAAACAATTCCCTTAGATGGTAGACTATGGTATGAGCATCCATAGCCTCATGCTGCTTTTGTAGTTCTGGTGACATAGAGGCTAGCATTATACAGCTAGCCAACTCACTATCATCCAGTAGTTTCTTGTAAACTTTCTGGTCCTCATCAGATGCATCGTCAATAGGGGGATCAAGAAGTGGTTCATCTAGGACATATCCTAGTTTCTTGAATTTGAGAATAATTCTTAAATTTTGTAGCCAATCTATGAAGTTAGGTCCTATGAGTTTGTTGGAATTTAATAGAAAGTGTAGGTTCACACTAGCTGAAGACATCATGGCGATTTAATAACCTAGAAGAATGAAAGAAAGTGTTAGAATGTACACTAATGCATATTGATAAGGACTTTAATCACGTGCATTATAGTTCTCACTATTCTTATTCAAATCCATAGCCCTCATTACGAATTCTAGAAAATTTATAGTTTTCTTAATGGGTCGATATCCAATATCACCAAGAATGACCTTAGGTTTGCCCAACAAGCCACCTTAGGTCAATCGGTAGGTATCATTCATACCAATTGCATTCAGTTATGCAACTATTGACTTGTGCCATCAACTGTTGATTTAGCACACTCATTGGGTTATTAACTCTTGATTTTTATACAACCAATATATATAACCCCTTTTCCTGAGATAGATGAGTTGAAGGGGAGGGGCAATACCTCATCGCAGCAGTCAGACAATCCGCTTTCACCAACTGTATAGCTTAGTTTTGTTACGCTCAAGTCATTTTGTATGAATACATATTTATTGTTGCAGATAATAATTTTTTATTGTCAATTAAGATAACTTTTACTTTATATTATCATTCAACCTACTGCTTAAATAAATTAAATGTAGAAAAAATTCAATATATTATCACCAGATAATTGTAGAAATTAAATATTGATCATAAGATTACTAATCAAAATTAAATTTACAACTTAAATGTACGAAAATAAATAAAAACAATCTCGATGCATTTACTGACAGAATTATAATATCCGTCAGTAAATAATTTACCAACAAAAAAACTTACCATCACTAAATTTTCTGACAAAACTTCAACACTTTACCTGTCGCTAAATTTGCCGACGTACATACAAAATTTGTCACTAAATTTACCTACGGGGCATAACTTACCGTCACTAAATGTTCCGACGGATTTTCAAAACTTTGTCCGTCGGTAATATTTACCAACTAAATATTTTTGAAAATTCCATCACTATATGTAGCGACGGAAAAAAAATGTTCGTCGGTGTATCGATATATGTAGCGATGGAAATAAAAATGTTTGTCACATTTTTATTTCGTCGGTAAAGATTATCGACGACTGTTTCATCGAAGAACATTTTTATTTAGTCGCTAAAGATTATCGACGACTGTTTCTACTACGACTCATGCGATCGGTAATTTTCGTCTGCAAATTCGCTTACTGATGAAAAACCTTCACGTTCTGTCAGTAATTTCAGTCGCTAAACACCCATTTTCTTATAGTGTTTCTTTTTTTTTTGGTTCTTGTTTGATCTCTTGGAAAAACAGAAAGACAACTAGCGTATCAAAATCTTCTACTGAAGTTGGATATTGCAACATAGGAGCAACATTTTATGAATTATAGTAGATAACTTATCTTTTTACAGGATTTTCACATTCCTACTCAATTTCCAATTTCTTTTATATTGTGATAATCAATCAGATTTACATATTACTGCTAATCATGTTTTTCATGAATGAACAAAGCATTTGGAGATCGACTGTCATATTGTTCGGGACAAATGCAAAGCTAGTTTTATACATCCACAGTATATCTCTTCTAAACAATAATTGAGTGATGTTTTCACAAAATATTTAAATGGTCCTATATTTCACAGTCTACTATCCAAGTTGGGTTTATATGATTAGAACCAAACTCCAACTTAAGGGGGAATGTTACAATTGCTAAAGATATTGATGGAATATTGGCAAAAGTTGAAATAGCTACATCCACAGTATATCTCTTCTAAACAATAATTGAGTGATATTTTCACAAATCCTTTAGATGGTCCAGTCTACTATCCAAGTTGGGTCTATATGATTAGAACCAAACTCCAACTTAAGGGGGGATGTTACAATTGCTAAAGATCTTGGTGGAATATTGGCGGAAGTTGAAATAGCTAAAATAGAGTACTCGTGTTAGTTGAGGAAGAAGTCTTGAAAGTCGACGGTTATTTTTTTTTCAGTTACAGAGTAAGTGATCTAGTAATTTAAGCAAACATCGAGATTGGATATGTAATAGAAAATAACTTATTCCAATTGATGTATATAACTAAATGATGATGAATAAAGAAGTAGACTAACTAGTTTCTCTACAGAAGGCAAACTGGAGAATAGTGGAGATGAGAGTTGTTTTCATGTTTTCTTTAAATTTTTAGAATTCGTCACATAATTGTATCCACAGAACCTATGCAACCTAAATATAAACAAAACCTATTAAAATACCCTCTTTTTTATTTTTCAAAGTCAATTTCTTATTTTTAACTTAATTAAACAATAAATCATATTTACTAAAACTTGTTATTCGATCCATTGGATCATTTAAGTTAAATTAGAATTCAAAAGTTATAATTATAATTATAATTATAATTATAAGGGCAATATCATTAAAGTAAATTTAACTAGCTAGAATTATAATTCTCAGTCTAAATTATAATGCTTTTCTCTTATAGAGAATTAGATTTTAAATTTTAGTTAGATTTTAAATTTTCATAATAAAAATCAAAAAAAATTTTGATATATATTGAATAATTTAATAATATGTAACAATTATTAATAACGTTCTTTAGATAATTTATTTAATAAATTTTAATCACATTACTAATTCAATATAAATAATCCTTAAAACTAACCAAAATTAATAAATAAGAATTTCAATGTTTGTTTATAAGAGTTTTTTTTTTATTTTGGATATGCATAATTGGTAATATATTAACTTTGGTGATCTACTAAAAGTTAAAAGCAAGTGTAGATGCACTTGCTTAAGCCTGTAGGTTCTTGCCCTTTGATTTAGTATAATGCACGAGGGACTGATATTAATCACCAGATATTGAAAATCGTCTATATGCGACTTACGTGACTACTCCATATCTATAACTAGATTATCTTGTTATGCAGCCATCTCTACTCTCTTCTATCTCAATTTTGTCTGTATGTTTATTCAATTGTAGGATCAAGTTGAAAGAGGGAATCTAAGCTATTACCCTGATTTCCCATCTCACATTAATTACTTTAAAAAATGGAAGAAATCTTAAGTAAATGAAAATAAAAAAATAAAAGTAAAACTAAACTAAACTAAAATTAACAAACATAGCAAGTGTAGTTCCCTGACTACTACTAGGTAGTCGATCTGCTTTTTATATGTAAGCACATAGGGTCAATTGTCGATAGCTTACTAAAACTAGAGTGGTTTTATAGGATCAGTTCCACAAAGAACTAGTGACTAACTTTATTAATCATAATTAAAAAATAAACTAAATCAAATCAAATTTGATTAAAAGATAATTAAAAAAATGAACTAACAAAATAAAACAAATAATTAATAAAAGAAAATTTGATAAACAAATGTTAGACTGCTGAAGTTTACTTATATAAAATTTTAATTATCACACACAATTGATTAACTAGGTTAAAATAGCAATTAATGAGGTATTTATGCCCTCCATTAAGGCACACACCCATATTTAGTTAGGTAACTACCCCCTTTGGACATATGATTTAACCTAATCAAACTCATATATTTATTCAATATGATTTTCACTAAATTCTAGGATATTGTCGTTATTTAGTGGTAAAGTATTTATTCTCTTAATGTATGAATTTTACTTCCCTTATTAGTCCTTCACATAATCTTAAATATTGAATCGATAACAGCCGATCACAAATCCAATATTAAGAATAAGAAGAATAAATTCAACCTATTAAATATCAAATCATGTATAAATAATTGAAAAATCCTTACAAGTTAATCCTTAATCTTAACTAGCGTTTCTAGCCACTAGATGTAATAAAACTAAATAAAAATAAATACTTCTCAACATAAAAAAAAAAAAGAATAAAAGAGAAGATATCACAAGCTCCTCCAATCCATTCTCCAAATCTTCCTTTAAAGCAAAGAAAGAAAAAACTCTCAATATTCAACAAGAACTTTGCCATAAGTTATTCCAAAGATCCCTATGTAACTTTTAGTATAAGTATTTATAGATAGGATTAAAAAAGTAAAGTCCTAGAGAGTTTAAACTTGAGAAATCACATTTCCTCTTAAACTGTGTTCGAGAAATGGTACCTTACTAGTATCAACATCGACACTAGTCTTGTTTTAAAACTTTATTCTTTGTGAGTTAAGGTGTAACTAATGCTTGACACTAAGTTGTAACTGACAATTGTTTTATACTATTTCTTTTTAAATTCAAGTCAAGTCGATCTCTAGTCTAGGATCAATTTTAGTGTTAATCTTATTCTACTTCTCAGCTTCTTAGACCTTCATGTAGGACAGATGCCTATTGTACATGCATGTTTGCTGCCTACTGTGCCTTATTCACCAATTTCTTTACTTTTTGACATCTTTGAATTAATTCCCTTTTAATATTAAGTTTCATTTTATTGAGATTAATTAAAATATTAATTCCCTTTTAATATGTATATAGATATAAATAAACACTTTTTTGAATATTTCCTACATAAATTTGTGTATATAGTAAACATATAAATATTGAGACCTAAAACTTGTAAAGGTGATCTTACATTATCTAAAATAAATATAATTTAATAATTAAAATATATTTTAAATAAAATTCAAGTCTCAAAATATATATTAAAAATTTTGACTTTTGTTAATAGTTATGGAAAAAGTTTGATTTTTTAAATTTAAGGTTTATTAACTTTTTTAACAAATGGAATAAATATAATAATTTCTTCTAAATAGAATAATTTAAATTTAAATTTAAAATTTTAGATATTATGCTATTGGGATAATCATGAAAATTTTAAATTTGACTATCAAATCCTAATTTTATAAAATTCTAATAGCAATTTTTAAGTAAAGAATCATGTATTGTCGATTAAATATAACATTTGAACATGTGATACATTTATCAGTTTTAAATCATTTTAAAGTCAAATAAATAGATTCATTAATTTTTACAAATTATTTATTAGAAAAATATAGTTAATTTTGTGATTTGTCACCTGTCAAACTCTTATAGAAACTTCAATTATTAAAATATTTTTAGATAATCAAGTCTCCTAAAAAAATATTGAAAAATATAATATATTTATTAATTGTGAATATTAAATAAATTACTTTACCTTTTTTTTTAAAGAAATTTGACTAATTCTTCCTAAATTTATCACCATTCAACTCTGAGAAAAAGAAATTTCCTTTTTTATAAATATACATTATTATTTTGGTTACAACGGACGAATAACTCAAAGGATGCCCGGCGTTGCAGATTTTGTTGGTGGTGGCATCTTCGAGAATTAGAAGATTTACTTTGTTATCTAGCAATTATACTGTGGCGTTAGTAGGTGAAATTCAGCAAGCTTCAATACAAGATCGAAGTTGAATTTGCTGCGGATTGTTGTATCGAGATGAGTGCATACTAATAGAACCCATGTGTGTTGTAAATTTACATGGCTCAGAGCTAACACTAAAAAAATGAAAGACTAAAGGGTAGCAGCAACACCTTGAGAAGGATAACAAAGAAGCAGCATTTTACACCGTACTTTGGTCCTAAAATAAACATTCAGTGCCTCAACCGTAACAACTTACAGCCCTAAACTTTCACCCTGACATCATCTACCATCTACACATTCATCTCTGAATATTAATTGATGTTGAATCAGAAATCGTTCACCAAACTAGTCTTGCATCATTTTGTGAAATTATGTACACCGAAGGACAAAGTGCAAATGCTGGTCCTCCGAAGTCACTTCCACCACCAAAACTGTCGAAACAAATAAATTTTCCTCATTCGAGTGTCGTAAGTCATGAAAGCTCTTGCTTTAGTGGGGTCAGCATTCAAATACTCAAATGCATACATTTGTTTAGCCTCTTCCAATCCATCAATTTCCATCACGGCCCGTAATAGTTCAGTGGCATTGATTGTAGTTTTGCTATGCTCCATTGCATCAGCCAAACGTCGAATGCTAGATGCCACTGACATCAGTGCATCTTGGAGAAGCTCTGAGCTACGAGTACGTTTAGGAAGTTGCCTGAGAGGCTGCAGCAGAGGAGGGTCTTGACAACCATCTTGGAGGTAGTCTTGAGGTCCAGTATATGATTCTGTTCCATCGGTCTCACAAACATCTTCTGAACTAGGAGAAATAAATGAAGCAGAATCTTCATAGTGCCTTACTGGATGATTTCCATCCTTCATCTTTGCCCATCGGCTAGGGGCTTGATAATTCCCGCAAACAATTTTTAACTCATCATACATATCAATCTGCTTTCCTCGAATTCCTCTCGCATTAGGATGTGCCTATTCAAAATTTTTGAGAAAATAGTTAGCATCTTGACATAAATAAGAGAGAAATAAACATATAGCTGGACTTACTGCAATGTATCTCTTCCAAAGATCCTCATCTTGGCATTCAATCATCTTTGTACTTGAATTCCACCAAAAACCATCGTGGTTTAGCATGTCCTTTATCACCTTGTACCTTTTCTTAATTGTCTTGAGCCGATTAACAACCTTTTGATTATTCAAATTTAAATTAAAACAAGTGTTGACGGCAATGCAAGCGGCAGTATATGCATTCTCATTAAAGCATTTGTCTATTTTATTGCCATTTCTAGCTTCAATGGCAAGAGCTTCAATGAGACATTTGTCCATTGCAATCGACCAGACAACATTTCTTCCTTTATGTTTCATATCCCTCCTCTGTGCTTGCAAATCATAGTGATCCATTGCCTGGTACAGTACAGAAGTATAAAATATGTGTGTGTTGTATGAAGATGTGTCATTCAACTTAATGTTGAAAGAAAATCATGATACACCATAGCCTTCAGATTGAATAGCACATAACCTTAAATCCAACTGCCGTCATTTTTGCGGGCCATGTGTCGCAGTGAATCTAAAGCATGCATGTAATATTTGTTGGATACATGCAGATTAATATTTATTGAAACTAACGATCTAGGAGTCTACATAGAAGGAAAAAGCTAAAAAGGAATCTCCTGGCTTCCTGGAATACCACTAATCAATGAAGATAAGATGTTCCTTATGACTGTCTTCACATGTTACAAACTAAAACAGCATAAAGAACGGCGACTTGGCAATTTTTAACCGGACTGACCTTCAACAACACCTTGAAGTTTGAAGCCCTTTCCTACCCTCTTAGGATCAGCAAAATTCACCCTCTTTATCTCCCCAATTTCAATAAAAATATTAAAACACATCAACAAGACAAAGTGCTTCTACTGTTTTTTTTTTTTTTGGGAAAAGAAAAGAGGAATGTCATTAATAATGAAAAGTTAAAGTGCTCGTACTGTTATCAGATACTACTCGAGTTCCTACATAATCTAGTATCTCTAGGAGACCCAGCGTTCTGTAACAACTTGCATCAAAAAATGATCAATCCAAATATATATCTCTCCTTCTCCATTTCCAGTCCTCAATAAAAACCACCAAAGAGTCAAAATCACTGAATGAGTCCAACGAGATCACTGTATCATATGCTAAGCCGAATAGCAATCGACGTGACAACTAGAGATCCACAAAGAAAACACACTTTCGACAATTCAAGTAGACAAGGGACCAAAAATCACCCAGCTCCCGTTCTAAGGTATAACTACTAATATACCATGATACCGCTTAACATTCACAAAACCTTCAAAAAGAGGAGTTTACCAACGTAAAACCGATCTTTTATCTTACGTAATACATAGTAGGAGTCCAAACTACGAGTTGAAAGGGATTTCCAAGTTACTTCTTCACATATGACAAAACAATCACTGGAAAATAGATACTTCAGCTCCCAAAAGAACAAAACAAATATTAGGTAGGCTCCCTAACATGGTTTAAGTTCACAGGCGGTCAAAGTAAAAACTTACAGTTCAAAGCAAGCAAAGTAATGCAATCCAAAATTCACAATTTCATAACAAATTTAGCATATGTACATGCAAGTAGGCGTTCAGATCGACGGCAGGAGGATCTTAGGAGGGTGGAGCGAAGATGCTAACACAATCAACTAGGAAAATAGCAAAGCAGCTTCATTTGCGATATTAGAACAAGGGTTACGGCTTGCGCCTGTTGATGAAAAGGAAATTGGGGTGGTCAACATTGTCCCGAGCCGTGGCACTTTCCCGAAAGCCAACCGCGTAGAAAGAAAGGTTCTATTTTTATTGGTTTTGATCGCTTGCAGTCAGTCTCATTATAAGAAGTCCTATCATCAGTAGTCAGTGGATATGTTTTTATGTTCATATTTCTTTTGAAGTTTTTCGTGAAAAAATGATCAAGATCACTTTCATATCTCTTACTATACTATTGCAAGTTGACAAGTTGTTGTCCATTATCTTTAATTTAATAGAAAAAGAAGTAAAAAAGTTGAAATTTCCTTATATAAGCCAAAAGATTATAGCCAAATTAAACATTCTGTTACAATTTTTAAGAGAATATTATCTTTGTACTCTTTATGTTATTTTCATTCCGACTTGTGAATAAGATTTTGTTAACCTGATTGACAATAACGCAGCCGGTCAAAATCTGCAAACCAAAAAAGCCTGACCCTGTGGAATAGTAAAACTCAAAACGAATCAAGAGACTCTTGGCAAGCAAAAGTCTATGGATTGCTTATTCCAACTGGTCATAAAGTCAGCAATACAGACATAGGCGCAACTGATCTAATGTTTGAAGAACAGAGCATGTAGATAGTCCCCAAGTGCTATAAACATTTACCTTCAAGATTTAGGTCGAAAATCTACTACTATAAAAATAGGCATAGGTTGTGTCAAAACATAAAACCGTCGTGCGGACTTAAGAGGCCATATCTGCAATTGACCCTAGGATAATGACTTACCTCTTCTGTTGCGTCATCAAGCCACTAGGTGCTTCCTGTATATATAATAGCACATAATCTACAAAGCCCTTGGAACTAGAGGCACCGGACGGGACTTCATGTTTCTTCAACTCCAAGCAAGTATTTAAGTATTAAAAAGTGAAATGGGGGCATTATATGTCCCTCTGGTTAGAAAAGTAAAACAATAGGATGACATCAAATTCTCACATCAAAGTAACAAGCCTGTTCATGATTCACAGATTTGCCTCAGTCTGCCTAAGTTCGAATAAGTCTTTGGAGTTTTCTCACATCAATGCCGTAAGATCAACCATTAAACTCATGAATTGTGAAATGAATTGAAAAAAGGGAAAAAGAACCTTTAGAAACCAGCACTCACGATGAGAAGAATCTCCTAAACTAAAGGGCACAACAAGTATATGCAGAAAGTCGAAATCAAGAATCTATCTTTATGCCTTTGAGCCAGTGAAACCAACAACCCCAGCACGATACATATCCATTATACCTGGGATTTCATCCTGAAACTTGATAACAAATTTCTTCAAGAATGTATGCTCACTTATTGTTAGTTGCCACTTGATACTCTTGCGGCCTGATAAGAGTTTCTTTGAATCCAAAAGCTTCAAAACATTATACCTGGGAACAAGCCTTTTATCAATCGAAAACATAAGAAACTTGGGATAAAGAATTATAGATTGAGGTTCCAACCCCATGGTATTCACATAAAAATCCATGGCCCTCCTAAATTTCGTCTCCGAGGTGGCTAAACAAAGTGGATCACGCTTGAAGGCCGATAAAATATCCTCTTCACTCCAGCCCATACTTTTCATCATCTCCAACTTTGTCTTCCAAGTTGACCCTGTCATTTGTAGAATCACTCTAAGAGCATGGACAAAGACCGGCTGATTAGGTTCAATGCCAAACTTCCTCAGATCATTGACAGCACTAAAAATCTTCTCATGGTTTTTCAGTACAGCTCTTGGCTGCAAGACTATCAAGTTTGCTACACTCCTAATAGGCACTCCTTCCTCTATCAAGTACTGAACATTCCTTTCCAAAGTTTTCTTGAAATCAAATGAAGTCAACATCCATGAAGCACGTTTAATAACTCTAAGAATCTTCTCATTACTATCAAGATACAACTTCAAAAACTCAATACACGGTTTAATATGGGAATCTAGAGACCTTCTAAAGATTTGTGGATTAATTAAGACAAGGTCGTGCAAAACCTTACCCTCAAATCCAGATTGAATAAAGAACTCAACTTTAGGCTTGAGATTGTCTTCAACCTTGCAAGAAAGAACCGGGGGATATTTTCCTACAATTTCGGCAATCTGAGTATCGCTAAAACAGTGATATTTTAAGAAATTGAGAACAGATTGAGGCCTATATTGCTTATCTTTGTCGATTTGGAGCTTTCCAGAGATTGAGAGAGCAGACTCTGAAGAAAGCCCACAAGACCTGAGGAAATCAAACGTGAACGAAGAGGATGGCTTGGGGAGTGATGAGAGTCCGGTGGATGTGCTCAAGAAACGCTTTCGTAAAAGAAAAATCACGTCTTTAACAACGGCTTTTGCCATGTAGGGCTTGGGGAGTTTCGAAAGTTGGGCGCGGCGATAATTGTCAGAGAAGGGCTTATGCTAGGGTTTCAGTCGTCACCATGCTGTGAAATACCAAAGAAAAAAAACCCGAAGACAAGTTTACAAATTTAGAAGAATAAATATGATTTTAATACTGTTCAAATAATTGTGATTTTGACCTTTTTCATTAGTTAATTACGAGAGGATTGATTTTATGTAAGATTGAAAAATATATCCTTTTATATGCATAATTACAATTGTGAATAAATGTTAATATTATCCCATGACATAGCAAATAAATCATATTTTAAACTCATGTAAATTTATAATATTAATTAAAATTATAAATTATATTAATTAAAATTTTAATTTATTATAAACATTAGCGTTATATGTAAAAACCACGTAATTAAGATATTTTCTATGTCAACATACAATTGATTATAATAAATTAAAAAATATATAATATAAAATATTTTAAAAATAAATTAGTCAATTGATATTTAAGAAAAAAGGAATTTCTTTAGGTTTTAACTAAAAAAAATATTCTACCTTAATATACTCAATTATCAAAACATTTCAAGAAATCTTTGCTTTATTAACTTGGTTTTTTTAATCTTTCACATAATTGCCTAATTCTTGCCTAAAGCCTTTGTTTGATTTATTTTTATTTATAGAATGAATCTGCATTTTCTATTTGTTAATTCTTTGGTGAAGACAACTTCTATTTTATTGACCTCCTCATTTTTTTTCTTTTAGTCTCATTTCCTCGTGACTTTTATATTTCTCTTGTCTCCTTCTTCTCCTTTTTTCCTTCTCATCTTGTTAACTTAGGTGATTTGTAACATACCATTACCATAGAGCATATACTCGAATATCTTGAGGACATACCCTATAAAAATGGCATGTTAGAATAATCACATCAACTTACTATGATTTCATACAGAACATAAGTAGTCAAAAAATCAACTTTTCTCATTTCATTCACAAACATAACTTACACTGAAGCATTAGACTTCATAATACATATATTTACATTACCAAAAACATCTGAGAGTTTCCTCCTCTTTTACAAAATGTTCTATATGAAATGAGAAATTAAACAAAAGTATTTTATCTAAACTTCTTTGTATCAGCTGACCAAACCTTTGAGTCATTCTTGTTTCCAAAACGTAAGTACTATACTTAAAAGCTATGTCTCCCTTGTACCTGAAAATCAACATTACAATTTTGATGAGTTTACGAACTTAGAAGTGAACTATCATCGATGTGCTCACTCATATTAAAACACAAGGACAATTTATAATTCAATTCACAAGCAAATCATATCATCCAATATTGAATTTTACGTCACATTTTTTTCATGCTTCATCAACTTCAACTAGTATACAATCTTTCGCATCAATATTTCAAAACAATCCAATAATTCAATTCAATCGTCATATGATACATATCAAGTTGTAAATGCAAATGCACATGTGACTCCATTCATTTTTTTACTTTGTTGTGACCGAGTGCCTATGTACTATCCCGTATCTATTGTGGATACCGATCTCATTTCATTTATTATTTCGTACCCATTGTGGATACCGAGTTCATTAATAATTGAGCCTGTGGTTCTTTTGTGCACATTTATAAGCTTTAAGCTCTTTTTTACATTGGTCACTCCGGTCATAACTCCTCTATCTGATCATGCATAACAATGAGATGGAATGCATCATTTCACATAATATTCTATCAAAAACTTTCATTCAATGTGCACAGTCATTCATCATATTCATAGGATTTGAGTCTGGCTTTCAACATTTAGTTGAGTACACATATTTTTCATATTTAATACAATTAGAAAACACTCCCAATACAATCCCGAGTATCAAACTCCTCAGATAGTCAATGTCTGGAATTATCACAATCATATAAGTAACGATTCAATAATAAAATTTTAAACAGAAACAAACCAATCATAGTGAGAAAACATCCAGGTTAACTCATAGTACATTCTAGATAAGCTATTGCCAAGATGACCTGACAATGTCTGGATGCTAACGTTATATTTGTGTTTCTTTAGTCATACAATACACATAATTTTACACGTTACTAAATTGATCAATCATATATATATTCAATCATACACATATATATGTGTCATGGTCAATGCATACTTGATTGACTTTCCTGGGTATGTATTCTTAAATCTCATATCTTAACCATTCATCCATCATAACTTGGATATAACTAGTTTGCAATTAGGTTTATACCTCAAAGAAACTTGATTATTTTAAATTCATCAATCATACATTTACCATTCTTTTTTTTACATTATATAATCACACAATATCCCAATTCTCATTCATTCATACTTAATTCACATTACTCATATCCTTTGGATCACGTTTGCATTCCTAAGAACACCTTTATTCCTATAACAACTATTAATTTCTAGATTTAGATACATTAATATCAAAGAATCCTTTCCTTAAGTTATAGCATCAATTAACAACCTAAACTTATCAAACACTTAACCAACTAATCAAACATCAAACTAGGTTCATTTTAAGCCTCTATCAAGTCCAAATGCACCAAAGTAAAGTAACTTATCCTTAGATGGTTCAATCACATAAAATAGAAAAATTCATTTCCAAATCATTGCCCACAATCGTGGAGGACCTTCCCACAATCATGGGATGAATGAACCGAGTGTTCACTCTCCATTCTCCTTCAATTTCTCCAGTTTTTAACACATTCATACCAAATTCTAAACATCTTCTTAATAGTTCATTAATTATACTTCAATTCTTCATCAATTTCAACTCAATTCTAACTCAAAATCATCCATACAACAACTCATAAACTATTGTTAATCATGTACTCAAAAACAGAACATAAGTGCATCCATTTATTCATCAAATTTCAACACACTTCATCATTAACATCATATACAATCCATCATCATGATCTTTCTACTAAAGCATGCCAAAAAGAACAACACTTTACTTACTTGTTCATCTCAAAAGTCTCCTTAATTTATCAAGTCAACCTAGCCCTACAAGCTTGCAAGATCATCACAAATTCAAGGTGGAATATGTTAGGTTTTTAGCAATAAGAAGAAGACAACAAAATATTGGAGTGGCAAAGTGTAGAACTTAGGCAAAACTCAAAGTTGTGAGGGTTAGTGTGAGTATAGTAAATGAGAGAAGAACGAAGAAGATAGCATGTAACAAAAATGAAAGAGAAAATGGTTATGTCTTATGTGTCGATGTCGTGGGTTATAAGTGTATGGTAAGTGTTATGACACTTATCATGTAAAGAACCAAGCTACATGTCTTTTACTATGCTACCAAATGTCACTTAAATACTTAGTCCATTTGTCCCTCAATTTCTAAGCTATTTGTCACCCAATTATCTAAGCCATTTGTCACCCAATCCTAATGCCACATGTTCCTTATTTTTACTGTCATATGTCAACTTGTCATGTCACTTGACATTTTTTCTAGTCCAAATATACATATTAATCCATCAATCTCCCTATTGTAAAAATTAATTCCAATTTACTAGTTGTAATCCATCAAACAAAAATTTAAGGCATAAACAATACACAATAATCATTTTAAATCTTTCATACCCCTAAATATATCAATTGAGTACATATACTATCTTCGCATTGTATACAAAATCATAATTCATGTGTGTATGCTAATGATATGCATTTGAATGAAATGCATTTCATAAATTCTCAATGATATAATTCAAATGACTTAATAGCCTAAGACACTAACCAGTAATGTTTTGGAAACCGGTTATTATATGGTTGCTTCTCATCTAGGTTACTCTTGACACCCCTCCTTTTGTTGTCTCTATCAACTCCCTCTATTTTGTCTCTTCCCCAACTTCTTTGAAGCATCCCTAATTTAAGGTTATCGGGGGCGACTACTCTTTTAACCCTTATGTTCATCCTTCCTGCAGTTAGTGAAGTTTCATCAATTGTTCCTCCTTTGGTTGATGTGATTAGAATATAAACCTGAAAGTGGTGCACCATCTTAGTTGGATACTTTATAGATAAACATCTTGTATACCCTATGGTACATAAATGGGGAATTTCAAATTAGGACAAGTTTGGACTAAAAAATACACTTATTAACTAAGATGAGTTTTCTTTTCCTATCAAATTGAATAAAGAAGTAAACTTTAACAAGATCTTAGAAATGAGACCATCATATATTATAGGTAAACTGTTGGGCCTTGAATTTTTTTTGTTATTTTAGAAAACATGATTTGAATGAATTCTGGTATTGTTAGATAAATATTTTTGATTGAGGTTAACTATTATTTTAAGTTTAGGAGGATTTAATTCAAGGATTAATGGAAACAAAGTCTGGATGTTGTAAGTTATATAAGGGTATTTTTGAAAAATAACTTAAAGTTGAAAGAACCTAAGTTATAAGGAAGGGTAAAGTGGACTTTAGCATTCATTAAGGGTAAACAAGAGAAAGTACAATGTTGTCTTAGGATGTCGAAGACCAAAAAGGTGATTGAAGTGAAAAAGAAGAGAAAAATCGTGAAAGAGAGAAAGAAAGGAGAGAGAGTTTCGGTGTTGAGAGGAAAGAAGGAAAGCTA
>JANZXR010000001.1:16468037-16482053 GCA_027575705.1 Erythroxylum echinodendron | reverse complement strand
TTAATTGTATTGGTTAAGTTGCAAATGATAGTATGACATGCTTTCTGGACTTATTAATAATATCTTTTACCTTTTTTGTCGTGATGCATGCTTATACCTCCTATAGTCGCTAACTTTTGAAGTTCCTAAATTTTGTTTTCTTTTTGATTAGTCTATATCAAGCACAACTGGAGTTGCTGTAAGTACATTTGTAGGTGTTGCAAGCAAGACTATCAAAAAATCTATCTAAATGACATGAGGATCCTGCTTGATATTCTTAAACTATTGTTGATCGAGTGATAGCATATAACGAGGTTAGTTTATATTGCATAATTTACTCTTTTTTATATTGATTATACTACTTTTTGCATAGTTGAATGATTAAATTTAAATCTTTTGATTCAAGGGAAATTAAAACTCTTTAGGAGGTTTTGTTCTAAACTTTGATTTATTTTAATTCTTTTTTCTTTTATTTTATGAGTAATTAATATTGATTTATCTAACATATTAATTTAGTATTTGATTATATTATGGTTATCCATGAGTTCAGTGATTATTATGAATGAGTGGTACAAGTAGCAATTACGTTATTTACGTATTTGCATAATTTTTGTGAGAAATAAAAAACTAAATTGAATAATTGTAACCAATATTTTAAAAATTGAAGCGGAAATTAAACTAATAAGACAAGATTTTTAAGGTTAAAAACATTTATTAGACCATTATAAAATCGGTTTAAAACTGAATAAAATTAAAAAAATGAAATATGATTGAAAGAGATTTTGCTCATCTATCGAAGAATTTGTTTTGGTTTACAAAAATGTATTAATTTATGAAAATTGACCAAGCAATTAATAAATTGATCGATTTTTAACAACAAGAGTTATTATAATACATTCAAGCGTAAAATTAAAAATCGGGCTAAAAAGTTAGGCGATTTAAAGTTTTTACTGTTGAACCTATTCAACCAGTTGAGTTTTTAATCATTGGTTGCAACTATCTCAATTATTTAATTTGAGGTTTAATATTTTTATTAAGTTTATTGCTACTATTTAATTTATGTAGAATACTCTATGCAATATGATAAGTTTTAATTTGAATGTTAGATTTGAATTTAAGAAAATTGAAACTTATTTTAACAATTCTAATAGGTTTCAAACAAAGTAATTAAATTGTGGAAGTTTATTTCTTTTAGACAAATGATCAAAAATTATAATTGGATAAATTAGATAAAATTAAAATTTTCACTTTAATACTCAATTTATTTTAATTTCTTGCTAAATTTAACTTATGAATTATAAACTTCTCATTTTATTGTCAATTGAGATTGAGAAATTATTTTTTTAGTTTTTTAATCTAA
This sequence comes from Erythroxylum echinodendron, assembly GCA_027575705.1. NCBI lineage: Eukaryota > Viridiplantae > Streptophyta > Magnoliopsida > Malpighiales > Erythroxylaceae > Erythroxylum > Erythroxylum echinodendron. Next base: position 16,480,714 of record JANZXR010000001.1, on the reverse strand, counting down.
TTTTATAACTATTATAATGGGGTGTTTGATTGAGATGAATGACTATTTCATTCCTCATCTACTCTTAATAACAGGTTTTTACCTTTGTTGAAAAAATTATACGAAACAGATAATCTTGAGATTTAGTTATTTTCAAATTTGTAAAATATCTAAAGACCACCTTCCTTATCTTTATTTGTTTCTGGAATAATAGTGGCAAATAACAATAAAAATAACAACAATACTCCATTTCATTCCTCGTCTATTATATTCTTAAGAATAATTATTACATTCCTTATCTATTCTAGCAGCCAACCAAACATCCTATAAGCGTTTGATGAAAAATTAATTTTGAAGACTTCAGTAAAAGTTGAATGATCTGAATAGGACAATGTTTATTAGCACTTATGGTAGCTTAATACAACTACCTCAGAAAGTCTGACCGCAAGCAACTCTTTGTTTGTTAATCAGAAAGACAAAAGCCCCCGACAAACCAATGAAAGGTTTTAATGATTTCACTCTTCCCAATCATTTAAGTTACTTCTAATCACATGCTCACCTATCAGACTCCCTTTTCAGTTTTCTAATATCCTGCCATGCCAACAACTATAGAACACACAAAATGCTAGGTATCATACACATTTTAAAATGAACACAATTTTGACAAATTTGTTGGTGTAACAAACTCTAAGAACATAGTAAATGGATTTTTGAAGGTACATATTAACTTTATAATATGTATTTATGAAATTAAATAACAGATTTGAACAAAATCTGTCACAATATTTTAAAAAATCTTCTTAATTAAACAATCCTAAGATGCAAATTGTTTAATAACAAATGATAGTTCGGAATTTGAATTGGTAAGTTGAAAGCAACAGATGAAACGAAGAATCAAGGGAAGGCAACAGCTAGAAGTTAGAACAACCCTTATTCATTGGTTTGTTCTTTCTGATTAAGAAACAGCCAAATGCAAAATAGAAAAAGTAGAGTTTCATATGGCACAGTCGCGGTTATGAAAACCAGAAGAATGTTAGTTTTGTTGATACTTAGGAACAACAGCTGCATCGGGGCATTTTCTTCCTTACCATAACCCCCGGATATTCTTGTCTCCTCCAAATAAACGCCATCCAGTTAAAAAGCCAATCCAAATAGAAGCACGTTGGTGCACAACATGTTTCACGATTCAAATTGAAATATCAATCGTATCGCTACCATTACATTGGAAATAAACAATTCTGCAACCAAATATTTATTAAAACCAGCTGTTGGTAAATAAAAGAAAAAAGAACTTGCAGAACTAGTCCATAAAAGATCCATCTATTCATTCTCTTTAATTTAACTACAAAGTACCAAATGTAATCAATACCAATGGATTCTTCACTTAAATTGTGATTCCTCAATATGTCTATAATGGCATGAGTCTTCTGTATTTAAAGAACCACAAAAATGCACAAAATATAATTATTCCACTGATCCCTGTAATTATCAGAACCCACTTGAATGCATGTGGATTATCAAACAACGAAACTGTAAAATTCATGCCAAAGATACCTGCTACCACCCCAAATATGGCAACAACAAATGTTGCAGTCGTGAGTATCAGTTCAAACTGGATGAGTTGATTCCGAACATTATCCTGCAATGAAAACAACTCAATTTAACAATTCACTAACCAAAATTAAATAATTGCTGCAGAAAGCGAAAAAAAGCCATTGTTATTACTTTATTCTTTCAGTTACATGAAATAGGAATTGATTCATTTTCCAATATCTAAAAAGGAAGTATAATTTGCACCAAATTTTAAACGAGGTGCTAATACTTATGGCAACTTTTAACTCAAAAGTAGTGTCCAAAAGACAAGAATGATGAATAGCAAGTGGGAACCGTACCAGTTGGATATTGATGAAATCTTCTGTGTCATCTATATACTCCTTCAGCTGAAACATTGAGAAATTATTACAATTCTAAATAATAAATGATAGAATGAATTACATTAATGGTAGTTCTTACCGATGTCAATTTGTTAAGAGTGCTATCGATGACAACAAAGTACGCTTCCAGTAACATCTCCAACTCTTCTATGCTCGCTGTAGCACTTTCGGAACTCCTCATGCTATCATGCCGGCTCCTTGCCATGCTCAAGCTCTTCTCAAGCTTCCGTAACTCAGGTGGTGAAGAAACAGGTGAAACCGGAGCAGAAACAGATATTCCACCATCATTTGATCTGAATCCCATTAATGACTGGTCACCATAAACTGACGACTCCATCCGCCTTTTCTTCTCAGTTAGATACATTTCAGCCATATCTCCATCATCATCCATGAGCTGCTCTATCTCATCCCTAACCTATGTGCATGTACAAGACAACAAGGCATATGAAGAAGAGGATAAATGCTGGAGAAAATCTATTTGAAGATAGAAGAGGCTTCCTAAGTAGTGAATTTGGATCGAGAACAAAAGCAATACCTTCTGAACTCTCCGAGTCAATGCAACAAGTCTGCTTTTCAATCTTCGAACACGTTCCAAATTTAATGTACTGACCTTCGATGTTAGCTCATCAAGTAGTGGGTATGCTTCAATTTCCAATTCTGCTGCCTTTGGGAGGTTAAATTAGATGACTTAGTAACTCAGCTCATTAAAAATGAACTTTTAGATATTGCACGGGCCACTCAAGTAAATAATAATTTAGATCGAAGCCAGAAAAATAAACAGTATTTGCTAACATCTACAAGTTTCTTTGTTGTAAAATGGATGACTAATTCAAATATGGGGAATGGTCCACATAAGAGAAAGGTAAAAACAAAAAGAAACTAACAATAAGAATATCAAACATGACACTATCTATAGATGATTTCTTATCGAGCTCATTCAAAATCACGCAAATCAGAGATACATGTCTCTCTTTTACAAACCTGAGAATCAAGGAATGTACAGGCTGCTTCCAAGGCAACTTCAAGAGCCCTAAACTCGAAGGGTAAATAATCAGGAGATGTGTTCTCCAAAACATAGTCAAAGTTTCTCCCCCTACTTCGATTGAAGTCAGATCCTTCTGACGGCCAAACATCACTTACACCAGGTGCTGTTAGTCTTCTTTGTAGCTCTACAACATACTGCAATACATAGCTATCAAGGGAATTGAGCAGTAGAACCTCATCAGCTGTTATTATACACCGAATCTGCTCTAAGTTCACTACAATAGCCTTCTCTCTACCAAGAATTGTTGAGGGGTAAACAAACAAAGGATCAAGCAAGCGTAGATCACGAGCAGGTAGATCACAACGACGCATCATAGTGAACTTGTCAACCTCAATAATCTGGGAGTTTCCAGATGCGTCAACACGAATCCAAGACCGAAGACCCTGGCCACGCTTTTTCAGACCCAAAACATCCGCACCTTGAAAAGGTTGGCGTCCAGAAGCAGATGGCCGATACGATGCTTCTCTAAGGTTCATTGCTGAAGCAGGTTTTGGAGGCAGTAGATGTTCTTTGAGGTCTGCCATTAATAACAAGCTCTAGATGCTGCATCGCGAAGAGAAAATTAGAAAAATGAGAAACATCAAATAGCGCTAATATTAATTTTATTCTTATTTGGGGTGAGAGTTGACTGAGAAACCTAATTAGATGAGTTGTAATGTATCGAAATTTTCTTCCTTCCAGCTGAACAGAGAGACACTTCTTCTGACAATTTGAGACATCAGTACAAGGGGGAAATTTTCAGATCCAAAATCTATATCTATGAACTACTGTCCGCAGCATACAAAGAGCCACGCAAAAATTGGCAGCCAACCGTGGACTCGAACCACTAAACCCTCAATTATCACACATTCTAGAACCCCAATACAGATATTTCATCCAATTATAGTTAAAAACCCCCTCCGCCAGCCTCCAACAAGATGCGTCAAGATTAGATGCTAGAAGAAACGAATTTTAGCTATATAAAATATTGACGCTACGACTCGAATAAAGATGCAGTAAACCGATAACAAGATAATACGAACAGAAAATCAGAACAACAATGATAAAGCTCAAAAGACAATCGAAGATATGTTCTGCACACAGTGAGGATTCAAGCTACAAAACTCTAGCTACCCATTTAAACATACATAAGAGTTCTATATTTTATTCGAAACATTTCCATATTGAGAAAGGAAAAAAAAAAAAAGGGAATACCTCCAACAGAGAAATCCGAGTAAGCCCACCAAAAGAAACCGATGATGTCAGGGAGGCCCTCAAAAAGATTCAATCTTTAACACCTGAAGCTACCAAAACATCGCCAATTGGAAGAAAGGACAGAGTTTATACGAGGATTCCATAAAGGAAGTCTCCCAGGTGGTGGCGTAAACACGACTACAGAGAAAGCAAGGCAATGATTGAGAATTTCGTTAGTTTTCAATATTTATATGAGCAAAAATACACGTGAGTGTTTGGTTGGAGGTTGGAAGTTGTATACTATCTTTTCGTAATTTCTTTTGGTAATGGGCACTGAAAATACGGGTCCTGAATTGGCGAGGTCAGACTCCGACTCCGACCACGACTCTCGGTGGGCATTCGCACTCGGGTTTTTTAAGTTTTTAATTAGTCTTCTAGTAAATAGTTATCTAATTATTTTTGTTTCCTGGATTTATTCATTTTTATCATTTAAAACCAATAATTTTTCAGTCACTTGTGTTGCGAATCTTTATTGTTTCATGATATATTACCATGAATCTATGTAGATGCAATTACTTCAAGTTGTGTCATGATGACTCATTCTATCAACTCTTCCTTCATAGTAAATACTAGCACCATTTCTAAATTAAATTCATTTTAATTAATATTATTAATTATATAATATGTAATTATTATTTTCAGTACTTTATATAATATATATATTTAGTATATGTTTTCTCTCTATTTTTATTTTACTTATAGTAGTTATTATCAATTATTACAAAAAAATTATACTAAATTAGTAAATATATTTTTTGTAGAAATATTTTAATTTTTATAATTAATAAAAAATAGTTATATGTTAAGTAATTTTAGATTGTTGAAAAAGTTGATTAAGTTGTATATGGTTAAGTTTAAATTATTTTATATATTGTGAATAGATGTTATTTTTTGTGATAAAACTTCTTTTACTATAGAAATAGCTCCGCCTAAATTGTAAGCTACTAAATTATCTTGTTGTTTAATTAAAAATAATTCTTCTACTATTTTATTAATACGATAGGGTAATTTTTGTATAAAGATTTGTATATATATTTCTTTTCCAGTATGGATTAGTTTATAATAATATTTTTAAATTCACAATTCTATTCTCTAAATAATATATTTCACATATTCTTATATTATTTAAATGCCATAATGCATTTTTTGGTTCTTCGTTTTTAATTTCTTGTTTATATGAAGCTATATCTTTGCCAATGAATTTTTATAAATTTCATTAGTTACTACTTGAAAGGCTTTTATAGATTCAAGTGCATTAAGAAAATCAGTGGTATTTTTTATTCGTAGTTCATTATCGAGTAAGAAGTTTATTACTATACCTGTAGTTTTATAAGTTATAAAGTTCCATAAGGTACTTATATTAGTTAATCCTTCAAACAACTTTTCTAATTGAATGACTTTTGATAATCTATTAGACCAGTCAAGTAATAATTTTTCTGGGGATAAAATACAATCCAAATTTAAGATTCCATCTGATCCTAATATTATATGTTTTGGTGAATATTCAATTGGATTTCTTATTTCATTATCTTTTCTATAATAGCCAAAACGATTTAGTTCTTCTTGGTCAACTGTTCTATAATTCTAATCATATTTTGTTTGGTTTTCTCTTTTTCTTTTTTATCCATTTTGACTTCTTTCAGCTTGTTTTACAGGTTTTTGTGAGAAAGAAGATGGTTGTCTCATGTATACTTCTTAATCTAATTCATATCCATAAATTATTTCTTCGAGGTCAGTAATTGGATTTATAGTTTCATATTTTAAAGAATTATTTTCTTTATCTAAAGTTAATGTATTAACTAATTGGGTAATTTCTTCTAATTGATTTTTTATATTTGTTTATATATTCGCCATGGTTTTACTAACGTTATATTAGCTAAGGCTGATGGCTCTGATTCCACTTTTGATACCATTTCTGATTTTTCTAATTTTTCTAGTTTTTCATCTATTTGATCTAATTTTTTATATTTTTTAGTTCATTACTAAAAATGATTATACTTATAAAGCGACTAGAAGAAGATTACAAAGTAAGTATATTATTTTTATTGGACTTCTTGTGCTACACATTACATTGACTTAATGTTGAAAAATATAGAGGATGCTAGATATTTTTCTATTATTGATGAGACTGTGTAGAAAGGAAAAAAGGTGATCAAGTTCATCTACAATTATGCATAGGTCTTGAATTTAATGAGAAATAATTTCAACAATAGTAGGAATTTATGTCATCTTCTTGTTACAAGATTTGCAAAAAATTTCTTATCACCTTCAGTGTTTTATTGTGATAAAGAAATAGTAGAGACAGATGTTTACAAGTAATAAGTAAGTTGTATCTTAGTACGCTAAGTCTAATGCTAGATTAGAGGTATTCATAATTATAATTAAAGATACTGAATTTTGGTTTCAATGTCAATTTGTCATATGAGTTTGTAAGCCATTGGTAAGAGTACTTTGTCTCACTGATGGTAATGAAAAGATAACAATGGGTTATTTATGATGCCATGGAGAAGGCGAAAGAAGCAATCAAGGATAATATAAAAAATAGACCTTCTTCATGCACTCCATGTCTTGCAGTCATCAATGAGAGATGGGAAAGGAAACTTTACTCTCTATTGTTTGCAATTGGGGTCTTTTTAAATCCTAGTGTTTATTTCAGACTAGGTTTTACAAAGAAAGTTGAAGTTAATAAAGGAATGGTATTAACTATTATAACAATTGTTGCCCATGAGATAATGTAAGATCTCCTAAACTCACAAATGGAGATTTATAAAGAGGCTTCTGGAGATTTTGAGAAGTCAATTATAATTCATCAAAGAAAAAAGCATAATCAAGGTATATATTTGTTCACTTTTGTTACTTGTTGAAAATTAATCATCACTTTATTTTATTTATATTACTACTTTTGTTATCTTATAACTTGCAATTCTTTGGTGGGACCAAATCGAAAGTAGTGTTCTAGAATTGCAAAGGTTTTCAATTCAAATTCTAAGTCAATGTGTGAATGCAACAGGCCATGAAAGGAATTGTAACACATTTGAATTCATCCATTTCAAGCAAAGGAATAGATTGGAGCACACACGACTAAATGATTTGGTCTTTTTTCGATACAATTTAAAGCTTCGAGAAAGGTATGTTATTATCATTATTAAGTTATATGTAATTTCTTATAAATTTTAAATTTTAAATTTTATTGTTTACTATCTTAATAGAATAAATAGTTCAGTAAATCCAATTTGTGTTAATAATATTTATCTTTTGATGGATTGAGTTTCTGAGCAGTTGGGTTTGATAAATGAGAGTGACTTGGAAGATAATCTTATGTGGAAAAGTATTGACATGTCATTTGGTGCAATGAATTTGAACGATGGTGATGATGAGGCTCCTCTAAATAATGAGAATATTGTATCAAATGAGAATTAGAGTCAATGCAGTTATAGCAGTTTTTGATTGAAAGAAGTTTCAGGTTTTTGTTTGTCCTCTTCTTTTAATTTTACGTATATTTGATATATAAGTTAAATTCTACATATGGAATATTAAATATTTTTATTTCAAGTTTGACTTCTAGTTGGTTCTTCGATATGAACTCTTGTTGTAAATTGTAATTGTTAGAGAATAATAAATATTTTTTATTCCTTTTATTTAATATTTTTATGTAATTATTATTTATTATATTATGAAATTGTAATATTTTAAATACTTTATACTGTTCTTAATTTTATATTTGGATAATGATTAAATGATCTTTTCTCATATTAATTATGATTATTATTTATGTGAAAAATATGTTGATAAAAATAAATAAATTTTTTTATTTTAAAGTTCTATAATTATAATTTTTGAATATATGTTTAATCTAAGATTATGAAGTATAAAGTATAATATATTGAAGGACTATTTTGTATTTTAAAAAAATTTAAGGACTATTTGATAAATTTAAAAAATTAACCGATGCAATACCTAATATTGACTATTATAATACCATACTAGAACCAAATCCAATACTGGTACTACCACAATGTTCGTAACATTGATTGTAATAAACTGTAACAATGACATTAGTCGACCAATTCATTGACCAATATGACATACAAATTTATTGTCTACAATTTTATCACTTCTTCTTAATACATTGATCAAACATACCTATACATTGTTCTATGTCTGAAAACATGTTTTCAGAGATTTTTCATGTTATTTAAAGATCAAACCACATTCCTCTAGCTAAAACTTGATCTAAAAAAATATTTTAAAGGTTCTCTAAAGATTGTTTTAAAGATCAAGAGGCCTTTTTTCAAAATCAAAACCTTAATATCTTTTAATAACTGAAAAAATTATGCGTTAAGTTTTAGTAACTGAAAAAGAATTATGTGTTAAGTTTAAAACATGATATGTGTGCTTGAAGAACCCCTAACGAATTAAAGTAACTAAGTAAGAGATACGAGAAAATTTACAAAAGAATTTGTAGTGCCTTAAATCTTTTTTGTTCTTTTTAACTTGAATGTATTTGTTTTTCAATAAGATGTTTCTTAACTTCATTTTAAAGAATAATTTATTAGTAGTAATTATATTTTGTTATATATCATCAAAATATAGACCATAACCTCCTTTAGTTTCATAGTCTTTCCTTTTCAATAATTATAAAATATTTTATGAAATTAGAAAGCCAATAAAGCAAGTGAAAGAAAAATTAATATTCAAGTCCTCCTTAACTCATGAATCACAAAAGTCTCAAAATGCCATTTTTCATTCAAAAATAAACATATAATTCCACTACAGTTAAATTAACCACTAATAATAAGTACTACAATGTCAAGGTAAATCCCGTTAAAAACAAATCCTAACATCCTAATTAAATAAGTACAAAGTCAATGTACATCCAAAATCAACCACTAAAAGTCATTACTGCGTCCAAATGAAATTTAAGCTACATTCAATAAAATTAGTAAGAAATCAACCAGTCTCCGTGAATACAGTAATCACTCCCCTTAAAAACATACAAGTGGCATTATAGATTATAAAAGATCTAAGGTTATAATTAATAAGTCGTATCAAGAAGGGTTCCCACCCTTGAACATAAAGAATTGAATAAGCCCATAATCCTTAAAATGATCTAAGCAAGCAGGGGATATAACATGATTTTCATGTAAGGAATGAGAAATACAGTTAGTAAACTAAGGAGAATCAATGTCAAGGTACTCATCCTCATGAATCAATAAAATTAAAGAAGGAGGTGGAGTGGGAAATCTCTTATGAGTTTTAGAAAGAGTCTTAAAAATACAAGATAACGAGACGAGGGACGAGGAAGGCTCTATAGACATGGAAGAGGAGTTTCCTTGACTCTTATCCATAGAAAAAAGAATTAAGAGATAATTAAGGGGGAAGGAAACCTATAAAGGCTCTAATAGGGCAAGAGTACTCTATAGAAAAATCTTCTGAAATGCAAACTTTATCAACTTCAATCCATAATCAATCTTAAAAGAAAATTTCACTTTATATATGGTTAAAATCAAATGAACTATGTGAAGTCAAAATTGAATTGTTCTTAACCAAAATTGATTAAACTCAATCAGGAAAAGGTTCAATTAAACCTTTAATGTATCAAAACAAATGTTAAATAGGTATAATTTGATGGACATGTCCCTAATTGTGTCTAATTTTAAAAATTTTGTCAAAGTAATTATATTGCAAAATTTAATTGATAGCGTTTAAAATTTTTGAGAATTGGAAAAGTTCACAAAACACCTCAAAATGCAATTATTAAAAGTATAGAAAGATTTTTTTTACTTTTATTTTGGATTTAGTTCAAAATTTGAAGATCTCTCTCAGATCAATTTGTGCACCTGTCATGCATCCTAGAGGGGACTGTTGAGTCGTTAGGCATCACAATCATATATGCTTCCAACTTTGAATTCCAAAGAGCTAAGCTTTGGGAACAGTTTAGGATAATCCAATCTTTTATGAGTGGACCATGGATAGAGGTTGGGGATTTCATCAATATGATGAAGCTCAGGGTAATAGTAATTAAAGGACGGGGGAAAAACCTATAAGGAGTTACGAATAGAGTTGGAATCCTGGACCTAAGATACAGGATAAATCACTTCACCTGGAATAATAAACAACAAGTGGTATATCACAATTAAAAAAATGGATAGGGTTCTGATAAACCACTTAAGGATAAGGTCTTTATTGATTCTTTTGTTGTTTTTGGAGGCACCTATATTCTGATCATTCCACAATTGAGCTTCAGATAGCAAAAGCTACGTATGTCTTCAACTCCCATTTTAGATTCTTCAACTTCCTGACTAAAAAGGAAGATTTCAATGAGTTGGTTACTGAGGCATGGAAGATTCGAGTCCCCAGTTGCAAGGCTTTTTAGTTCACGAGAAAGCTCAAACTAGTTAGGGAGAGAATGAAATTGCTCCTTAACTTGAGTGATTCAAATACAATCAGTAGACTTAAAAAAATGGATAGGGTTCTGATAAACCACTTACGGATAAGGTCTTTATTGATTCTTTTGTTGTTTTTGGAGGCACCTATATTCTGCTCATTCCACAATTGAGCTTCAGATATCAAAAGCTACTTATGTCTTCAACTCCCATTTTAGATTCTTCAACTTCCTGACTAAAAAGGAAGATTTCAATGAGTTGGTTATGGAGGTATGGAAGATTCGAGTCCCCAGTTGCAAGGCTTTTTAGTTCATGAGAAAGCTCAAACTAGTTAGGGAGAGAATGAAATTGCTCCTTAACTTGAGTGATTCAAATACAATCAGTAGACTTAAAATAGCTAAGGAGAACACAAGAGGATTGCTATCTTAATCTTACTAATTAGGAGCTGAAAAACTTGGACGTCAAGAGATTGGAAGAATTTAACTCTACGCTTCAGGATCATAATTCTTTGTTAATGCAGAAAGCAAAAGCTAACTGGATTAGGGAGGGTGACTCCAACGATAGATATTTTTATAGCTCCATACTGGCCCCGAGGAATACCAACAAATTCAACTGTCCCTTTAATGATGAAGGCAATATCTATACAGACAGAAGGAAGATAGATGAGATGATTGTGAGCTATTAAAGTGAGCTCCTGGGATCTAAACCTTACAATGTCACCAAGGAGGACTTGGGACAACTTACGGGGGACTCATTATCTTTATGTCAAATTGTTAAAGGATGAACTAATCATGCCCATGTCTACTCATGAAATTGAAGATGTGCTCTTTAGTATTAACTGTTGGAAAAATTACGCAAGATCGAATCTAAATGCAGTAGAAATAATTTTAAAATTTTTCCACAGAATCAACTTTAACGGAATTAAATCGAAACGTAAAACAAGAAATTTATCAAAATCACACCTGTTTTGATTTGCTATCATGATTTTTCCTTTCTCCTTGAATTTTGTCAATCCACAAGCCGTTCAATCGTCCGGCCTCTAATGATATCCACAGATCAATTCAGAGAAAAAACTCAAAACCAATTTCCAGAGGAAAAATCGTTAGGGGTGCTAGCTTCTGTTTTTCTAATTTTTTCTTTTTATACGAAAAATCTTATTTTTCATATCCTTGGATTTTATCAAAATTATAACTGAATTCAAACTTTTGTCATAATTATGAATTAGTCCTTATAAGATCAAATATCACATATTGACCCTTAAAATTTCTAAAACTTCTCAATTAAGTCCAACTTAATTCAAATTTCATTTTTCTCCTTTATAAATCTTTTAAGTGTGACCCACTAAGTTCCTAATATCTTGGCGATGATTATAAATTATAATTCTAATTTATAATTAAAATTAGATAAATTAAAAGGTATAAATTAAAACTCCTTTTAATTTATCTTGAATTCCCTAATTAAACAATTTATAATCACAGATCATGATTGACGTGTAGCAACATGTCATGACTACCCAAATATTAGGAATGTGAAAGTGGTTTGACTTAACCTGTTTATGCATGGATATGATGTATAAATTAATCCTTTCGTCATTTAATATTCTAATTGGACTTAGAGTATGGAGTTCGTGTCTACTCTAAATAATTCAATCATGTTCATTCTTGCTAATTAATAAATGATTTATAATTGATACTTGAAAACAACCTTTCCAAATTTCAATTTACTTTGGCCAGAGATTCCCAAAATCATCACTAATCAAGAACAGCAGAATATTCTTCCTAATTACTTTAGGACAACGAATTCTTTATTGATTTACTCAATTATCTCTGTATAGTTCATACTATATTCAATAACTACCGAATTGAACTACTCCAAGAGTCGAACATAAGTAGCATCAAAACATAGTAATTTCTACATGAGATAACTTTGGTAATCTCAAGTTTAAGGATCAATTATACAACCATTATAATGAGATAATACACAGACACACAAGTAATGTTCCATTCAAGATTCTCATAATCGTGTCAGTTCAGTAAACTTATTCTCTAATAAGCACCCACATGTTTGTTTAAGTGTCTCCACACTTTAATCTATGAGATC
>JANZXR010000001.1:16426803-16443005 GCA_027575705.1 Erythroxylum echinodendron | reverse complement strand
GGAAGGAGTCCTCTGGTATAAGGGCCAAATTCACCTTTCTGACACTTCACCCCTAATTCCAGCACTCCTCTAAGGCGTTCATGATACCACACACGAGGGTACGCAAAAGGCACTCCAACGACTTCACCAAGATTTCCATTGGAAAGGCATGAAAGGTACGGTCATTGAGAATGTTGTCCGCTGCCCTGTTTTTTAAAAAAACAAGACTGCTTGCTTGCGTCCAGCCGGTCTGCTACAACCCCTTGAACTGCCGACTCAAATTTGGGCCGACATATCAATGAATTTCAAGAATGGGTTGCCCAAATCATGGGGAAAATTTGTGCCTTTTGTGGTTGTTAATCGCTTTTCCAAATATGGCCACTTCATCTCCATGGCACATCCTTACACAGCCAAAGGCATTGCACAAGTTTTCATGGACCACATTGTTTGTCTCCACGGCTTCCCCGAGTCTATAGTCTCTGATAGAGATGCAACTTTCACTAGCAAATTTTGGAAGGAATTATTCTGTCTTAGCAGCACCAAGTTAGCCTTCTCATCAGCATATCACCCACAATCTGATGGGCAAACGGAGGTTTTCAATAGAACTATTGAAATGTACCTCCGTTGTTTTGCAAGGAACAACGCCAAGAGCTGGGTTGACTGGCTATTATGGGCAGAATATTGTTACAACACCTCTCACCACGCAGCCCTAGACGACACACTATTTAAAGTAGTTTATGGAAAGGAACCCCGCGTCTCACGGCCTATACCCCAAGAGCAACCAAGGTCGAAGAAGTGGATGATGCCCTCGCAGCCTGTGATAAAATGTTGGGCGAGATTCGCTCAAGGCTACAAACTGCACAACACCGCATGAAGACCCAGTACGACAAAAGTTACAGAGAGGTTGAATTCGATATCGGCGACTGGGTTTGGCTTCACCTCCACCCACACCGACAACTATCCTTGGATGGGAGACAATGCCACAAACTCCAACCCAAGTTATACAGCCCATTTCAAATCATCCAACGGAGTGGTTCAGTGGCCTATCAGTTACGATTGCCCGACAATGCTAAAATACATAATATCTTTCATGTCTCTTTACTTAAGGCACACCAGGGTGACCCACTACTCCAACAGGCACCATTACCATTGATCTCAGAAGGCCAAGTCATTCCGACCCCAGCAACAATTTTGTGTTCCCGCTGGAATAAGGGAAATTGGGAGTTACTTGTTTAGTGGGCTGGCACGGAGACAACCGACGCAACTTGGGAAACACTGGACACTTTCTGCGAGGCTTGCCCTGATTTTGAGCTCGAGGACAAGTTCGTTTCCCAGGAGGGGAGTGATGTTATGGATGCATTCGTAGGGAAGACATATACGCGGAGACAGGCACAAAACGAAGAAACAAACGTAGTGCAGGAAGTCGAATAGGAGTAGGAAATTAAAGTCGAATAGGAATAGGAAATTCGTTTTCAACTAAGATAGGACTTCCATTATAGTAGGGTTAATTATTGTTTATCTTTAGAATAGGAAATTCGTTGTCAACTAGGATAAGAATTCTATTACACTAGGGTTAATTTAGGAGATACAAATGCTATATATTGATGGTTTACAAAGGAATAAAGGCAAGCAATATTTTCACAAATTATTCGAGATTGGATTCTCTCTCTTGACAAGGTCCTAGGTATTCAAGTCCCTGCAACGAGCTGATCTTCGCTTTCATCGTAGGGAGGAAGAAGAATGACAACAAGGGAAAGTCTTCCCTCAACGACATCGATTTTTCAGTACATCGCCCGGTGACTCGAGCCTGGGCCCAAGCCAATAACAGTGAACCTCTAGTGTTTTAGTGTTTTCTCCTTGAAATTGAATTACCACCTAAAACCCACATTTGTTGCTAACTAGTTGGCTCTTATTATGTCTTCCTCATGTTCATTGAAAGATGTAAAACATGGAGAGAATCAAGGAGAACGAAAGAATTGAAATAGAGTCCAGAAAGAAAGCCATTGTGTTGGAAGAGCAAATACGGATATTACTTTGCTTTTCTTAAAATATTGTAATGTTGAAGCATCATCTTGAAGCTTGTATTCCAAGAAACACATAAAAACATGAATGCTATTTGTCACTGCACCTTATTCATTTTACAAAGTTCATTTGATGAAAAATCAATTATAGCTCACCTAAAACAGGCTGTTTTCTGGGCTGAAGAAGTTTAAATAATTTTGTCTATGTGATTATGTTTTACATGTGCCATTGCAGTTACAACTAGTTATGAATTGGATATTGTCATTGTGATATGACTTTACATACCATGTTAGGAAAGTAATGAAAGTAAGATGAGAGACTTAATATATCATTAAGTAGTGTAATGCATTATTGTAGTCATAAAAGTTGTGATCAGTGGACTTACACTAACGATTAACATAACTATGACATGTTACTTATTGCATGTAAAACTTATATGAGGTGTTTAACAGCATGCAGCTTATCCAGATTTGGACAGTTCTACGTCTTTCTTTGCTGTCTATGATGGCCATGGAGGTCAGCTCTATTCTACTGCTTGTTATGAGTCCTAATATAATAGTCTTATTTATTTTGTATAACTTTTCACATTATGAATAAAAAAGATTGCCATTGCCCTCTGTTTGTGGAACTTTAATATCAACCTTGTACTTTTTCCTATTACATTATCCTTAGTACTTTTTTCCTTGCCACAATTTTAAATAGCATTTACTGCTTTGCATATCCTTGTCCTACTTGTCTAACAGGTCCATATTGGGCAATTCTTAGTGGTAAGGGTTTGGGAGCAAGGTTTGAAGCTTTTGGCTATATACGATTAAACTTGTGTGGGCATACTTATTAGGGATGGGTTTGATTTTGAACAAGAAATGTCAGGTGGAACTTAAGACGGCCATTGATGGGGATGCTTAAATGTGAATATGACTTGTAGAAGAATGATAATGGAGAAATGACCTACATATCCATGATAAAGATTGACGAATGGAACCAAAGTTCTTGCTAATTTTGTGAAGTTTGTAACGTTGAGATGAGAGCCAGTATAATTTAGTTGTATCTGAAATTAATAGTGAGCAACCGAATTCCTTAAAGTTCATTGTGTTCCAGGGCAAGTGGTGGCTAGATTCTGTGCCAAGTTTCTTCACCAACAAGTGCTCAAGCATGAAGCTTATTTGGCTGGAGATATAAGCACTTCATTGCAGAAAACTTTCCTCAGGTAAATTCACTATCATTTGCTCTAATATGTCCATTTCATGCGTCTAGATTTAACAATAGTTCTGAGAATTTCATGACATGAAATCTTACCAAGACTGCTATGGTGTTTTCTTGCATTATATGCTTATAATAGCCCAGGCCAACCTGGCAGTGGCAGTATCATATTGATCTGATGTGTATGCTATTCCTGTGAATAGTTTAAACTAAAAAGTATTTATCAACTGTCAGGTAAACTTCTCCATCTTGGAGATTGGTATTGGAATGATTATCTTGTTCACTAGGTTCTATTGTTGTTTGCTATCATACTTGTGTCTCAAATGTTTCCGAAACCTATATGATGCAATGCAGTTTTGGCTATGTTTGTGGTCAGATAAATTGTTCCACATGGAGTAAATTACTAAGTTTATTAGTGTTTCCTGCAGAATGGATGAGATGATGTGTGGACAAAGGGGATGGAGGGAATTAGCTATTTTGGGTGATAAGATAGATAAAGTTTCTGGCATGATTGAAGGGTTAACATGGCCTCCCATGAATAGTGAAGCCAATGGCCATTTTGCTGAATGGTCATCTGAGGAGGTATTGCAGGAAACTGACAGAGATTTTATTTTAGCTCATCTGATTTGTTAGTGCAGGTGAAAATGGTTATCAATTTAACTGTGCTTTCCTAATCCAGGGATCTCATTCTGAATTTCATGGACCAACTTGTGGAAGCACAGCATGTGTAGCAATGATTCAAGACAAGCAACTTATTGTTGCAAATGCTGGTGATTCTCGTTGTGTTATTTCCAGGAAGGGACAGGTAATTGTATTTCATCTCTATTGGATTAGGTTTTAGCTGTAATGCCTTCTAAACAGTTCTTTCCCCTCAAGAAATATCAACATAGTAATTGCATTATTTGAATTTTCTTTTCTCACAAATTTTGCTTTCAGAACAAGATGATGTCCATTCGACCACCTCTCTCTCCTTGTTTTGAAAACTTATTTGATCTTTGCTTACGCAAGCAGTCATTCTTCTTGGTCAGATGTTATTGAGATCAAATGTGAGAAAAATGAAAATAATTGTAGGCAGGAGAGAAATCCATTCTGAAAGTGACTTCTACCATAGTTGAGCAAAGTTAAGAGTACTTGTCATTTTTTTTATTGGGGACAATAGTTAAGCTGATTAAATGAATTTCCCGTTTAGTCTCTTGTTCACTTTTGCTGTTTCTCTATCTCCCTCCTGTCACCACTTGTTAAAAGGCTGATCAACGATCAAGTCACATCCTTATTGTAAACTTTATCGAAGTACATCAATCCATCTCCATAATTGCATAAAACTAGCTGAAACAATTTGATCATGTTATACCTGTCCTCACTGTTAACTGAATAATGTCAAAGCCTAAAACGCCTGCTTTGTTCTTTCCCTTCTCTTCCAATTAATTGCAAGTGAGGGCACTCTCTGCTGAAGAAGATAAGCATGTCTGCTGAAATCCTTTAAGAGTACTTAAATTTCCTAAAGAAACATTTCCTAAAGAACTGGGAAGTTGGAATCTAAATCATTTTGATATCTTGTTTTTGTACCTGTAAATATACTGATAATGTGTTCCAATGTGACCCTAGATGGTTATTGTCAAAACAGTGTCTCTTTGCAGATTTCACTGCAGTGTCTCATGTCAATAGTTCTGCGCAGGCATATAATTTATCCAAGGATCATAAGCCTGAACTTGAGGTTGAGAGAGAGAGGATTCTGAAGGCTGGTGGCTTTATCCAAGTGGGGCGAGTGAATGGAAGTTTAAACTTGGCAAGGGCAATTGGTATGTGAAAATGGTCGTAGTTCTGTGGGGGAGAATAAGAAAGCTTCTCTACTCTGCTTTAATTATTCTCACCTTGTTAATGCTAATATTTGAAGGTGACATGGAGTTCAAGCAGAACAAAACGCTACCTGCTGAAAAGCAAATTGTTACTGCTAATCCAGATGTCACCACTGTACGCACCATTAATCCTGCAACTTAATTTTTTATGTTTCATGTTCATGTTCATTTCGTTTTTTTACTTTTTTTATCATCTTTGAGCTTGGGAATTCAATTTAGTGGGCCTAAGTTGTTGATCTAATTATAAGACTGCATAAATATACTATCATTAATTATAAGACTATATAAATATACTATCACTAATTATAAGACTGCATAAATATACTATCATTTGAAGTAGCTTTCACATCCCAACTTGGAAAAGGAGGGCTTTTAGTTTGAATCCCTTGTGTCCCTAATTGTGGATTGTTTGTCTGTTTCGAGTGTGTTTCTGACACAACTTTTTTCTTGTTTACCATTTGTACTGATTGGACAGATTGAACTCTGTGACGATGATGAATTTCTTGTCCTTGCTTGTGATGGGATTTGGTAAGTGCTGTCATGCGTTATTTCATAGTTTTTCTTGTTCCTTCCGTAGCTTTTCCTTGAGCTATAGACTATAGTGTAGATGATTAATGAACTACAGTAGTAGTAGTTTTTTTTCGTTGGCAAAATTGGGAATCCTTAGAACGACTCTAAACCTAAAGCTGTCAACACATAAAGCAGTTGCAACGAGTGACACGTGTCACTTAAGAGGGCTTAATGGGGGTTGTATAGTTTGACTCGAATGCAGGTTATTAATCCTTACCTGTTAGGTTCCAAGTAAATCATACCTGTTAGGTTCAAGTAAATTCTTTTATTAACTAATTTGACAGTATATTAATTCATTGGAACGCTCAGTTCAGACTAAACACTTCTAAGCCTTTGCTTGTACAATTACTACTGTTACAATATTGTTGATGCTGCTGCTGTTACTATCACCACAGCAGGGCTTGTTTCTGTATGTTGCCTCTGCTCTTAGTTGCAACTTTTAGGACCTTTTGTTTATTCCAAAGTCTGGACTTGGAAGCGACAGTTGTATCCTAGAAAATGGCGTAATCCAATTTGGAAGGTGGAGTTGAGATAATCCGACCACTTGTACATGCATGCATGAAGTGATGACTAGTTCTAAAACCAAACTAATGCAACATGGGGATGATGATATCTCATGTACAGAGCTGTCACCATCCATCCATCTCTTTCTGTAGCACAGCGATAACCGAACTTCTTATCCAACTGACCAAAGAGAAACTAAGTGCTCAAATTAAAAATATAGAGCAATTTGTGGATGTGCTCCAGTTGCCTTGTTTGTATTTGTTATTCGCAAATTCTGACGAAGGAACTATACTACTAGGGATTGCATGTCAAGTCAACAACTGGTGGATTATGTGCGCGAGCAGTTGAACACTGTAAGTTCGGAACAGCCTTGTTAAAGCTTTACGCGTATGCAATTCACGAACAAATGTTTCGTTGTTCTATTCCGTCCAGGAACATAAGCTTTCAGCAATTTGTGAGAAAGTATTTGACCGGTGTTTGGCACCCACAGCTGGTGGGGAAGGATGTGACAACATGACCATGATCTTAGTTCAGTTCAAGAAACCTGTTCATTCAAGTGGTTCTAAGCAACACCAGCGCTGTTCCCACAATTTGTCTGACGTTCACAACAGTGGCCAGGGTTCGTTGGATACCGATACGAGTAATTCTGGTTAATGTGACTTAAAAACTGATTCATGACCATTTTTCGCACGGAAGCTTTGAGGAGTCCAAGAATCGTGAACCTAAATTTTCCCTTCAGGAACAGGATTCCTGTGATTGTAAATGGTCTAGTTTTTCCAGTAATTGAACTTTTCTATAGGGTTCTGTAAATATGTTTCTGTTTTTCGGTTATCTGAATGGACCTGTCAAGTGTGAATAGGATCTCTTCTCTGTGATGCGGCACGTTGATTTCATAAATGAGGAACAGTGAATCACGTTACAGTGAATTCATTAAAAATTGCCCACTGCACATGGGAGTTGAACCGTATAGATCGCATGTCTCCCAACATATAGAGGGTAACGATTATATTTGATCCTTGTTTTGACGTGTACCTATAACAAAAGGAAAAAAGAAAACGAAGTATGTATAACTTATATTAAATACTGAAAACAGAGTCAAAAGTCTTTTAATGAATAACAAAAACTTCTCTGCTCCTAGTTTAACATTTTAACCAGAACGGATCAGTACTCTGGTATGTTGCAGGTATGCCTCTACACTAGATAGCGTTGCTACCTCCCTGCCTGGAATTGTTTTCTTTTTTATATAGAGCCTTTCCTTACCAATTTAACAAGAGCCATTGCTTAACATTAAACATATCGTAGAACTCTTTCTATTTGTCAAACTGTATATACAACCTGTTTTTATTTATTCATGGCAGTCCCTTCTTGATGTTCCAATTGTTGGATATGTCTACAAACCGGTGAGTAAAAGGGATCTTCTTGACCTTGCATATACATATACATGGAAAATCATCATTGTCTTTTTTGTTCGTGTAGGCTGTTAGCGAAAAGCAATAATAATTAAATTGGAACAACTTATCTGAATATAAGGCGGCGTGAAAAATCACTGTCTTGAGTCGAAAATTCCTCCTTTACGGTACAATAGAACAACGAGATCCGACCCTAGGGTTAACACTTTTTTTCACTAGCTTTGGTGCACTCCAAAGAATAGTAGTGTAGGAACTGTCTTCGAGATTAAAGAAAGGCAGAAAAATGCAGAATTTGTGCGTTAAGATAAAACACGTGTGTAAGGTGTTTGTATGTAGAAGAAAATGCTTGTGTGGGATGGAGCAAATAAAGATACATAAGAGATGAAAAAACAGAGAAAGTGGACAACTGTTTTCGGTAGTTGTTGTGCCATTGAGCAGATAGGTGACTACTTTATATAGTAGAAACAATACATACGTTGATAATTGGGATTAAAGGCTATTAAAACAAAAGGAACATTAAGAGCATAATAATGTAACAACGTTATAGGATTTATTGGCTGAAAACGTTATAAATGTTATTAGTAACTAAAATTTTGGAACAACGAAACTAACAATCCCCCACTTGGTCCAAAATTTGAGAAACAAACTGTAACAATTTAATAGAAAGACAAGCGAACAATCAGGTGAACTAAGTCTTGAATTTGGTGTCCAAAAAAAAAAGGAGACAGAACCTGCTAGAGAATTAACAGTCTCAAAATGCCTGGTCTCATGATCACTATAGAGAAATAGCTCAATTACTCTCATAGGAGGGTGGTTAGCCCTCCACAATCACGTATGTGAGTTCATCAAGTGTGTACTGCTTACACTACCTAAAATTGGGCTATGGAACTCATTACGGATTAAACAATTCAACTACATCAAACACAACACAGTCATGCTAGAGACGTAATTTAACAACTGAATATATCTCAGTATTATTTCACAATCAAAGTACAAGTAAGTAGTCACCACATAACTTTATTTGACCTATTGAACTTGGTTTTCTAAGTCGGGTATCCATCATGAGATTACTACACAATTGGGCTCAACTCCATCCCTTTACCATGCTCTAAAACTAGTTTTCTACTCAAAACTTTTATAAACGGATCCGCTGCTTTTTTCTCTGACTTGACATAATCCAGAGGGATTACACCATATCTAATTAAAGTACAAACAATTTTATGTGTCAATCTGTTATGTTTACTTTTGCCATTATATGCCTTGTTCTTGAAAACATGAATGGTAGCTTGTGAATCACAATGAAGGAACACAGAATTTTCCAAAGCGAAACATCTACTAAGAGATTCCTTAATCACTCAGCTTCCCGTTCTACCAACTCCAAAGTCATAAACTCAATCTCTATTCTTGATCTTGTAATACATGTGTTGCTTAGATGATTTACAAGATACTGCAGCTCCTGCCAAAGTAAAAATATAACCACTAGTAGAGTGTATATCATCACTCTCCGTAACTCAGTTAGCATCAGATTACCCCTCCAATAAAGGAGGATGGCTACCAAAAGATAATCCATAATGTATAGTACCTTTCAAATACCTCAACAAACAAATCAATGCATTCCAATGCACTTAACTTAGTCTACTCACACAGTTTGCAATATCAGGACGACAACATTTCATCAAGAACATCACACTATCAAGAATTTTAGTATACTCAGCTTGGTTTACACTGTCACCAAGATTTTTTTTAAAGCAACACTAGCGTCATAGGGAGTCTTGACTGGCTCAACATCATAGTAACCAAACTTCTTCAAAATTTTCTCAATATAATGAGTTTGATTCAACCTAAAACTAGAGTCATTCCTATCAATTTTGATTCCTAAAATAAAGTCCACGGGTCCAAGATCTTTCATATCAAAAGAAGACTTTAGCAAATCTTGGTAGTATTAATAATGGATGAACTACTACCAAAAACAAACATATCATCTACATAGAAAGTTATGATCACACAACCATTGGCATTTGATTTCACATAAATACAAGAATTAGCAACATAAGAGATGAAACTATGTTTGAAATCTCACTTACAAATTTTTCATGCCACTATTTGGGAGCTTGTTTAAGTCCGTACAAAGACTTAACTAACTTACATACCTTTTGCTCTTGACCAGGCACTCTAAACCTGCTGAGTTGGACCATATAAATCTCCTCATTCAGATCTTCATTCAAAAAAGATGTTTTAACATCCATTTGGTGCACATGAAGTTTAAATACTGAGGCAATAGCAAACAATATCCTTATAGATGCAATTTTGGTAACAGGAGAGTAAGTGTCAAAAAAGTCCAATCCTTCTTATTGTTTAAATCCTTTAATCACAAGTCTTGCCTTGAACCTCTCAATAGTTCCTTCAAGTCTCATTTTTTTTTTGAAAATCCACTTACACTCTAAAGGCTTACACCCTTAAGGTAGATCAACTAAAACCTAAGTTTCATTAGACATGATTAACTCTAACTCACTATCTATGGCTTCCTTCCAAAATGTAGCATCCACAGACCTCAATGCTTCCTTATAAGTTTTAGGATCTTCCTGAATAATATGTCACCACAAAAACATCATCCCATCAGGTTTTGTCATCACAAAGGAAGTAACAAAGTCAAAACCAAAACTAGTAGGTACTCTAGTTCTTTTGCTCCTCCTTAGTTTGATAATTTTCTCTTCCTCTATGTCATCATTGGTGGAAGAACTAGGGACAAATTCTCTAAGAACTTGCATACTCACTTTCATAGGAAATATATCCTTAAAGAACACTACATCTCTTGACTCTATAATTGTTCCATAAGTGTTAGCTAGGTTTAACCATAAATCTATAGGCAGTACTATTAGAGTCATATCTCACAAAAATTGAATCAACGGTCTTAGGCCCAATTTTCTTCCTTTTATTTTCAATTAGAGCAACCTTAGCAAGATACTCCCACACTTTCAAAAAAATCAAGTTAGATGGATAACATTTACAAATTTCATAAAGGGTTTGATCTAGTTTCTTATAAGAGACTCTGTTTAGAACATAATAAGCTGAAATAATAGCTTCCTTTATATAAAATTAGGTAAACTGGAGGAAATCAACATTGCATTCATCATATCCTTAAGTGCTTGGTTTTTCCTCTCGACTATTCCATTTTGTTCAGGTGTATAAGGTGTTGAAAACTTATGAATAATTCCAACTTTTGCATAAAAATTAGTAAAGAAATCAATACTATACTCACCACCTCGATTAGACCTTAATCTCTTAATTTTTTTTCTAATTGGTTTTCAACCTTAACTTTGTATTTCATAAACATTTCCTCTGCATCACTTTTATTTTTCAATAAGCAAATCTTAGTAAATCTAGAACAATCATCCAAAAAGGTAATATAATATTTTATGTCTCCTTTACTTATACAATTCTTAAATCACCCAAGTCTGTGAGCACCAATTCCAACAATTGAGACTCTCTCTCGTTCATTTTCTTAAAAGGTTTCTTAGAGTGTTTAACCTCATCATAAATTTGACATTTTTTCATTTCATTAGTGATCTGGTTGGGCAACAAGTGTAAACTTTGCATCCTCTTAATAGACCTCACATTCATATGCCTAAATCTAGAGTTCCATAAGTCTAAAGACTTAACAATATAAGCAGAAGAAGTAGATGCATTCATTTCAACATCAAGTACAAATAAGCCCCCAGTACAAAACCATTTTCCAACAAAGTTCCCATTCTTAGTTAGAATTAGCTTGTCAGAATCAAAAGTTCGTTTAACACCGACTTTGTTAAGCAATGCACCAGAAATCAAGTTTTTATATACATCAGGAACAAACAAAACATTTTCTAATGCTAACACATGTCCAAAAGTGAGTTTGAGAGTGACTTTGCCAAATCCTTGGACAGGAACTTTGCTGGAGTTACCCATGTATACAAATTCACCATCAGCAGCATCATTCAACTCTTTGAACAGGTCCTTATTGGTGCAGTGTGGCATGTGGCTCTTGTGTCAATGATCTACTTGACCAAATTTCTAGCAAAGTTTACTTCGGAAACCATAGTAGTAATGATCTCCTCGTCATCACCAACTTCAACCATATTAGCTTGAGGCTTACCAAAGTTCTTTTGGTTATCTCGCTGGTACCCTGTTTGGTTTCCTTTCTTTAACTATCGTGATTTTTGTCCTTGGCCTTTCTTCTCATAATTGATTCTAGCTTGAAAATTGGCAGCAGGATGGCCTGGCTTATGACACCACCAACAGTTGCGCTTAAACTGCCCTGTTTATTGTTGAAAGACTTATTTTGTCCACCATTCTTTTTGAAGTTATTAGCATTTCTATTTTCTGCCACATGAGCCTTAACAGTAGGGATAAGGTTGAGTGTTTTGGTCTTATCTTGTCTACAATTGACATTCTCAATCTTTATACATCCTATCAACTCCTGAATCTTTATGTCTTTCTTTTTATGCCTCAATTGGTTTTTATACTCATTCCATGAGGTAGGTAGTTTCTC
The DNA here is from genome assembly GCA_027575705.1 of Erythroxylum echinodendron. Taxonomy (NCBI): domain Eukaryota; kingdom Viridiplantae; phylum Streptophyta; class Magnoliopsida; order Malpighiales; family Erythroxylaceae; genus Erythroxylum; species Erythroxylum echinodendron. The sequence continues at coordinate 16,430,940 of JANZXR010000001.1, read as the reverse complement.
AATAAGGGCATTATCTTGAAATAACTCACACATGTTCATACCCTCGGTAAGGACTTCAGTAACTAGATTTTCATATTCATGTAGTTGGTCCATAATAGGCTTATCATCAACAATGGTAAATTTTAACCACCTAACAACTGCATATTTCTTAGTACTGGCATCATTCGTCCCATATTTCACTTCTAAAGCATCCTAAATTTCCTTAGCAGTTTTGTACTTACAGTAGATATCAAATAAAGGGTTGATCATATGGTTGAGTAACACTCCCCTAATGATATGGTTATCCTAATAGTCTTAGGGTCCGTGTTGTCACTAAGAGTCTCTTGAAACAGTATATAATCAATTTTGTATTGTTAAAAGTAAAGCAAAATTTTCTCAGAACATAGTTTAAAATTTCTCCCATCTAGAGGCTCTAATCTAGTTAGGCCAGGTATAATTTCGGGGCTACGGTGATAGGGGCTGAATCTATGTGGGGAACAATTAGTGCAAAACCTACGATGGTCTCATATGTAGATGACATATTAAATCACACGAAATAATCACAATACGAAGAAAACAAAATCGTATTTCGACTTTTACCAAAATTAATACTCAGTAGTAAAATCGCAGTAATTTCCAACAAATAGTAGAAACGAAATATAGTTTTCGACTTAGATCGTTAGTGAAAAGCAATAATAATTAAATTAGAATAGCTTATCTGAATGTAAGGTGTTGTAAAAAATCACTGCCCTAAGTCAAAAATTCCCCCTCTACAGTGCAGCAGAACAACTAGATCCGATCCTAGGGTTAACGCCTTCTCTACTAGCTTCGGTGCACTCCAAAAGGTAGAGTAGGAGCTATCTCCAAGATTAAAGAAAGGTAGAAAAATGTAGAATTTGTGTGTTAAGACAAAATAAGTATGTAAGGTGTTTGTATGTATAAGAAAATGCTTGTGTGGGATGGAGCAAATAAAGATACAAAAGAGATGAAGAAAAAAGAAAGTGGACAATTGTTTTTGGTGGTTTGTTGTGCCATTGAGTAGATGAGTGACTCCTTTATATAGTAAAAACAATACATATGTTGATAATTGGAGTTAAAGGCTATTAAAATAAAGGAACGTTGGAGCATAATAACGTAACAATGTTATAGGAGTTATTGGATGATAACATTATAATGTTATTGGTAACTAAAATTTTGGAACAATGAGACTAACATAGGCTTACTTAAATATGTTTTTTGCTACTGATTATGTGGTTAGTAAATGAATTTCAGATGTTGCTGGACTCTCTTGATGCTAGTCTTTCGTTCTCTTTTTTTAGTTTCCTTTCCTCGTCACTTCTGTTATCTCTTTTCTAGTTTTCTTTCAATAATTTCTATTGATCATAACCTTCCTCTCCTCTTCCTCTTTCCTTATCTAGGTAGTTTTGGTGCCACTCTTATCTTTGCCTAGTCTAGAGCTTCATACTTCTTGATTTGAGTCTTCAACCTTTCAAGTTTTCCTAGTTTGATTAAAGCTTGGCCTAAACCCCTCCTTACCTTTAATTTTCTTTTGAGATACATTATCCTTAGTTTTCCTTTTCAAGAATGCTTGTTTAGACATATATTCTAGACCCTGAGAACTTTCATGTTCTAAAAAATGGAAGCATGTTTCCTACTTCTCCTTCCAATGCCTCTGGCACCTTTGAACCTCCTTACAGTGTTGATGCTAGTTCCTAAGAGTACCCAAAAAATGTAGAAACAAGTCTTTGGAGACTATTATCCCTCCATTAAAATTACATTACTGTTCTCCTACACCTTAGCAAAGGGAGGGAGATCCCATGTGGAGGTTCTTAATGAAGGTATTGTGCAATGAGAGTCTATCCTGGTGGGGTACTTCTTGTAAAAAAGGCCATCATTCCCAACCTTCAGTTTTAGAGTAAACTAAAATTGGAGAAATTTGGTCCTGATAGAGGATATTATGAATGATGAAGACTTGTTCTTCTTCAAATTTATCTCCCAATCTCTAGTTAAGAGAGTGCTCGAAGTTGACCCTTGGCACCTAAACTTTAAACCTATCTTCCTTCAAATTTATCAACCTACATAATCAAATAAAACAAATCCAATTAAAGCTTTAACATACATCATATCCCGCTTAAATATTGGAATAAAAAGGAATTAGCCACTTAGCTAGTTATATTGGGAAGCCCCTTTGCCTAGATGAAGTAATAACCCTTGTAAAGAGGTTAAATTTTGCTAAGATGTGTATTATGGTTGAGCAGGATCAAAAGCTTCTTGACAAGATCCTTTTAATGAGGCTTGGTGAGAATAGTTAGCTCTTTGAGGATGAAGTATTAGTAACTTACAATTGGAAACTTGGTCCAAACTTTCATAAACAAGTTTGATAGCCTACAAGTAGGAGATTCTTAAGTGGAGAGTACTTTAAACTATCTCAATAAAAACAAGAGTAAGGTTCTCAGAGGGAGGTACTATTGGAGAATGTAGACACTAAGGTTCCTCAAGAGAATCCTTAAGCTAATGATACAAACCAGTCCCAAAAGCTTGCTAAGGGCCAACATAAGGGGTTACAACAGAATAATATCTAATGTATTGTTAATTTGGTAGAGGTAAAGGAGACTGTCATGGAGAAGGAGAGTAATAAGGATAAGGATAGCATGCATAAAGATCCTATAATTCCTACTCCAAGGATAGCTAGCTCCTTAAAGGCTACATGTGAAAAAGTTGAAGAGTCGGGGACGCTTCAAAAGGAAGAAGAAGGCTTCCTCCTTATCTATAAAAGGATATGATTGCCTAGAATATTAAGGACTAAATTGCCCTAAAAAACAAAATTGGTTTCAAATGTTGTCAAAAGAGAACAACCATTTTTTGATAGTTTCCCTGGAAACCAAATAAGAGAACATAATATAGGAAGGATATCCTTTTTGAAGGAACACTAGAGTTTTATATCCAACTATCAGTGCCACCATAATGGAAGGATACTCATGGATTTTGATACGAATAGAATGGAGGTATTCCAAACATTAATAAAGAGCTAATTCATTTATCTTCGGGTGAAAAAGAAAGTGGTAAGAGCAATCTTTAGTATTATTTTTGTTTAGGGCTTTAGCCTAACCTCTAAAGGACCACTCTTTATGATAGGCTTAAACAGATAGGTGATCAAATGGATGAACCTTGGATAATTATTGGCGATTTTGACTACACCTTACACTTAATAGAAGCTGAAGGGAAAATTGGTATGAGGAGCTTCTTAAATGATTTTAAACAATGCACTAGTTATATCCTAGTTACATAGTTAAGGATGTAAGAAGTGCTTCACACCTAGAGTAATAAACAACATTGAAAATGGTTCTTGAGGAAGAAGCTGGATAGGGTTTTGGTGAGTAAGAGATGGCTGAAGGTTTCTCAAATAATAAAGTTACTTTAAGAATCCCTTAGTATTTGATTAGTCTTAGATATTAATATAGGAAATGTTATCCTTTAAAAAGAGACATTGTCCCGTCAAGTTTAATAACTTCCTTATTGAAGTGGAGGGCTTTGAAGAAGCTATTTCTAAAAGACTAGATTTATAAGTATAGGGGTACAAGGAGTTTGGGTGTATGAGAACATTAAAAAGGAACTCAAGCTCCTTAACATGACTAGATTTCCTAATACTTTATTGGTTAAAAATGAAGCGAGAGCTAGATTAGAGATTATCTAAAATTCCCTTTATAGTTCCCTTGAATATCAACATCTATTAGATGTTGAAAGAGACGCTCTATTAACATGTACCCAGGCTACTGAGGCATAGTGGTCCTTAATAAAATAGAGGTCCAAGATACTTTGGTTAGAAAAAGGAGCTAGGAAATTTAGCTTCTTCCATAAATCCATTCTATCAAGGAGGAACTTCAAGATAATCACTATTATAAAGGATGAGGAAGGCAATTGGCAAACCTATGATGACTTGATCCATTAAGAGATTATTTATTTTATTTTGAATTAATGGGATTTCCTACCCAAGCTTCCTCAAGCATTCTAATTTTGAATTCAATAATTAAACTCCCTTTGCAAAGAGAAGTAATAATACCTTGATGAGACCCTTCACTATTATAGATATAGAGAAAGCGCTCTTTTTCATAAGCCCAAATGAAGCTCTAGGTCTAGATGGGCTGAATACTTTTTTTC
>JANZXR010000001.1:16405054-16416545 GCA_027575705.1 Erythroxylum echinodendron | reverse complement strand
TTTGAGAGTATAAGCTTCGTCTGTGATAAAGTAAGAACATAGATGGCACGTCATCACAAAGGCTATACAACATAGAGGAAAGGATGGATGAAAAGTATGAAGAATGAATAGAGAAAAACATAGAAGATAGAGTATAGAGGAAAGAATCGTCTATGTCACTGTACACAGACGAATGGACTTCGTATGTGTTATTGGTAGCGTATCATTTGTGTTACTATTCACAGACGAAGTAAAACACAGAGGACATGTATCATCTGTGTTCTTGCTCACGGATGAAGTAAAACATAAAGGACACGTATCGTCTGTATTACTGTTCACAGAAGAATTAAAACACAGAGGACACGTATCGTCTGTGTTACTGTTTACGGACGAAGTAAAATACAGAAGACACGTATCGTCTATGTTACTATTCACAGACGAAGTAAAACAAAGAGGACACGTATCTTCTGTGATACTTTTCACAGACGAAGTAAAACATAGAGGACACGCATCATCTGTGTTACTGTTCACAGATTAAGTAAAACACAAAGGACGCGTATCGTCTATGTCACTGTTCACAGACTTCAGACGATAGATCCTCAGTCGATAGAGGGTCAACCCAGAAGATAAAAGTCAACCACAGAGGATAGATTAGGGACTAAGGATTATAAGAAGGAGTTAAGAAGTACTGAAGTGAAGCGTATCTTCTGTGTTCCTGTTCACCTTGTATCTTCTGTCCCAATGTTGAACCCTCAAGAGTTAGAATCGACATTCGAGGTCTTCATGGAAGTTATGGAGCTTGAAATCATCTTTCAAACCGTATAAAGAATACCCTGAACCGATTATGCTAGAGAAAGTTATGAAGTTCACAGACTATCGTCTGTGTTACTATTCACAGACTTAGAAATAGTGAAGAAATGAGACGGAAGAAAATGACATGCAAGACAGAAGTGAGACGGAAGAAAAATCAGATGATAGAAATGAGACGAAGGGAAGCTGAAAATGAGACGCAACAATGAGACGACAAAAATAATAGACCCTTCAAAAGATAAAGTCGACCTTCGAGGTCTTCATGAAAGTCGTAGAGATTGAAGAGTCGAGACTAATAAAGGGGAGTTTTGAGAAGATAACCTAAAAGTGATCAAGGTGTTATCTCTGGAAGATAACCTACATAGTAAGATATTCTACCTGCATGAAAGTAACAAAGTTGGTATCAGAGCAAGTAAGCAAGCAAGAGTCAGACTCCAGAAACGGGGTCCGACAGATGTGGTGTCCGAGTTGGATTCCGAAAATGAGGTCTAACAGAGATGAGCAGTAGTTACAGAGGAAGCAAAAAGAAAAGTTAGGGCTAGGAGAAGAAGAGTAGTTGTTTTTTGTGGGGATATATCAATGATTTTTTTTAAAGATTAATTGCTTGCTTTTAGAGGATATATCAACGATTGATAAAAGGCGCTATCTTATCCTGCCAACTGAAAATTTTAGAAGTTTTAGACTCTTTTTTAGTATTTTTTTTAGACAAATTTTGTTGTTTTAAATAAATGTTTAAAAACTCTACCAATTCGTAGATTATTTAAGACAATTATTAGATGTGTCTAAGTATAAGCGTCTAAAACCTCCTTATTTTGGTGCAGTGACTTAAGTCAAAAGACATTCCCCTATATATGAACTCTTGTTAAACCAAAATCATGGGAAGTTGTACAACAAAAATCTTCAGCTTCAATACTTATCAATCAAACATGCATTTCATCTAAAAAATATACAAACAACACAGCTACAAATATTGATGAATGGACTGCTTATTTTTCTCCAAAAAAAAATATGTTGTCTTACTAAACAATTAATCTCTGAAAGTACACTTAGACAGTAGCAAAAATCAATGGATATATGTAACACCATGGACTGCATTCAAACAAAAAAAATTGTTATGTACTTTTTAATCTTTAACTCAAAGCCCACACAACACACAACAACCTAAAAGTCAATAGATAAATTTCACATGATAGATTCCATATCAAACAAAAGTCAGCTTTTAAACATATAAGTTATCTCTACATTACCTCCCAAATCACAGCAGCACAAATCAATAGATATAACATGTAATTTATCATCGAAGCATATAAAACGCAACTGCCAAAAGTCAGTTGAATCTTCGAAAAATCTCATCCATGTTTATCTCTACCAAAACATGTTTATCTTTAACAAATCCAATCTTCTTTAGGATTCTATCTCATATAGAATTTCTTCTTTCCATACTATCTTATCTTCCAAAAATACTATATAATCCAAAATGGTGGGATCCCTTACCAGGTCAACTTCTTATCATAAGATATATCAAATATATTAAACTAAAAATAATGCCCAGAATAATAAATAAAATAGCTTAATAGGTTCTAATAAACTAAAATCTATTTTTATTTATTAGAATTATGTTTTTTAAGATAAAATCTAATTTGCCCTATTCCTTTAAATTTTTTACATCTATGTAATGTCACCAAGCTAACTTGTGATTTTTTATGAGACTCTATTCAGATTTCATCCCTCTTCATGAATTATTAGTATTTCTTTAATTAGTGATTATTCTATTGAATTATACAATATCCTATCTCTTTGGTATTGTAGAATATCCTAAGTAATTACTTGGCAATTCTATAATATGAAATTCACAATGTGGTTTGTACTAGATACTTATGAGTTGGAAAAAAAAAAGAGCAAGGAAGCTTTTCCTTAATGGGAATTATCATCATCTAGTCAATAATGAATTGATTTGTAACAGAATTGATGATATAATAGTTGCCCTCAATCAATTGTGTTCCCAATCTAATTTTCTCTTAGCAGGTAAACTTATTATTTTTGTAAAGATTGAGCATTTTTTTAATCATGTCTTAATTAACATTTCAATTCAATCAACTTTAGTCAGTGCTATCTCTTAACCTATTATTACGATTAACATTAATATAACTAATATATTTTGTGGGGGTGTGCTTTGGTCCTGAATATGTGCATTATTAAGACTATATGTAGATTACACACCATCCTATTGCTTTCAATAATATACTTAATATTTTACTGATTTTAAATTTCAAATCAGCACTCTTATCCTAGACCTGGGAGCTCTTGTAGATGAATATCATAAAGATATATGTATGAAGGCTAAAATCACATTTCATATTATAATTTCAAAATTATTTTTCTATACACAAAATTCTTTCATATTGAAGGTTAGTTAGTCTAATAAGAAATTTGTAGAATGCATATTTTCATTTGCATATAGTTCATATTACCTCCCATAATGCTTGGGATCATATTGGAAAAGATTGGCATACAAATATAGGTCTTAATACATTATAATTGCTGGAAATTCATAAGTGAAGTAATCGCATATCAAGAAAAGACATAAGGATGATGTGAGATATATATAAAGATATGGCTCATAATTCATTATCCTAAAGTTTTGAGTTAAGATATGATGCTTGGATATATATGGGCTCACTTAGACCCAGTTTAATTTCTCCCCAAGCTCTCTCAAAACCTTCATTGGTATTAAAGTTAGGTTAACAAAGTTTGATGAATAGAAATTCACTAATTTGGGTCAAATGAATGGTGATTCATATAGTTACTCAAATAGCTATGAGTTGAGAAGGAGTTAGTTTGATATGGATGGATCCACTTACAAAGGGGAGATATTGGAAATTCATAAGTGGATTAATTCTCTATAAAAAAGGATGAAATGATTTAAATACAAAGATATGACTCATAACTCATTGCTTTGAAGTTTTGGGTTGAGATATGATATTCTAATTGTATATAAGCTCACTTAGATCTAATCCAATTTCTTCCCAATCTCCTTTAAAACCCATCATTGGTATTAGAGCTAGGTTGGTAAAATTCGATGAATAAATATTCGTGGATTTAGGTCAGATGGATAGTGATTCATGAAGTGACTCAAATGACTTCCCATTACTTGAGGGAGAGTTAGTCCAATGTGGATGGATCTACTTGTGAGGGAGAGATGTTAAAAATTCAAAAGTGGAGTAATTCTATATTGGAAAAAACATAAGGATGTAATGAGTTATGTACATGACTCACAACCATTGACTTAAAGTTTTGAGTTGAGATATAGATTCATGGATTTAAGTCAAATGGATAGTGATTTATAAAGTGATTCAAATGACTTCTCATTAGCTATAGGTTGAGCGAGAGCCAATACGATATAGATGGATCTACTTATGAGGGGAAGATGTTGAAAATTGACAAGCCGATTAATCCCATATTGATCATAATAGAAGGATGAAGTGAGTTATATACATAGATAAGAATTGTAAGCTACTGCATTCTAAGTTGAAATATGATGTTCTGGGTATATATGGGCTTACTTGGACCTTGTCCAATTTTTCCCCAAGCCCGTTCAAAACCTTAATTGATTTCAAAGCGAGGATGTTGAAATTGATGAATAAAGATTAATAGATTTAGGTCAAATGAATAGTGATTCATGGTGCTACATAATGTTTCCGTTTTCTTTTGACAATGAAAACTAGTCATTTAAATAAGGTTTCAATGTTATTTTTGTAACGGTACCTCTTAGTCAGAAATCTTTTTCCCAATAATATTCAATTGCACAAGGTAGTGAAATGGGTTTATATATTATAGAAAATGTTTCAATGTTCAACTGAAAAAGAGCTTAAAAGCTTACAACTACTCCGTGCCCTCTTTGAAGTTAGGAAATAACTCTCCATCAGTGTCTTCGTGTGGCGCACTTCTTATTCACTTGCCTACAAAATCCTTAGTTGTGTTATGGAGATACAATGCCTACACAATCTTTGCAGTCTTAAGATATTATTTAGTCATTAGACACAGCACTCCTTTAATTAGCAAATTAAGCAGACCACATGTTAATGGTTCAACACTTTGCATTGGAACTTGAGGTATCTTCTCTTAGATCGCTAATAAACAATAACGATAACAAACAATAAAAGAATGAACTAGTAAGACTAAATTGTATACTGCTTTTCACATAAAGATATTAGATATAACTATTACGTGAGCTTGCTGTTTTAATCCAATTGTTTTCTTAACACAATTCTTTATCTTTAAAAAAAGATATTAGATTTAATTCTTTTACCACTTGATAGTTTACAATAATCCGTAAATAAATTTGTAGTTTTTTGTTTATTAGGTAGTCATGATTAAATAGTCTTAGTGCTTATTATAGTGTAGTGATAAAGACCAGATAAATTGATTGCACTAATTATTTGGTTAAGTCTGCCGACCTTCTAAAGATTCGATGAAATTTTTACATACGAAAACTCTTTAAAAAGGAATTAAAGATGTTATTAATCTGTATGATATTGTTGGTTCATAACGTGAAGTATACTTAAAATCACATGTCTCTTTGAATAAATTTTTATATTTTCATTTCAAAGACTTAATTGAAAAATTATTAATTATAAGATTATTCAATTAAGAAATTATCAATTTTAATCAAATTATATAACCTTTGTTATTTTGCATGATTCTAAACACCCGATCAGCTTTACTTCAATTATAGGCGCATGCAAATATATCATAAACATGAAAATAACAACTCGTTAAATTTTCGATGGTTGGAGCCAAAAAAAATGTGAGGCGTCCTATAATAAGCTATGTCCCATGGAAGAAAAACTAAATAAGTATAGTTCTTTTGACATATTTATTTCATAAAATTTGTCAATTAAACTGTCACTTTATAGCTATTAATTTATCATATTAAGAATATAATAATCGTAAGTATGACTGGTTTTTAACTCTTTTGCTTAATTAAGCTGATTGCTGCAATGAATTATATAGAGAAGAACTAACATGTTTTTATTTATATTTATTGATATGCAGCGAAGAACTTTATGTTGTTGAAACCAACAACAATCATAAATAGGGTATTTTCTCAAATTAAACGTATGAAACAGCGTATAAATTTTCATGAAAATATGTTAAAATGTCTCCCAAATTCTAACATATATATTTAAATATTGGAAAGTAGGATTTCTATTTTTATGCATTCTATAAACAACTCATGTCAACCATTTATCATAAAATTATCACGACTTAAGTAATGTCTATAAATTAAATATTGTTTATGAATCGTAATGTCTTGTTCATATATATGTGTCTTATATTATTGTATATATAATTTCTTTGTCTTCCAATTTTTTCTCAAGCAATTAGTTATATCGTGTGACTTCTTGAATGGCTTTCTTTTCTAAAAATATAGCTATTAAATATTACAGATGTGTCTAAAATAATATTAAATATGAATTAATTATATAATAAAATTATTGTTATATTGACAGGTGTAAATTATATACGTAACCATATATTAAAATTATAACAACTAATTAGCTATATATCATTATTAAACAAAATGAATGTTTTGAAAATCAAAACAGACTGGCAGGTTCGACCAAAAATAATATGCATTAACAAGTTGTCTGGTTCAGTTTCATTCAAAAACCTTTATAGATAGAAACTGACCGATTTATTATAGAATTGGTCGATTTTCCAATGAACCGATCAAACTGGTCTGTATACGGATATACTTAAACTTCAGATGTTAAAATCAAAACTTTCTCTCCTTTTAGCTACTCTTTGCTCTTCACCATCTTCTCTTCGCAAATCTCATCGTCTCCATCTTCTTTTCTCCATCTTTCTTGTCTATGCTTGGATTTACCTTGGATTTCTTTTAAGAGTATTGCTAATTCTTTTATATCTGAGGCCTGGACTTGTTGCAGTAATTTCTAGTTCTTCTTTGAATCTTTGGTTTGTGATTTAGGTATTACTGTGTAGTGTGGGTCGTGTGAGTCAGAGAGGGAGTTATTGCCATAGTTCTTCCAGCCTTTCTAGATGAGAGAGGAATACATCATTCAAGCATACAAGTGAGTCAAAGAGCGAGTTATCCATTCATGAGAGTTGCGAAGTTGTTGAAATCAAAGCTTGTGTCTTTTATAGAGTCGATACTGTAGGTAGTATAAAACATCTGACACATTTTGCGATATATCATCTACAAAGCTAGAATTGTCTCTATGATGAGTTAATATACTTTAGACAGAGATGGGCACACTGTGTCTTTAACTACTTGGATCATTATTGTTGATGTTAAGGAATTCAAGAGTTGTTTTGGAGTGAAATACATATTCTACTAGAGTTCAAGTTTGTTTAGTCCACTGTGTTATTTAAATTTCAAATATGCTATGAGATAATAGAGAAGGGCAAGGTAGCTTCATCTACACTGTGTTATTTAATTAGTTTTCTTTAACTTTGTGTTATATTTACTCTATTGAAAGAAAACTACACTTGCAATATTTCGGCAAGATAACAGGTATTGGAGAAAAGTTTAATAAGTGAGTGTGATATACTATTAGTCTTCTATGTATGTATGAGATTTGATTTCATTTACTATTATGTTGATGTTTTTTTGTGTATGTGATTTGATTCCATTCACCAACTATGTATGTGATTTTTGTTTGTTAAGATATAGGTGATGATATCTTATTATTTAATTTTGGACATTATTTGATTATTGGACCTAGTTGTATTTATGTAGGACTCTTCCTAGATAAGTTTGATAAGGTTTAAAATCCTAATTAAGATGGGATTTAGATGGATAGTCCATCTTAGGATAATGGCTATCTAAGGAAGCAAATTTCTGGAAATTTGACCTGATTATGACAGTTGAATTGTGACTAAATTTTGGGTGAGAAATGGGCTGAACTGTTAATTTTCATATGAATTTTGATAGCTATGATTTTAGGGGCTATTTTGATGATTTTCAACAAAAAATTTGAAGTGGATATTATCTTATGTGTTGTGAATTTTTGAATGATGGGATTATGTAGTTTTGGGATGAGTTTTTGGTTGTGTGCATGATTTTCTGCAGATGCATATTTCTTTCACCCTTGAACAAAAATTGAGGGTGATCTTGCATCATATTTGTGGCTGATTTTTGTGAGATATGATTTTGATTAGGTGTTGCAACTTTCTATCAAGGTCTCACAACCTTGTTGTTGGTTTTCATAGTGGAACATTTTTTTCTGCAGCTGCACATTCTTCTATTTTTGAATAATTGATGAGGGTTGCATTGTGTTGTTGATTGCATTGATTTTGATGGCTGAGTATTCTCCATCTTTGCATGAGAACAGAGGGTTATGTGATTATTGTTTTTGTGTGATTTAGACAGTTGTGTTTCTTTCTGTTTTTGAATGTCCTTTAAGAGCAATTAGGTAGCTAGTTTTTCTGGAGTTTATGTGAATCTTTGGTGGCTATTGATTATCAATGGAGTGTTAATTATGTGGCTATCTTTTATGATTTGTGGCAAACATTTAGTAGTTGCTATTCTTGATCATTTATATGAATTCTGTTGGCCTGATTAGGAGTTGATCGTGCATGTTTCTAGTGGCTATTTATAGTGGTAGTGATGTGCATAAAATTCCAGCAGGTGTAATGGATTTTGCAGCTCTGTTGTTTACAACATTTCAGCAATGTTTATTTTGTTAATAATTTTTCTATATTGGGGAGCTGTGTTTTTTGTCTATTGTGAGGTAATTTTTGGGCTATCAATGATAGTGGTTTTTGTGTGAAAACTTCTAGTAGTCTTGATGTTTTTACAGCTTCATAGTTACAATTTGTTACATTTTCTATGGAAAGATGCTTGCTTCTTTGGTGACTTTTAGCTACTGTGCATGGGACGTTCCAGCGATGATATTGAAGCTTTACAGCAAATTCTTTTAATGAAAAACTTCTTATTCTTTCATTAACAAAGCTACATCTTTAGAGAAGTAGATTTTCTTTCTTAAGTGTCTTTGTTTATGTTCGTTGTTATTTCAATCATTTGAGTTATTTTATTTTATCCTTTATTATCAAATACTATTGAGAAATTCTCTGTTGAGATTAGTACCAAGCATTCGTACAATTGGGTGTGATTTACTTTCAAGGGTAGTAAGGATGAGGAGTTGTTAAGTCAATTCTGTAATACCATGAATAAAACTATTATTGTTCTTTAGTGAAATTGATTAAGCTGGGTGAGGGCTCCACGGATGTAGGCAATGTATGTCGAACTGTGTTACCAAATGTGTTAATTTGTTATTTTGCATTTAATTTTTCTACTTTTGGTTTTGCTAGAAACAATCACGGTCGAGCTAGATTTTTGTGAAACTATTACATCCGTTTGGAATTTCAATTGGTATTAGAGCAAGTCACAAAATCAAAACTTAGTACGTCAAGTTGGTATAGATTCGTGCTCTTAGTACGTCAAGTTGGTGTAGATTCGTTTTTTCCAATTATAGCTATAAGAGAAGGGACATCAATCATTAGGCTACCGTTATTAAACGGTTTAAATTATCCTATATGGAAATCACATATGAGAGTATTCATTCAGGCACAAGGAACAAAAGCGTGGAACTCAGTTTTTAATGATTGGACACATCCATTGATGACTGACGAAAAGGAAGAAGCAGTGCTTAAAGATGCATCTGAATGGACAAAGGCTGAAGAAGAGAGAGTGCTTAGAAATTCTCAAGCCTTGCATGCCATCTACAGTGCAGTTAATGAAGGTCACTTTGCCATGATATCAGCCTATGAATCAGCAAAAGAACCGTCAGACACTTTGCAAGCTATACATAAGGGATTGACATCTGTGATAGCTTTGAAACTTCATATGTTAGTTGCTAGATTCAAAGAGCTTAAGATGGATGAAAGTAATACTAATGGAGACTTCCATAAGAGGTTTCATAACATAGACAACCAAGCATATCAACTTAAGAAGAATTATTCGACTTGTTGAAAAAACTTTGAGATCACTTCCTCCGAGATTCATACTAAAAATTGTAGTGATTGAAGAAGAAGCCCATGACATCACTAAATTGTCTTTGGATAAGGTAATTGTTGAGATTCTTACCAACTTTCAGATAAATTTTTTGAGAGATGAACTAGAGAAGAACAAAGGATTGGCATTGCAAGATGAGGTTGGAAAAGCCATGAATGACTTAGGAGATGAATCTGATGAGAATGAGGATATGGAGTTATTAACAAAAAATTCAACAAATGGTTAAAGAAAGTAAAGAGGGATAGATCAAATTTTAGGCAAAATGGTGGGAGCTCATTAAATAGTAATTTAAAACAAGCTAAAACTCAAAAGGGTGAAAGAAAAGTGAAGAAAATTCAATATCATAAATGTCAAGGCTTTAGACATGCATAAGCATAATGTGCTAACACTTTGAAGAAGAGAAAAGGAAATACTTATACGATTATTTGAAGTCAAAATGAATTTAGAAGTGAGTATGGTAGTGAAGAGGAATTTATGAGCAATAATGTTGCGTCAGTTGGTATACATAATAGAAGTCCAGTTGCTTGCTTACTAGTAACCAGGAAGGAAGAAACTAATAATTGAAAACGTAGATAAATCAGTCCAAAATTTTAGAAAAAAATGCAGATGAATCAGTTCAAAGTTTAATTTCATATTATGAAAGTGACAACCATGATGACAGTGATTTGAATTACAAGAGGGAGGATATTTGCAAAGCTTATGAGTTAATATGCTAAATGGGTCTAAACATATAAGAAGGATGAGAAGTTAAAGATGGAAAACTCTTCTATAAAGAACATAATTCAAAATTTAGAAAAGAAGTTGTTATCTACAATAGATGAGCTTAATGAAACAAAGTTGAATTAGGTCAATATGAAAATAAGGAATAAGAATGTTAAATGGAGGTACCGAAAAGCTAGAAAAGTTTATGGAAATTAGTAAGACTAAAGAAAACCTTCAAGGCATTGGCTATAAAGCAGAATGTTCGAAGTCAACGATAAGAAAAATATTGCAATCAGATCTGTCCAAGGAGAAATTTCAAGGAAGAAACAAAAATTTAAACCTACTTGTCACTTTTGTACAGTTAATGGACACATAAAGCCGATTGTTATAAGCTGCTATAAATAATATTTCAAAGGGGTCAAAATTGAAAATTTAGACATTCTTCGTTAAACTTTTAGAAGTAGTTAATATTACCAGAATAAACTTGAGTTAGAAAAAATCAGCCTCACACATCAGAACAGACACGCAAGGGAGTTAATATCACAAATTGTTTAGATCAATAGTTAGTTGTTACTTGAAAAGAAATCAACCATATATCTAATGATAGATATGATGTGACGAGGAATAATGCCAGGTTTGAATTTCTTCTAGGGGCGTAGAAACTGTGTGCTTTACATTTTGAAATATTTTTTTGATGTTGTTTCTTAAGAAAAAGGAGGTTTGAAGAAGTTAATTTCTAGACTTTTTGAGTTTTTATTTATGGTTTTTCTAAGGTTCAAAAATTAGTATATGTTTGGATTTTTTATTATATGTGAAAATGAGGCTCTGTTTGATGTTTTGAGAGTTTTTTTTTTGGACTTTGATTTATAGAGTTATGTCAAAAAAAATGTTGATGCATTGTTGGAGATCTGTAAGAAGATTCAAATTTTCTATGATTTGGTTTTTCAAGTTTTATCTTGG
>JANZXR010000001.1:16340151-16368483 GCA_027575705.1 Erythroxylum echinodendron | reverse complement strand
CACATTGAACCCTAATGTTTGTAAAACATTTAAAATGAACCATAACATTTAGAAAACTTTCAAATTGAACCCTGTCCACTAACGTTGTTAGGGCATAGTCAATTATCGGCTAATGTAACAAAAAATTTACTGACGTGAATTTTTTTTAGTTTTTAATTATAGGATCCACCTAAAGCTAATGTGGACCTTTTAAATGGATGTAGGTCCTACCTGCAACTTTAACGCAACATTTTTGGGAGATGTTTAACTAGAGGTAGGTCCCACCTTTAGTTAATCGTATATATGACTAAATCAAGTCTTTATAAGGATACTTTTACCATTGATACAAATGTCTTTTTCACAGAAGGCAATACTTTGTGCTTTCTTTAAAATCATGGATGCCTCTTTGACTCTGTCATAAAATTGCTCCGACAATATTGATATTAGACAAGAATTGATTTCTTGAAGGAAACTATGGTTTGATACTATGCCAACCAGGCCAAAGGAAGCTTCCACTTAATGTAGCTCTCAACAAACTTGGAAAATATCCATTTCTGTGGATTCGTTATAGATCAAAATAGAGTACAATAATAGTAGAGTGTATACTTAAAAGTAAATATGAAAAGACAATTATGTTTTAAATATGTTAAGTACCATTGGTGCAAGGAGTATGGCTATAAAGGAAGCCTTCACCAAGTTTATGAACCAAAAGATCGAAGAAGCGATTAAGATACAAATAAGCTAGAGGAACTTCCCACAGAAGGTAATTGGGGAGGTTCCATCATGCCATCCTATACAATAATATGCATGGAAGCTCTAGCCCTAAAAGAAATCATAAATCAAATTTCAAAGTTCTTGCCAAGGAATCAACTCTTTCATGTCTGGAGGCTATTAACAAGTATATACCATTTGCAGCGCAACATTCTATAGTGATGTCTAATGCAAATTTCTGGAGACCAATGACCTCCACCCTTTTATCTTTGATGAAACTATTAGTTGTTTCATATTTCATCGCAGCATAGTCCTTAAAATGAATTACTTTGCCATCGAATGCCTCAGGACCCTTATTAGGAGGAAAGTTTGGAATGTTGGGGATATCACTAAACCTTCCTAAACAAAGAATTATGAAGTCCTCTGTGTAAACCTTTTGTTTTTCCTTGCATGAACCCAAAAATGTCCAAGTTAGATCATTATTTCCTTATGTTTCTTTTATATATTTGGGTGGCAAACTTCAAACATGAAATGCTATTGATCTTGTCTATGATGCTTTACATATACATGTACGTGTACCTCTTTAAATCACTACAAGAGAACACAATTTTAGTGATGAGAAATTTTGTCATTGAAGGACAATATGCTATCGTAAAAAAAAATTTGTAACGATAAATAATTGTCAAACAAATGGTCGCAAAAACCCGGTGGCAAATAATTATCTGTTGCATTTTTGTCAAATCATTGCTCAAATGATTTTGCTACAATCACGCATCCATCGCAAAAAAAAATAGGCGAGGAGGAACAAAAATGTCACAAATGACATATTGAGACGATTTATTTTTGTGACTAAATGTAATTAGCTTTATTAGCTTGGGCATAGGTAATAATTTTTAGCGACGATTTGTTTACGTAGTAAAAGACATTTAGCTATGTTTTTTGAAATATAGCTAAATGTTATTAGAGAAATTTTAGGAAACATAGGTAAAAAGATTTGGTGAAGATTTTATATCTGTAGCTAAAAAGTTTTAGTGACGAATATTTTTATTTATACTTTATTATTACCAATTTATCATTTAATTATAATTTTTAATAAAATTTTTAATTCATGTTATTATTTTTAACATGGTTTGAATTATAATTAACATTTTTGAATTATTGTTGGTAACATTGTTTGAATAATAATTAAGTAAAATAAAATAAAAATGATTCCCAATTAAAATTTAAATGCATTTTATAAAAAATAAAATGTAATTAAATGTTAATTACAAAAGTTAAGAAAAAAATTTATGGGCAAAATAAGATTCTTCATCGTCACTACTACTTACATAATTTGACTCAAGTAATTGTTTAACCATCTTTTTAAGCTAAGTCAACTCTCTTTCAGTACGGTCTAATTTTTGCTTATTAAGTTGTAATTTTTCTTCAGTACGATCTATCTTCTTTTCATTACATTGTAACTAAGTCTTAAGTGACCGGTTCTTCTCTTGAAGTGTCGTTACATATGTTGGCGGTGACGATGATGAACCAATTGGCTCAAGGCTATACCCCAGACCTTTGATATACCCTGATCTTATACCAAGGATGTTATTGTAAATGTCATCCATATTGGGCTTATTTTCATTAGACAATGATCTTTACAACAATTTCTACATCTTTTCCTACAATTTAAAACATAATATCAAGATGTAATTCAAATACTATTAGTTAGTATTACATAAATAAATAAACACTAAAATTAAATTTTTATACTTACATAATTATGCTGCGCTTCTTCAGATGTCTAACCTTCACCTTCCTTGTAATGTGTCAGTTTATAGAGTATGATCCTATCACACTCTTGTCCATTTAGTTGAGTCTAACTCTATTATATGAATTAAAAAAATTGAAACACAATAGATTATATTGTATTTACTAATATACTAATAGCTTCTAAACAAAGAGCTTACAAATTCTTATCGTATGAAAATAAATGATTTGGAGCTGGTGTTGTGAGGAGTTTTCATTTTTCCTCTATTAATCTTGGCTTTCTCATATTTTTCCTAAATAAAGAAAAGAAATAGTCAATAAATGAAAAATCAAAATTAACGGAAGCAAGTGTGAAGAGAAAAAAGACAAACCTTAACCTTCGCAGAGGCCCAATAATTACTCATTTCACTCCAATTTTTTGAGTCACTCATTCTGGAACATGTCTCCTTGCCTTCTCATCCGAAGGAAAAGACTTGTAGTATTTATGAAGTCGATAACGATGATCCTTTTCCCTTTTATTTCAACAGTGAACTCACACAACTTGAAACTTCAAGGTTCTTGATATTAACAATATTAAGCTTCATTTGTGAACAATACGTATAAGTTAACTTACTCTTTAAATAAATAAAATAAATTTGTAGATAATAAAACAAATTAAAAAATTACTAAAACTTTTTCTAAAGCTTTCTAGAGTAAGTTGTCTTCCTTCAACTGCCTGGCATGCTGAAGGTAAGATAATTCATTCTTGACAATGACTCTTAACTCACTGAATAATTTTATTGATTAAATCTTGTCAATAAGACGACGTTGCATGGGGTTAATATGCATAGACAACTTATTGTTCATTGTAACATTCATGCATTGCAACTCAGACCCTTTAGTGATAACTCTACCTCTTTTTCTTAAGTTGGTATTGGAACCTGACAACAAAAGAATAATGATAAGAAAAAACACATTAAACATGTTGTTAAGTTGTCATTTTTGTGATATTTTTGGGGATAAATCTCTTTAATGTGTTGAAGTTATTGTTCAAAATTAATGGAAGTATTTCTTAATTGTTCTTAGATGATTTTCAACATATGAAAGATGAAATTGGATTAAAAAGATGTAAGGAAAGTGAAGAAAATTCGAATTTCTAGCTGGCAGAAAAATAGTTGACTAAATATGGTCACGTACAAGGGAAAAACCTATCTGTAGAATCTGATTTCAAATCAGATTCGATTCATCCAAAATCTTTATGATTTTGAAATTTAAATGTTGCCTTATAGATGGGGATTTACGACCTGAAGATCTAGAAATATATCTGCCGAAGATTACTATAGGATGGAGGAGAGAGAGGATCAGAAATCAATAAAAGACATGCACTGTTCACGCGAAATCACTGTTCATGCATAGAATAGGCTAGGTTTTTCTGGTTTTTACGTTTCTTTTCTGCAGATAGTTTCTTGTCAAATTTTTTTATTTTAGGCTAGAATTTTCTTATTTTTCATAAAGGACCACGAATGGAGACTTTATTTTTTGTTATTATTCTATTTGCTTTTGCTTTTGTTATGAATTGCTAAACTTTTCTTCTTGGTTGAAGGGAACCTCGTTATCATCTGGTATGGTGAGATTCTAAATAAAAGTTTCTTCCATTGATGAATATTAAGTGTCTTCCGAATTGTTTTCATGATTGAATTGATCGATTTCTAGGGTGTGCAACTAGGAATTGATTTATTTAATTTATAGTTAGAGTAGTAGGATATGATGTTCAATCTTGCTAATCACAAGTAGCAATTAGGATTGCCATCATTATGATAGAGTTGGAAATTCTAAGAATATGCTTAACTAGATTAAATGCATGTCGTATATGTGTTGTCCTATTAATTGGTTTCTTAGTTCTTAAAGTTATTAACTAATTAAACTTAAGATCCTATCTAAGTTGTTGACTAATAAGAATATTTAGAATATATGTTTCTATTCATTTAATCCTAAGAGAAAACAAACCCTAATGAATTTTTGTTAGGACTGATTTTTATATCGAGGATCCATAGCAGTTTGATAATGTCGGTGGCCCAAAACCAAGGTTTGTTCACTGAATTTTTAGATTTGGATATTTTTGTTATTTTTCATTTTCAACCAATCTTAATTTCTTTTAATTTATGTTAAATTAAACACCCATTTTGTTTTTAACTCGTTTAACGTTTCCTATTAAATTTCCTCATGGGAACGATCTCAACTCTTCACTAATTACATTTTTATTGCTGGAGTTGGTATTAATTTAGTTGCAGGCGACAGTATCACATGTAAATATATATTTGAGCATAACTCTAATTATAGGTGGTTAGCAATAACAGACCTAAAGATCTCTCAGCACTAGTTGAGGTAGATAGAGGTTATTGCTGACTAGCTTCATCGGTAGATGAAATTGGTGGTTGTTGTTTGATAGTGTCAGATTTATTTAGTTTTTGTAGGGGAGGAACATCTTCGGTAGTTGCCACCATCTTTCCCTTGTTTCTTCCAGGGGCTATTATATTGAATATCTATAAATGAAATATCAACATTACGCATAATCTTTAGTCAAACATTAACATTCCATATTAATATTAGTCAAACATTAACATTTCACAAAAATATAAGTTAAATATGAACATTATGTAAAAAACACAAGTCAAACTTGAACATTCCGTATAAACACTAACGTTTCGTTGAAACATAACTGAAACACACACCAACATTTCACATGACAAAATTGAACGAGATACCAATATTTCATATAACATAACTCAAACGCCAAAATTCCACAATAACATAGCTTAAACACACACCAACATTCTAAATAACGTAAAACACACACCAACATTCTGCATAACATAACTAAAATACCTAACACCATCCCGCATAACATAACTCAACAACATGACTACATAAAAACATAACTCAAACAAAAATCAACAGTCTGTATAATATAAAACATACACTAACATTTTGCAAAACATAAATCAGACACCAACATTCCCCATACATAAGGCAAACACCAACAATCCACATAAACATAAGTAAAACACCAACATTCCACGTAAACAAAAGTAAAACATCAATAATATACATTAACATAACTAAGATATCAACAATATAGATTATCATAACTAAAACATGAACATAACATTTCAAAGAATATAAACAATTTATTTACCTTTAATCATCGTCATCAAGATTTTGAAAATTATTATTATTAATTACATTATCACTGGACTCTTCGTCACTAATATTCGGTCAAAGTATCATCATTGTCATTTAATTAATCTTGAGTGTAGTCTTTATTTGTTCGTATGATAAGATTGGCTTAGACTTTATCTAGTTGTACTATATTAGGACCAACATCTCTCCTATGGAATAATGATATATCTGCATCTTCTATTCAAATGGCTGCATTATTGAACTTCAATTCAATCTCTTGATATACTTCATCTTCATCCTCTATGAATTAACCATTATCCCTTCCATAAAAATCGAAGACATTTCGATGATGAAACTTTTGAACAACCTTCCAATTGCTACCCAATATAGTATCATTGACGTAGAAAACTTGCTTTACTTGACTTGTAAGGACAAAAGGGTCATTATCATATCATGTCTTACTAACATTAATAGTAGTAATATTCAGGTTCACTTTCATATTAGTAAGATTAAATCATTTGCACTTAAATAGAACAACCTTCTTATCATTGATGTAGTGCAACTCTATTATTTCATAAATGACATCGTAGAAGTGAACAAAATCGTCAACATGACATCCATCAACAACAAGCCCATAATTTTGGCTTCTAAGTCGACTGTCTCGATCTTATATGTGAAATCTCACCCCATTAATAATGCAACTTGTATGTTTTTTCCCATAAATATGAGGCAAACATGCCAAACTATACAATGCTTTTTCACCTCTTGCACATTACGATTATTTAACCATAACATCTATATGGCAAAATGAAATTTAAGCTAATATACAAATTGTCATAAGTTTATAATATGTAATCAATAATTACTTGCTCGATTTCTAAACCATGATACAAACTTAAGCTTATGTCTTTCTTTAAAATTAATAATCCTTTTGATGCAAATGGACTCTTTATGCTCTCTATTTAAAAAACAAAAAACGATAAGGTAATAAAATTCAATCAATAAATTCTAATATGGTTGTTTGAATCAAAATTAATATACATACTCCATATATATATATGTATATCTCGCAGTTGTTCAAAATATATAAATGGGTGATTTCAAATTTGTAAGGCCCCAACATATACCCTAGAAGTGTTATAACATGTCTAGGGTGTATTAAAAAGTGAACATAATGAATTAAGTGCATCTAAGTATAGTAAGAGATATAATGGTACTTAATGTGAAAGACATGGGTAAATGGGTAATTTGTTCATTTTGACATGGATATTTAAGATAGGAATTTTTGATATGTTTGCATGGATTTATGAAAATGATGTGAGGGGAATTGGTAGAAGAAGTATCCTATTTTCTTATGGAATGTTGTTGCTTAAATTGAATGTGTTTTTACGTTGCTCCTACATATTAAGACCAAAGTTAGTTGATTTGGGAAGTGTACCTCGCTGAATGAATAGGTTTCACTGAATAGACTTCTATAATTTGGGCATAACTTGGCCTATAGGCCTACAAATTGGATAACTCCAATTGGAGATTAAACTAAAGACATAACTCCAAAAATTTTATGTAGGACTGAAATTGGATTCTACCTTTAAAATTCTTGAATTCTGGTTTGAAGTTGAGTTCTGGCTATTGTCCTTGTTTTCAAACAACCTATAATTTTTTTAGTAGAACTCTAGACATGATTAACTAAATTGCATGAAATTTATGCCATTACAAACTTAAGACAAAGGGGAATGAAATTAATTGATAAGATTATAGGCCAATATGGGAATTAAAGGAAGAAGAAGGACCAATATGTGATTTCTCTAAAGTTAACACATGGACCAATTGGAGTAAAGCATATACGATCAATCAGATTAAAGCTAGTGTATGTCCAATAAAATTGTCACACATGGTCCAATAGAATTGTAACACATAGTCCAATAGAATTGTAACAGATAGTCCAATAGGATTGTAACACTTAGTCCAATGGGATTGAAACATGTGTCTAATACTAGAAAATTCATGAAAGGGCATATAAAGAGGGGAGATGGATGACACTTTGAGGTTGTTCACTTCAAAATTTTCTCCTCTCCATTTTACCTTCTTCATCTTATCATTTTTCATTTGGTGAGTCAAGTAAAGCCAAAGAGGAAGGGAAGGAAAGGCATTAGAAGAACTATTGTGCCAATTTTAAAGTTTGGGACTACACTTAGTCTAATTTCTTTTTGTGTGTATGTTTGAATGGATAAAAAGATTTATTTAGGTGTGGAATGGTTGTTGGGATGATGTTTTGGTGTTATTTTGGTATTACCGTGCACAGAATTTATTGAATATGACAAGTGAGTATCGTGTAGTAGAATTCTATCTAGAGCTTGTTGAACTAGTTATATTTTTTAGGCCATAACTCATTCTACAAACCTGTAAATTGGTTGATTTCAGTTGCATAAAAAACCTAAGACATAGAAATAAAAAACTCTAGAGGAGGCTCTGACTTAATTATGACTTTATGACATTGGAAATTGGTATCAAAAATGGTAACCTGATGTTACTTCTGTTTTGGAGCGGCTTATGATATTTGATCTACATCTCATGATTGGGAAGTTTAAATGGTCTAATTGTTAGTTCTATGGAAACTAGAGACATAGGAGAAAAAATGTGGAGAAGGCCTCAAATCCTAATTTGAATATATTGATATTAAGGAACAACTGGAGTTCATCATGTGATTTTCTTCTAGACTAATTATTTGTCTACTTTTAGACCACCGTAGGCTTAGCCCAACTTGCACTATTTTGAGTTTTTTTCATTTTCAATTTTTACCGAATCTTGTCCAAACCTTTTTGAATATGTATGAAACTTTTCAAATACCTAGAAATAAAAGAAATAGGACTTATCATATGTTAATTAGGTAATTGAATATTGGAATTTAAGATTGAACACAATGCATTCCAAAGAAAACTTATATGAACATAAATGATTTGTATGCATATTTATTGCTCATATGTGTATAGGATGATTATACAAGTGTGATTTTGAAACCTTTCTAATGTTGGTAAGTTACACTTTCTATGTATGAACACATGTACATATTTTATGACTTGAAATGTAGATCATATGACTTGTTAATATATGAATTGTGAAATTGGCAAATGGTTAAAGGAAAATGTTATAGTGCTTGCTCTATTGTCTTGGTGGTAGATAGATAGGCTTACCTATACGGATGCAGCACAACTGCTATAGTTTGACACTAATGATGTCTTCATTTTTAGACTATAATGTCTCCAAAATTTGAAGCCTTCAGGTATCCACAACTTTTGCTATTCACACCTACGGAAATGTGCAAGCCTAACATAAAGTAAAGTAAATGGTTATAAATAAGAAATACACTACGACATCATAAATAATCGATATTGCTGAGAATTTGTATTTGTATTGATAATTTGTATCAATGAGGATTGAATATCAATATTTGGCTTATAAATATGCATTTTCAGTAAATGGATAATATGTTAAAGCATATTTGTATTAATTATTTTTCATTCGATTCACCCTCTCAGTTTATTACCGAATTATACAATCACAGAAAACAATCACAATAATTCCAATAAACAAAAAACAATCAAATTTTATTAAATCAAAGATAAAAAAACCTGAAGGTGAGTATAGAACATCTCAACATTCACAATCCTATCATCAAACTGCTATTTCCAATTCTATATAATAATAAAAATGGAAAATAGTAGAAAATATGATTCTAAACGAAGATGGGAGGTAGCAACATCGGAAACTTCTGATCCGAAAAGTACCTCAATATCAACTTCTTCTCCACTTCTCTCTTCCTTTTTCTCTTTCTCAATCTCTTAAAAAATCTCTCTAGGGTTTCTCACTAAAAGTGACTGATGCGAAAGCTCCCTTGTTTCTATTCTTGTTGTTCTATTTATGTTCTTTTGTGTTTAAGTTTGAAATAGAGTTTTTTCAGGTCCGAAAGGTTAAAAATCCCTCAAAATGTGAAGTTTAGAAGTAGCTATGCATCTGTCCGACGTAGGCCACGATCGTGGGCCATGCAATTAGCCCCAATTTGCTCCGAAAATCCTCTGTTCTTCGATCTTTATCCTGAAACAGTATCAAACATATCAAGGTACCTCAAAAACATCATATTTAAGCTCAAAAGATTGTTCTAACCCATAGACAAACTATTGGAGGTCCTATAAATTTAATTCAAAAACTATTGGTACTTTCTGAAACCCTTCTTCACGAATTCAATTTCCACTCAAATTTTTTCTCATTTTGGATTACCTATCTTATGAATTATGTAATAATCTTTGCATTGCGGCTTGTATATTCTTTTCCTAGAAACAACAAAACTACTAGCTTGAAATGTTGGACGGATATATATGAAAGAAAACACAATGGGAAGATAAAAAAAAAAATATTAGAGGGTGCTAGCCTTTGGTTTTATTTTACAAAAGAACCATAGTACATGCAGCTATCACAAGTGAATAAACTTGAAACCAAATTTGTTTTTCAATACTGTTTATTACCTTTTATATACCAAATTACGTGCTTTGAAAGATCTTTGTATCATCTATTTTACAGTTTAGGTTGTTATCTTATTTTAAAATTTTACTTTAATCATTCACTAGACGCTCTAATATAATTCAAATACGTTTTTAAGAACAAAATGAATAAAAAGAAGATTTCGTTTTAAAATATCTTCCTACTCATTTAAAGACTTTTTACCATATTTAAATTATAGTTAAAATTAAAAAAAAAACTCCATTTAATCTTTTAATTTTATTTAAATTTTATTTTAACAAATAATCTAATTAATCATAATTAGATAATACTCTTAATGAACAACATGGCTTTCATCGTAACCAAAAAATCAATGATATATAAAAGTAATTTATATAATTAAATTGATAAAAATTTTAGATGTTAAATCTTTTATTAAAAGTTGAAGCTTGACAGAAGAGTCTACTTCGCCGTGGACATGTCACCGCTATCAAATGCCGGTAATTTCCAACCAAAGACAAAATCGAGTAAATACTCAAAAAGTCGACTCCCATAATCCCATTACCTAATATTGGCGTCAGCTCCAGCTCCGGATCTTACAATGGGTTATCGTAATACCTAAACTTGGTCTCCTTACCAACCCTGTGGGACCCGCCATTCACGAATCACTATATCGATCTTCTTCGTGGCGGGTCCCAACAACAACCCACCAAACTTCATCCTGTGAATTGATATGGGGGAGGGGAGGGGACACCATCTTGTCAGAGTTGGTGATCAGTTGAATTTGCATTCAGGGCAAGGCCACGTCCCCATCTCACCAACCTCCCACCACTTGCTGTTCTCACTACTCACCCTTTATTTGTACTTTTATTGTATGAAAACTATTTTCTACTTAACTATTTTCTTAATTAGTAAAAGAAAAAATGTCTCATACGTTATAATAGAATTGGCGTTATTCTTGTAATTATCGACATGTAATTCTGAAAGTTAAAGCTGATGTAATTAGGTACGTGGAGACGAAGAGATTGATAAAAAGGGGCTGAGTTTTAATAATTTCGATTGGTGATGAAAGCTACAAGACTTAAGGGCGTTCCTTAGGTTACTCTTATGGTACTTGTCCCTTTCATGTTAAAAAGACACCAAATAAATGGGCTGGCTTAGTTTCTTCTAACGGAGTGTTTTTGTTCATTTAGTATTTTATATCAACAGTGCCTCCATATATATAAACAAAGTTATATCTAAGTGGAGGCATTATAAAATACTATATGAATATTTTTAAAGCAAACATATAAATATATGCAACTAAAAGGAGAGGTTATTATAGAAAAAAGAAGATCGTTTTCAATTATATATAAAACAAAACTCTTTGTCATCCTTAATTTGCTATAGTCAATAGTGGTGGTCTAGTTTTACCAACAAAATTTTAAAAAAAAACACAGGTGGGGCCTAAAATAATAACACAAATCGAGTACGAAACTGTTGACCAAAAATGTAAGTGCAGAATTATTTGATTTGGTCAACTTCGAGGATAGCACGTCACTTCCCAGGTTGAAAATGACTTTTAGCATTTTATTTGCAGTTTATAAAATGATAATTAGGAGATATTATTTATTACAACGCCACCGAATAACACGATGAAGTACCAGTACTAGTACTTGTTTATTAAGTATTATCAGAAACCTAATCGTTTAATATGATACTCATTCAAAGTTATTTCCACACGGAATCTAGTATATATATAGCTCCTATTAAATCAAACGATTGCAACTTATTTCTTCTTAATTTAATCTGGTTTTACATAAAATTATAATGCTTTATATTAATTAGCTTAAGGTAAAAATATGAATATTCTTTGCAATTTAAATATTCTAAAATTGTTGAAATACTTTGTAGTAGTTTTTATTTTCTAAAAAACTCTTTCAAACTCCTGCTAAAAAATAAAATATTATAAATTCGGCTTGAGCTTATTAAAATCAATTTAAAATAATAATTTAAAGCAATTAAATTAAATTATTAATTTGAGTTGAATTTAATAACTAATTAACCCTCTGTCTCAACAATATTTAATTGATTTATGTATGGTATTCTTATTACGTGTAATTTATTTTTTATTTTTAACGAAAGTCTAAAAGAAGAAATTTTTTGAAAAATTAAAATTTTTAAAAAAATATTTTTTAAATTACTTAAATTAATGAGAATTCTATTTCTTTTATTCCTTCTTAAAATCCCATATGCAGTTTAATTATTATATTTAGATTAGTACTGAATACAAAGGTTTTTGGAGGCCTTCACGACCATCGCAGGACAATGCTTAATTAATTAATAAGTACTAGACATTCATATTAATAAAAGAAAAAAAATAACGTTAATAAAAAAAATAACGCTAAGTTGTTGAAAGAGCTAAATAGAACATATCTTTGTTTGGTCCCTAAAAAAAACACTCGATGACTTTAGAGGAATTTAGATCTATCTAGATTGTTTAAGATTTCTAAGGGTATTCGTCAGGGGACCATACATTTGCACCTTGTATCCAGGCTCCAGAGATGGCTTATGTCTTCAAGTGGCGATTTCTAATATCCCCATAAATGCTCTGCA
This sequence comes from Erythroxylum echinodendron, assembly GCA_027575705.1. Classification (NCBI taxonomy): domain Eukaryota; kingdom Viridiplantae; phylum Streptophyta; class Magnoliopsida; order Malpighiales; family Erythroxylaceae; genus Erythroxylum; species Erythroxylum echinodendron. The sequence goes on along the minus strand of JANZXR010000001.1, from coordinate 16,355,796 downwards.
CTCGAGTTCACACATCTCATCTTTGATGACGACCTTATGTTATTTTATGCCGTTGACAATACATCTGTCAATAACATAAACCATTGCTTCTGCAAAGTTGAAGTATGTAGATTGTTCACCTATTCTAGAGCGTATCAAATCCAAAATTATGTTTTGGCAAAACAGAATTTTATCCTACGTAGGTAGGATCACTCTGATTATATCAATATTGATGAGTCTCCGAATACATTAGTTAGCACATACGGTACTACCAAAGAAGATCATCAAGGGCATCGATAAGTTGTTAAAAGCATTCTTATGGTCAGGAAGAGATGAATTAGGTAGAAATGCTAAAGTCAAATGGCAGGATGTAACATCTTTGAAGGAACAAAGGGGACTCAACATCCTACAATGCAAAAAGTATTAATTAGTAAGAGGGTTTGGCGACTATTCTCAGATAAGGAAGTACTTTGGAAAAAAATGGGTCAATGTTGTTTATCTTTAAGGTAAAAATTTATGGCAAATTATGATGTCCAGACCGTACTCGAGGTTCTTCAATGAACTGTTGAAGATGAGGCAACATTTATACCCTTTCATTAAACACAGAATAAATGGTGGAAGAAATACGTGGCTCTGGTTTGATAATTGGCTATGTATTAGCCCTCTGATTAACAACTCAGTGACCTTACATCTGCGTAACAAATTGTAAGTGGATGCTAGAGTTTCTTAATTATTGCAAAATGGAGGATGGAGGGCAAAGTTTTAGGGATTCTACCACTTACGTGAGTATCTGCCTCCAATAGGATGATTCTATCTTATGGACCCTTCACCCAAGCAGTTTGTTCACAACTACATCTTGTCACCGAATTTTCAGAAACAATCTGCTAGTAGTCCCTAGTTCACCCTGGTCTAGAAAAAGTCTTTGAACCACAAAGCATCCGTTATAACTTAGCTAGCCATTAAAAATAGGCTGTCGATAAAAAGTCGATGGTTTAACTCAAATAATACTTGCTGCATACTCTGCCAAAATGCTGAAGATGATAGGAACCATTTGTTCTTTAATTGTGTTTATTCCAAAACCATTTGGAGCCGTATCCAAGAAATGGTGGGTGCTGTGAATAATAGCTATGATTGGAAACATAGTTTGAGATGGTTCATTAATCTCACTAAACTAGGTAATGAAAATGTCATCTTTCTCAAAGCTGCTTTCATATCAACTATTAATATGATTTGGAAAAAGAGGAATCACCGAATCTACCGAAGAGTAGCAGAAAATAAGTATCAAGTAGTGAATAAGCTGTTGAACTGGATACGAGAAATGATTTCAGCCAGGGGGTTGACGATTTGATTTCATAGAAGATGAAAACATGTGGAATATCTGAGAGTAGTGGGTTGTTAAACATCTAGTGTATATACAAGCAACTTTTCTGTTTGTCTTCTATTATGTCCATTAGTGCCTAGATAGACAAATACTCTATATTTTGGTGTACACTTGTAATTTTGCAATAGGTTAGCTATTGTTAATATAATTTCTTATTCATTTTTTTAAAAAATTAAACTTTTATTGGATTAAGATGATAAAATAAATCTTTCACCTTGTGGCCATTATTTCTCGTACAATAAATTTAAAAAATTTTAAGTAGCGTGATGGCGTTCAACGAACTTCCACTCACATACATTGAAAAGCTTTACCTTTTGTTTGTTGCCAAAGGAACTTTCACTGAGCTTTGCAAGGGTTGGAAGAGGGGCATTATTTATATGCAGCCGTATTTTTTTTTACTTTTATAAAGAGATTATTTCTGTGACTTATATTCGTAACTTTCCACATATAAATGAGTAATCTTATTAATTGTTCCAAGGCTTGCAATGATAATTATAAAAATCGGATCATGTAGTTGGTTAGATTTGACAAATTAGTAAAAGAAAAAATTTGGTAATTATTATTTTGTGACTTTTGTAATTGTTATAATTAATAATAATTATTTCAATCTTAGCTAATGAATTAAATTAAATTAAATAATACAAATCAAGACTACAAAATATTAAAATAATAATAATAATCATATAATGGAATTAACTAAGCAAGAGTGTCCACATGGTCGTGTCCACCCGTATTTGATATCTTGCAACTTTGTTGGAGGATTGAGGAGTTCTTTAAAGATAACATAAGGAACTCATGAAATCCTATCTATCCACACCCAACATACCAAAAGTCAGAAAGATGAACATCGTAGAAGGAAAGTAATTAATATTGAAACAGCGGAAAAAGAGGGAGTGGGTGACAGGTTTGAACGAAGATATCAAACTTCAACGGACCAAACTTTTGTCCAAATTTTTGGCTGAAAAGTCTTTGCATCCTCTAATTATAATTATATATTTTTGCCTCTCTGTTATGGGTTAAACCGTAGAAATAGCAGAAAACGGAAAGCCCGGACGGAGAAATGGTATGGCACAAGTGCATAATAGTCCGATGGTCAATGAAATTGCGTGGCAGTTGATGAGTGGTAAAGGTCAGTTGGCTGGAGTAGGTGAATGTCTCCGCAACCTTACTGTTTGGCATTGCGCATCCTTTGTACGTGTATATATATATATATATATATATATCACCCCAAAGAGAACAGGTTGTCCTTTTAGCTGGTTCTTTTGGTTTTTGTGGTGGTTTTGTATATATATTGACCTCTCAACGCACTCCCACCAAATCTCCATTTCCTAAGTTGTCAATTTTACTCCAAACCCCACCTTTCTCTACCTCTCTTCTATCTTCCTCTTCTTCCTTTCTCTCTCTCAACATTCTCCAGGTAAGCTTCTTCTTCTCTTATCTTTTCCGCAAGATTTTTGTTATGCAGGTAACTTAAGTTCTTGTATACAAAAGCTCTTCCCGAGAGTATTCATTGATAGGATCAGTGTATCAAGAACAAGAGAATTAGTTCAAGTCTAAAAATAACAAACAGCCGAAGAGAAGGTTGTTATCAGCAAAGAGCTTTTTCTTTTTGTTGGTGTGGTAACGTTTCATTCAATTTTAGGTGCCCACCTCTCCTGAGTATTGAATTTAATTACTCATAATTATTAATTAGTGGTCCAATTCCAAATCTATTAGGCCCCAAATGAATTATCAAAATTAAATAAATAAGCAAACAGTTTTGTGTCTGCCTTTTCATTAAATCCAATAACTTCTTTTCATACTTTGTAATTACTATGTTTCTTTCCTTCTGTTCCAAACGGGCAGCTTTACATCTTAATATGTTTGGCTGATGTAAAAGCCATTCATTTAATTATTATTATTTTGGCTTGTACTGGCACCAGAGTCTAGACTCCAGAGGTGTTTTTAAGAGGGGCAAATCAGTCAATAACATGAAAGTTGACGTGAAGCAATCCACACTAGTGCCGCCGGCGGAGGAGACGCCGCGGTACGGCTTGTGGAACTCGAACGTGGACTTGGTGGTTCCGAGGTTCCACACACCGAGCGTATACTTTTACCGACCAACTGGAGCAGCTAACTTTTTTGACCCGAATATCATGAAGGAGGCGTTGGCTAAGGCTCTTGTGCCGTTCTATCCCATGGCCGGACGGTTGAGGAGGGACGACGATGGTCGGATTGAGATTGACTGTAATGGAGAGGGGGTGCTTTTTGTTGTGGCGGAGACGAGCTCCGTCATTGATGACTTTGGTGATTTTGCGCCGACTTTGGAGCTCAGGCAGCTCATTCCCACCGTCGATTACTCCGGGGGCATCTCCACTTATCCTCTCTTGGTTCTGCAGGTAAGATATATAATTCATATTTGGGGCGATTATGGATTGTCTTGGAAGTGGGAAATCAATGTTTGGTTATGGTTCTATTAACGCAGGTAACCTTTTTCAAATGCGGAGGAGTTTCGCTTGGCGTCGGCATGCAACATCATGCAGCAGATGGATTTTCAGGTCTTCATTTCGTGAACACTTGGTCAGACATGGCTAGAGGTCTCGATCTAACGATTCCTCCGTTCATTGACCGAACCCTCCTCAGAGCAAGAGACCCACCACGACCAGCATTCCACCACATCGAGTACCAGCCACCTCCGGCATTGAAATCGGCCTCCGACAACTCAAAATCTGACAGCACCACCGTGTCCATGTTCAAGCTAACCAGGGCCCAACTGAACACACTCAAAGCCAAAGCTAAGGAAGATGGCAACACAATTGCATACAGCTCCTACGAGATGTTGGCTGGTCATGTATGGAGATGTGTATGCAAGGCTCGCGAACTTCACTATGACCAAGATACCAAGTTGTATATAGCCACGGATGGCAGGTCAAGGTTGCAACCACCACTCCCGCCTGGTTACTTTGGTAATGTGATCTTCACAACGACCCCAGTTGCTCTCGCCGGAGATCTTCAATCAAAGCCCACGTGGTTTGCCGCTGGGAGGATTCACGCTGGCTTGGTGAGGATGGACAATGATTATCTAAGGTCAGCCCTTGACTACTTGGAACTTCAACCTGATTTGACAGCCCTTGTCCGTGGTGCTCATACCTTTAAGAATCCAAATCTTGGGATCACAAGTTGGGTTAGGTTGCCAATTCATGACGCTGATTTTGGTTGGGGGAGGCCTATTTTCATGGGCCCTGGAGGAATTCCTTACGAGGGTTTATCGTTTATCTTGCCAAGTCCAACAAACGATGGGAGTTTATCGATTGCCATTGCTCTGCAATCTGAGCACATGAAGCTTTTTGAGAAGTTCATACACGAGATCTGAGGCATGCAGATGTGGAAACTTCCGATATTGCTTAAATTTCTTTTTTGGCATGTGGCATTGGAGGCGGTGGCGTATGTTTCAGTCTTTGTTTCTATACACTGTTTCTGTAAGTAACTGTTTAAAAGACAAAAGGACTCTCTAATAATGCTTCATACTGGAGAGCATATGAGAAAAGCAAATAGAATTTGTCTAAGACGCTAACATTGTTGTTAACTATATATGTTGTTGATGAAGTTCTTGAAGGTATGTGGTTGAAAATGTTCTGGAGGGTTATGCCAATATTCACTTTTTGGCATAAGAGAGATTCAGTGGTAACTGTAGTTCAGCTAGAGGTTAGCCTCCCTGCAGCCATATTCACAAAATTTTTGTTGTTATATGACACAAGAACTAGGCAATATGGACTAATTTAAGTTGTTATTTGGCAAAACTAACTATTTGAATTTCGAGAAAAAAAAAACTGATTCCCCTGTTTCCCCCTGTACTTCTGACAGCATTGGAGCAGTCACATGTTTCCAAAAGCTATCAGATAAAACTTTGTGGTTTCTTACAAGAAACTACAAACTTCAGTTTCGAAACATTACCACTTCATTGATTAGTTGTATTTTTTCTTTCTGATTATGGCATCAATGTTACTGTCACCTTGTTTGCTCTGCAATTATACATACTAATTGGAGAAACGTATCTTTCAAGTGCATCATAGTGTTGTAAGACGACAGGTTAGGATGATTTACACAACAATTCTAAGGTGTCTTATTGTCTAAATATAACGTGTTAATTTAGTACGTGAACGAACAATCACCAGAAAAAAAAAGGACCCAGAATGGAACAAGACAACCGAATACCTGAAGTTTGAAATAGCAGTGGAAGGATATAGAGAGACCACCGTCAACAATGCCAGATTAATATCTCTTAGATCTCAGAACAACTTTGACATCCTTTCTAGAATGTTATTGGTAAAGGAAATATGAGAGCCAAAGCTAAGGTCACGTTCAAGGCAGTGCAAATTGAAGCAAGAATAGATGGCCACGCAGAACCTGGCGCATCACTTTTTTGGGCTGAAGCAGGCGTTTTGTGATTAATATTTGCACTACCGTTAGGGCCCTTACCTCTATGCCCTGTCTTTATTAAGTGGAAGATTTCAGGCTTTTCCTTGCTTTCTACTCCGCCACACTTTAGTCCATTCAATGTCATGTTGCCATTTACACCTGCATGTCTCGGTTCAGAGATCATATATTATTACATTCTTCCTTACTGACTGACTACTGGAAAAAAAAAAAGAGAGAGAGAAATAAGTTGAATGATACCCTGAAACTGTCCTTGCATAGAAGGCTTTGAGAGGTTGAAATCTTCTCCCGGGGTCACGTAACTGCCACATAAAATCATCAAGATGAGCCATGTCAGGAGCGAAATCTTCATTTTCTCTCCTTGTATGACAGAACGACTCGCTTCAACTTAGGTTTTTCTCTTTGAAATTGAAGAGGAATGCGGGAAATGTTGTAGGCTTGGAAATGAGCCTTTTGGATAACTTAAAAAGGAGAGTGGAATTTCATAGACATTAACATAAAGAAATATGGTGAGTAATTGAAGAAGGCAGAGAAGATGAAAATGCTGGGAAACAAATTAAGAAAGCTTAAAATAAAGCCTCAGAATATAATCCAATTGTTACTTTACCAGAGAGATAATAGTATCTTTTGGAGAATTTCACTAGTTGGAAAGTCGAAAGTTTTATGCCAGAATAATTTTGGAGTTGGGTGTATCATAAAGGTGAATATGCTCAAGCTTAGAATTATATAATATATTAATTAAAAGTCTTAGACTCTTAGTCGTTTAGTGGTAGGCGTTCATAACATGAATAAGACATAGTAAGTTCAAATTCTCACCACTGATCCAAGAGCTGGTGCTTTCTTCAAGAAAACAAAAGTTACAAGCAAGTTGAAAAGTAAGAGAGACAACCACTATAGTAAAGCTCTTTATTCGTTGATAAACTAGTAGAATCTAACCTTCTAAAAGAAGTTCTAATGCACGTAAATGATAAGTTTTTATATCAATTTAAACCAAATTACCTTCCAAAATATATATGAGCCAATATGTTATCTATTATAAAAAAAGAAATTGAACTAAATAAAATACTACATGTAATTTCAAAAGTTAAAATTATTTTCTTTATCTGCACATTTAAGACATGTAAATAATCATGTTAAAACAGCCATTGAGTTCGTGCTAAAAATTACAATATAATCAAAATAATACAGAAAGGGACTGTTTTAGTGAACTGCATGCAATCTGATATTTTAATTTTGTTGCACCTTTCTACCTATAATATTTTGTTATCATACTATAGTTTCAAAGTATAACATCTAATATAACCGATATATATATATATATATACATAGAAAATTCACATGAACAAAAAGTCAGTACATCGTAACAAAATCCATTTATTGATGAGGGAAAAGAATATAATGAAGAAGATAACGAGTACATACAAAAAGGATGGATTATATGGGTATACGTGTAGATACTATTCAGCATCTCCTTAGTCTTGATCAATACAATTACACGATACTGATGCACAAATTACCATTTTTACCATAAATATAATGATTATGAATAAATTAATTAATTGCATAGTAATGAAATGGCAATTCATATACCACTACAAAAATAGTAACATAACTACAACCAAGTAATTGTTTTATTAAACTAATGCCCTTAGCAAGAACAAGAAAAATAAAAATGTTAACTAAACATGATTATAACAAGCTTACGGTAGCAAAGCAAAATAAAAAAAATCAAACAACCCACTTTCTAATATATATTATTGGATGAGATTGATATTGCCTACAAAACTAATGATCTAAAAATATGATATAATTTAGAAGGGTGAATGCAAACGTTTTAATAATCTTTGATGTCCTTATTTCTCAAAAAAAAAAACTTTTAATGTTTGGGAGAATCGAAAATATTGGTAAAATTATTTGTGCATGCTCGAGGGAGGACTATATGGATTTTCTTTACCATATTTTGGTCATGGGAGTGGCACCTTTGTATTCTCTCTAACAAAAGTTGAAAAGTATTTTTGATTAGATAGAAAGAAAGCATAAAAAAAGGGGTTATCTCTCTAATGGGTCCCAAGAGTAAAGGTTTTGTTGGAATTTTGGCATAAAAAGAATACTAAATTTATAACATCAATATGTTTCAACCAATTAAAATAAGATTTTATAATCTTATATAAATAAATGAAATTAGAAAATACCCCTTAAGTGTGATGAAATTTGAATAGAAGTCATAATTCCTCGATAGATTGTTAGAAGATAAAAAATCAGCACAATAAAGAGAAAAAACTAGGGCCTCTTTGAATCTTATTTGCTAGTCTCTTCTATATAAATCACCATATAACACTTAAGTTAACGCTAGGCAACAATACACAATACGTCAATTAAGTTAAAATACAATTTATGGAAGGTCACAATTCCAATAAATAGTTTTGGACTATATTAGTTAATAGACTCAAGGGCCCATAATATGGTTAACAATATAATATCCATCTCATAAATAGCTTAAATGTCATATACACATAATTAAGATGATAATTGCATTAGATTATACTAGTTTATAGTAATTGATTCAACATTCTCCCACTTGGAGTGCAGAATTATACCATAATGCTTCCATAACTATATGAATAACTAAATTAAGCATATATAACTAACACATTAATGTGAGGTATGGGATGTACATAACTACATACTACTAGCTTAGAAGTATGACAATAACATCACTGTAAATTCAACACAATGAATATAAAATTTCATAAATAGTGACAAACATCTATAATATGCAAGTAGTACACAAAATCCAAGAAATTCCTACAAAACATACATACAAAAAAATTCCCACTAAAACAAAGAAAACTAAGCTATTAATAGTCTTATATGAGAGACATATTTCTAAAACATACATATAAATAAGCCTTTAGTTAGTAGATTTGCTAATATACTGGTGGAAGGCATGTGTTCAATAGTAATGAGAGATATGTAACTTTCTCTTTGACAAAATGGAACTTAATGTCAATATTTTTGGAGCAAGAAATGCTCCTAGTGCTTCGAGAGAAAGATATAACTGTAGGATATAATTTTAGCAACCTCAAATAGATTTTGTATCTCCCAATGCTTAAATGAAATTGCACAATCATATTGTATGATAATTAGCCTTATAATATACTTTACCTCTATGGTTGAAGAAGCTGTAAGCACTTACGTAATAATTTTCATAGAAATAACTCCTCCTGCCATTATAAAGATGCACTTAAAAATAATTTTTTTATGATCTTTGCAACTTGTCTAGTCAAATTCATTGAAACTAAGCACTTCAAGAGTGTTGGTACATTAATACGTCAATATAAGATCTTGGTACCCTGAAAATACCTTAATACTTACTTTATTGCTTCCTAATGGATTTATGTATGATCACTCAAATATCTATCAAGTAAACCAAACATAAATACAATATTAGTACATATATACTTGAGCATACATCAAGCTGCCAACCACTGAAGTGTAAAGGAGTAGTTTTATTTGATCTCTCTCAACATCATTCAAAGGGTATAAGTCCTTGAAGATATTGCCACCATTAACAACTAGAATATTTACAGAAGAAAAGACTACATATTAAACCTCTTTATGATATGACGAATGTATGTACCTTGAGACAATATAAGAAAAAAACTTAATCTTATCGCAATGAATTTGTATACCTAAAACTTGTGGTGCTTGACTAAGATTCTTCATGTCAAAATCATTAAATAATAGTTGTTTTTGTCTTGATCTATAAATAAATGTCATTAGCAGTAAGTAAGATATTATTAACATATAAAACCAGAACTATGTGCTTGCTCATACTACCCTTTATGTATATATATTGATTAATAATGTTTTTCTTGAAATTGTTATCAATGACAATTTTGTGAAACTTCTGATATCACCTCCTTGAAGATTACTTCAACTTATAGATTGACTTTTGGAGCTTATGAACTATGTTTTGTTTTTCTAACTATCTCAAAACCAATAGGTTAAACCATGTAGACATCTTCACTTAAGTCTCCGTTTATGAAAGTCATTTTTAAATCTATTTTATGAAGCTTTAGGTCAAACAGAGTCATAATTTTTATAATGATTTGTGAAGAGTCCTTAGTGAAAGCAAGATAGAAGTTCTCTTTATAGTCAATACTTTCTCGTTAGCTATAACACTTAGCTACTAGCCTTTCTTCATACCTTTATAATTGACCTTTGGAATCAAACTTGGTCTTAAATACCCATTTATATCCAATGAGCCTACTAACTTTTCATAAACCTGCGAAGATCCATAAATCATTTTCTAAAATAAAGTTTATCTTATTATTCATAACATTCATCAAAGAATTGGTTAAGGACTAAAAATAGCTTCTTTATATGTAGTTAGATTTAAGGTGTCACCAATGTCGAACTCGTACTTTTGCAAGTAAACAATATAGTCATTAGAGGTTACAAGTATGTGAACCCTTTCTAATCTCCTTAAAGACACATTTTCTACGACTATATCTGGAGTTTCTTCAGTTATATGGTTAATATGTTCATTTTAAATGGTTCCTAAATGCTACTCAAACATAATGTCAATTTTTGGAGTGGAAGCAACAAGTGCATGGATAATGATTGAGTGTTCTACGAACATAATTTTCCTAAGCCTTTGGCTTATGCCAATCTCATCCTTAAAATATATAGCCTAATCTAATTTAATAACTTCTTCTATTTCCTTTTATATCTTTAAGAAATTCCTTAGCATTCGCTATCTTTTTAATGTTACCATCTATAAAGTCCTCCATATGATACCTCATGATCATCAAACAACATCGCTTCTAGTAATCCTATTTGTCATAAATCTTCTTACCACTAACAAAAGTCTCGATATTAGGGTTAGGATGAGAGTTCTCTCTTAAAGCCATATTTAATTTCATAATCAGTATGTTCAACGTGAGATATTCAATCTATGGTTTGTGATTAGTCCTATTAATCTTCAACATGGTAGCTAGAGAATTGAGGATTGCTTCAAAGTTGAAGAAAACTTATAAGAGCAATATTAATATACATGTAATACATGATCATGCCATTCACTCGTGCTTCATTTTTTTAAATGATCCAAAAAATTGATAATCAAATTTAGTATAAAAATGGACACATTGTTAAAAGTAATTCATTAAATATAACAATCAAATGCGTCAATCAACAATCGAAAAGATAGTAAAATTATGTCAATTCATAATATATTACAACAAATAGGAGTTTTTGCTTCCGTTTCTTTTGCTACTATTTAAAATTCGTAGCTAAAAGTTACTATTGGGCTACAAAATTTTAAAATCATATCCTATTGAGGTAGTACCTCTAACATTAAATATTTAGAGGGTTTTTAAAAAATATTAGCTATGTTTAGAATAGACTACGTTTGATCTTCGTAGCTAATTAGATTTGGTGATGTTTTTTAACTGTGAACTTAGTTTTGTAGAAAGAAGTTTTTACCTACAAAAAATAAGCTTTTGTGATGTTTTTTAACCGTTAACTTAGTTAGTAGTTAAAAGTTTTTAGCTACAAAATGTTTTTCATAGCTAAAATGCAACTCTATCCTGCTATGTTTTCAAACTAAGAAATACATTTTATAGGTAAAAAATTTTTAGTTATGAAATTATTTTGGTAGTAAAAAAAGAAGGATACAAAATAACAAAAACATTGTCATTTTGTTTACAAAAATAACCTCATTTTCTCAAGACTTATAATCTAAAGGCACTAGTCTCATGATTTTTCTTCTTGTGTATTCATCTTGTTTCAGCTGCTCCAACATCTTCGCCATCTTCTATCTTCTTGGTATTCGTCTTTTATTTTAGTGTTCTAGGTACTGACTTCTATCTTTTTACTCCAACATCTTCATCTTTTGTCTTCATGGTATTCTTAACGTTTTCCCCAAAAAAAACGTCTATTTCGTCTATTCAAAAGGGTTCTTCTTCTCTCATCAAAATCCGCTTCTCATAAAATTGTCTTCTTCTGTCCCCACCTACATTTAATTTGTACTTCTTGTTCTTCTCTTACTAGGAGTCTGTTCTTCTTTTACTACATTTTTTGGACTAAAAAGGACTCCAATTTTAGTATGTTTATAGTGTGAATTAGAAAGGCTGTCGAGCTTTTGTCTAAAAAATCATTAGATCCATAAAAGCTAAACATATCTTGTGCTTAAACAATGTAATGTCATGTGTTTAGAAATTTTTAGAGCTCTTAAGGTGTACCTAGGTCTTGAACATAGAAGTTCAAAATCTCTTTTTAGTCTCTATATAAAACTAACTAAAATTTGCCGCATCTTATGCTTATCATTTAATCATGTTATACAGTAGTTCATATTTGATGATGATGCAAAGTATTGTGTTGAAACCCAAGATGACTGATTTATTCCTGTCAATGATATTCGGCAGGCTCAAGTACAAACTAAGATCTTCTACTTCACCAATCTCCAAGACCGAACAAATTATCTGTCTTACCTCCAGAGTTGTGAAAGAAAGAAGTAGAACTTGGTGCGACAAACAAGGCTAAGGTTGTACAATGACGATATTTAGTAGAAAGAAGTGCGTGTTTAAAAGTATTGCTGTCAATTTGATCAAGGATAGTAATAGGGTTGGGCTTAGAAGACTCGGCAAAGTCCTTAGTAACTGTATCACCGTAAGAAAATAGCGTAAATTATACTTCTATTTTGGATCTTCTTTTGGTGGCTTGATTGGACATTTAGGTATCCAATGCCTAATTTTGTTTAATAATTACACTTCCTTTTTTTGGAAGGTGAGAACTTGAAGATTTTATAGATTCTATCATTGTCAAAAGAACGATGAGATTTTAGTGTAGCTAATTTTGTTTCTTCATATATACGCTTGACAACAACTGTCTCTATTTAAAAAAATGGATCACTACATAGGAGAAATCTACACAATGATTTAAATCCAGAGACATCGCGAGCTTCATTACATTCATACAATCCTATTGTTGGACATACAACTTAGCTTAATTATGAGATTATGGAATTGAGGTATCAAGTTAATCCTAAATATTTTGTAATTGTGAAACAAAATCATATACAAATTGTCCGTAAAATATGATTTGACAAGCATGTACAAAGCCTTTTTTGCAGTTTCAAAATGATTAAAGTATCATCTGACTATATATTACGGAACTGGCTGAGAATTTTACAATCTTTTATAATCCCATTCTTCTAATCGTTTATTGAACTCTTCATGACTTTTTCCTTCCTTTTTAGTGGATCCAGTAAAACCACCTATGACATAATAATAACATAGTTTGCGGCGCTAAAAAAATTAAACATAGTTTTCAACCTTACAAAAAATTAGACATTTATTTTTCAGTGGATTCAATAAAATCACCTGCGACATAATATCATAGTTTGCAACGTTACAAAAAATTAAACATATTTTGAGCCTACAAGATATAGTTTGTCTCATCAAATAAATCAGTAATAGGTTTTGTAATATTGTATTTGTACATATTTGAGGAAAAACAATATATTAGATATCTAAAAGCAAAGATAAATCTACAGTTAGTATTTTATAATATTTTAATATTATTGTTGATTAATATTTTTATAGTTACTATAACACTCTCAATGTCTTCCTTAGTAATCTTGTTCATTACTCATGCAGTCTTATTCTCTATAGACACGTTTAAGATACAATTGACATCAATGACGAAACACACATTGATCTGAGGACACCTCTTGGAGTTAGAGGAATGCCCTTAAGCTCATCCTTCCACAAATTGAAACGAGGACACCTCTTTAAGATGAGGAATGCTTTTAAGCTCAAAAATACCAAGAAGATCCTTGTCCTTATGAATTTTGTCACCAGCTCACTCTTTTCTCTACCTTCTCGCTAGCTCTTTTACTATCTTACCCCCAACTGTTTCTTCTTTTGGAAGCTTCCTCTCCCTCTTCTGCCATTCTTCATCCTTCAATAGTGCAATTGCTAATTAGCTTCTGAATTTCTTTTCTCCTCGAGGGCCTTTGAGAGGCCTGGACAATGGATAACGAGGGGTTCTTCCCCCTCTAATCTATCCTTGGAAGAACTTCCAGTTCTTTCAATTTCTCCAAAACAGAAGAAGACAGGGGATACCTTAAGTGCATCTGCTACAGTGTAAAATTCTTCCATTTGTCTCAAGAAAGATGTAGGAGCCTAGAGATCTAAACTGAAGCAGAAGCTTCAATGTAATAAGAGGGAGCTTAAACATTTTCAAAATGTTACGAAAGACGGAATCCTTACACCTCCTGTGGATCTCCTTAAAGCTGGTGCCAGTGTTTGGTCATTTGCTCTGGTCGGACTTTTTGGAATAAGCAGTTTGCCTTCCTAGTGGTGCAAGCATAGGCCACAACTAAGTGGGGGGAAAAAAACCCTGGAGAAAGTTATGATGAGGGATTACGACTCTTTTTTATTCAAATTCACTAACGAGAGCAGTCTAAAAAATATCATTGAATAAGGTCCATGACATATCAGCGACTGGCTTATTTTCATTCTGAAGATACCGATGCTTTTCCTTTGTGGGTTAACTTCTATAACATGGCCCTTGAATTCTAGACAATAGATGGCTTAAGTTTCTTAGCTACCTCACTAGGTAAGCCTCTATGTATGGATGCTCAAACTATAAATATGGAACGAATATGCTTTGATAAACTTTGCATTGAGGTGAGAAGAAATACTAGTCTTCCTGATCAGTTGCCAATCATGAAATTAGGTGAGAATGGTGAGCTTAAAAAATTTGTTGTGCCCCTTTCCTACGCATGGAAACCCAATCTAGTGTGGAAAAGTTGGCTACCAACTGGCAATGTTTTTTAAAACTAGGAGTCATAATGAACTTCTGGGGATCACATCTACTGAGAACTCTAAGAGTGACTTAGCTGAAGAATTTATGAAGAAGATTGAAAACTTTGACAACTTGGAAGTGTAGAAGGACATTGCAGATATTAAACTCACTATTGTGATGACTACACCTGAGAATATGAATTCATTTGTTGCTATAGGAATGGACAATTTAGTCATAGTAAATTTGGTTGCAACCATGATTGGTGATTTAACAGAGAGTGCTACCTTAGTGAGTGAACCTGGTAGTAAGGTAGCACTCTCAGTTATCTACGAAATTCAAGATAAAGAACCAGTAGTTAGTTCAGTGCATGGGGAAAATTCAAAGCATGAGAAGAGGGCAGTTTTCTTAATTGTGCAGGAAGATCAAATTATCAAAACAGTTGTGACTTCATTGGTACATGGGAACTATTCTAAACAGGACAAACTATCAGATATTGATAAAGCTCCTCCAACTGTTCAAATTATACAACATAGTGAAGAAATGGTGAAACAAAATGTGGAATCTCCTAGCATTGCAAAACTGGCAAATGCTATAATTGTTGATAAATTAGCAGTACAATATGATATACATGAAGCACTCATTGAAATAGCAGCGAGTTCAATTGAGCAGATTGACAATCTTGAGCAGGGGGCCAAAGTAGCTTACTCAGTGATACAGACAACGCAGAAGTTTGAATAAAAAATGGCTCTAATGTTGTAGGAGGACTACTTTGATCAAGCAAAACCTTCAGACCCTTTCGTTAAAGTTACTCCAGTAACTCAAATGCATACGGAAGAGACAGAGAAATAAAATGTGAAGAAGGAATATGATGGCATAGCAATACAAATAGAAGCCGAACTTGGTGATATACTAGAGCAATACATTCTAATAACTTGAAAAGAAAGACATTGGAGAGTACAATTATATTCTCGTTGATCAGGAAGTTGAATGAGGAAGGGGATTTCATACTGCAATAGGAAGTGAGCTAGCTGGATTGTTTCACAAAGTTAAAGTTA
>JANZXR010000001.1:16278779-16305023 GCA_027575705.1 Erythroxylum echinodendron | reverse complement strand
TTCTTCTTCTTCTTCTTCTTCTTCTTCTTCTTCTTCTTCTTCTTCTTCTTCTTCTTCTTCTTCTTCTTCTTCTTCATCCTCTTTCTCTCTCTCTCTCTTCATGTGAGTCATTTAGAAATAGTCTCTTTACTAGTTAAGGGTAATATTACATACTGTGTAGATCTCATGTATCACCAAGATTCCTACTAAGTGTTATTGTTATTATTATTGTTGTTGTTATTAAAAGGTGTCAAAGTCTACTTTGAACCCATCGTTAGTAGATACCCCACATCTACTAGCATAAGGAATTAAAAGGAGCTTTTTTTTATCTAATCTCATTGTTACTTTGAAGTACATTTTTGGTTTACACTGACAAGATGTGTTGCATTTTCATTGAGATGTCTCACGTGTTTTCTTTTTTTTAACTTTGTCTTTTTCTGCTAAATATTTCTTCCTTTTGTAAGGACAGCTCAATGACTTGCTCAGTGTTGTAACATTTTGTATTATAATAATGGTAAATTAAGAGTTATTGTAAGTAAACTATAGTGTATCATTTTCCTATAATATTATCAATATAGAATGATATAAGACCTTATATTAATGTAGGTTAAGTTAAAATTTGACTTAGTGGAAACAAATGTATACAAGAGGGACCTCAAACTTAATAATGAACTTTTATCATCTTGTCGTTTCGCCACCTTTTTCCTCCCTCTTTATTTAGAGCACATCACTCCTGAAAATGAAGCTCATAATCTTCCATGTATTTCTTGCCCAGAACTAGTTGACAAAAATTTGTAACTAGTCTCCACATTTTTTTCTTATGATGCTACTGAATTATATATAGTAGCATCACTGAATATAATTCACAAGTTAGGAAGAAATACCCTTTATTATATGCAGACCATAGAGTAACAAGCATCCTATTATTGATGTAGTCCATAAGATAACAAGTAATGCCTTTTACATTGTAGTCTATACCACAAAAATCAATACCTGATGCTTTTACACGAATGAAACAAGAGCTCCTTTTTCTCTTTTATTTAAATAGAGTTCCACCACAATCAGTATTCAGTATTAGATGTGGACCATTTAATTGGCATTCAAATCTAAAATTTCATGGTAAATATTAGACAAGCAAATAACGTATAAGAAATTGTGTATGTGTAAATTATATCAACACTTAGCATGAGCCACTCATTTTGCTTCCTGGGCTACTGTCATAAATAAGGCCCAAGCCTCCAACTATAATACTACTTATGGTTTGGATTTGGCAGTTGAGTACAAACTCTCTAAGGCTTCTACTAAGCACTCGTCTAGTGTAGAGCCGTCAAGTCCAGTTTTTGAACGTAGCTAACTCATCCATATAACTTTCTTGCCAAACCTGAAAGGTTAAAATTGTAGATGATAAGTATGATCTTGGCGCCAAAAAGATCATCATGAGACCTACACATGTACAGTGATTGAACCCCAGATATTTAGACTGAGTCCTTCGCTTAACTTAGTCCCAGATTCAGTTGCTTTTATCTTCCTTAGAGTTCGGCAGTAAATAATGGAGGCATTAGTCTTCCTATTTTTTAGGGTCATGATCCTAATTTGCTTTCCCCTGTATTTTCCTTTGTTAATTTCCTTATATTTAAGGATGAAAAGATTAATAACAAAATGGTGGAACAACTCTCTCAATTGATAACTTGTTTTCTTAAAATCTTCAAACTTCCGATTGGGACCACTATCATTGGTATCAGAGTCTTATAACCATGGCGTCCAATAAGGAAAGGATTAAACAATTAGAAGCAGGTATCAGTATATTGCAAGACAGTTTCTCTCGGATGCAACTGGACATGGCTGAAAAATTCTAGTACTTGGAATCAACATTGAGTCGTCTGATGGAGAACCTCACTGCTCCCTTTCACAAATCAAGCGCTATTAGTGGACCACACCGTGATGGGAAAAACCATGGAAACACCCCTGGATGAACCGAAAACAACCAACCAATGTTCCAATCTAAAATGGCAAGGTTGGAGTTTCCTTGGTTCTCGAAGGGCGATATGAAGGCTTAACTGAGTAAGGTCAGGCAATTCTTTGCCTATGAAGACACTACAAAGGATCAGAAGGTGCAATATGCATCTTATCACTTGGATGATGAGGCAAAAAAATGGTGGAAAGCCATTAAAAAGGCCTATGACGAGGAAGGAATGGTTGACATATGGATGATCTTCGAGGATGAGTTATGGGTGTTGATGGTAAAACCTTTTCACACTTATTTTATGTTTAAAAAATCGCAAGTGAATGGGTTGTGACTTGTAGTAAAAAGAGCAGATATCGATTCCACAGGGATTGATGCCTAGATATCGCTTAATTTAGACACAACTTTGTTTAAGAAATGTAAATAATCAAGAAAATTAAATTAAAATTAAAAGACTAATGTAAACAATGGACAATACCGAAATTACAGAAAATTTGAATTCAAGAATCTAAATACAATATATTACTTTTTTTTTTCCTATTTTATCTCCCTCCTATTTTATCGATTAGATTATGTCTCACTCTAGATTTCTGAATGTACTAATAACCATCTCTCAAGGTGTAACTACTTATCTCTAATCAAACTAACAAGAATCAATCGGAGGATCTCTCAACCTACCCAATGACTCTACCAATTCAATTAGTTATCAAACTATCCTATGGGTAACCAATTGACTAGTCGAGATCTCTCTTCTAACTATTCAATTAACGTGATGATTGCTAGCTATAAGTTGCCAACTCTCGTTATACAATCCTATACAAATTTCATCTCACTCACTCTCTCGATTTGTTGCAAGATGACAATTAAAAACAACAATAAACAATGACAATTGCATTCAATTCAATAAAATAGGAGTTCAACATAATAGTTCCAAAAGCAATCCCTAAAATAAAATTAGCCTAATATGGTCTCTATAACATCATCAATATTCAATTAATCCACTTTTACAAAGAATAGAAGAGATTAAAATGACAGAAAATTGAATAGAAAGACTCCTCTTCTTTGCCAAAATCTGGAATTTTGTATTGATGTGCTATTTTCCCCAATCTTGATGATGATCCTTGTCTTCAATCCTTCCGTAATTCTCCAAACATGTGTTCTTCACACAAGGATGGTGTTTTTACAGGTGGGTGTCGTCTCTTTTGAAGATGGAGGCTTAATTCTCTTTTTATAGTTCAAAAACCCTAAGTTTAATGAAGCCTATCAGATTGCCTCAGATTGTAATTCTCACGTTCGTAGGAATTTGCATGATTCCCATAAGCGTGGGAATTTGTCACAGACGCATCTTTCATTTTCTTCTGTAATTCCCACGTGACGGGGAATTTGCATGATTCCCAAGAACGTGAGAATTTGGCACAGATCCACTCCTCATTTCTTCTCCTTATTGATTTTTAGTTCACCCTTCAAGTTGCTCCTTCCGTCTTTCTACATAAAAATAGTCAATTCTTGCTCTCAATTAACATCAAACACACAAAAACAACAATGAAAATCAAACCTAATGAAAACATACAAAATGAATCCTAAATTAGAACAATAATCAACAATTATGCTAGAAAACACATGCCAATTACCTATAAAAACATATACTAATGAACACTTATCAACATCCCCACACTTGAATCTTTGTTTTTCCTCAAGCAAAATAAATACAACCAATCAATTCTACCACTTCATTTTCACAGAGATCAAAGCATACAATCCCTTAAATTCAAGCCAACTCAAATATCAAGTTAATGTAGATATCATGACTACTTTTTCATTAATGTACATAAGCAAACTCATAATTGACACAATCACACAAAGATAAGTAAAGGTGCAGAATGAATTTTCCTCACGGTTTTCACTCACTTCTCTTATATGCTTATGGATTAGTGTTTCGCTCAAACTTGCCATAGGAACTACACTACCATAGGCTTGCTAATACATCAATTCTCCTCTACAATGATTGCATGCATAAATAGATCAAAAGGGTTTGTTTAAGGTTGTAATGTGGTAAGGGTTAAGGTGGGTCAAAAGAAGGGAAAGGGGGTTAAGCACAAGCATAAGTACAGTAAAAAAAATGGATAAAATGGGATAATAAAACATAACTCCGAAACATCCAAACATAACTAATGTAGTACTTTGCACTCATTTATGCTACTAGATTGTTCTTCCTGTTTCTTGTCCTTTCTTTTTCTTTTTCATTGCTTTTCAAAAAAATTTTCATTTTTCATACATGGAAGAACTATGAATACAAAAGCAGCTATATACACTGTAATCCACATGCAAAAATATACTCAACTCAACTCGGAAAATTTTTTAACACAATCTCAACTAATGTATTACTTAATACTTTACTAAGCTTGTAAAAGGGTAGGATAATAAGGTTTAAAGTTTTAAAATTTTGGGTGTTTTCAAGAAACAAAAGGTTAAGGCTCAATGGGGGTAGCAAGGGATAATTAATAGGTAGGTTATTTAAGCTAAAGGTTAACACATAAAGGGCCGAAATCATCTCTATTAAACATGCATCTAGTAGACTCAAACCGATTCAAAGTAAGTTCTGAAGATAATAACATAAGGAAGTAACACTCAACAAAGAAATGACATGACTATAGATGGAGTCATATGTCTTAATCCATACTTTGGCTCAAATGAAAACTCATTATACATCTTTACGCTACCTCATTGTTCGAATGTCAATGTATGAATAAGCTTATGTAACCAACTACTTTTCATCACTCTATATGGTTCACTTTTTACTTAACTAGCCTAATCCAAGTTCAAGCATGCATTCAATCTAATTCCAACTAACATAACAGAATTTTATGACAATATTTATCGGAGTGATTCAAGTACAGTTCCATTGCTAACACAGACACCATTGCAACACAAAGCATATATAATATGCCTGAACATGCATCCTAATTAACAAAATGCAAACAATGCAATTAAGAAAGTCAATGACACCTCCCTACGCTTAAAGATCACATTGTCCTCAATGTGGAAAAACAACAACCAATAAGGAAAAATGACCTTAAATAAAACAAACAAAAACAATGACACGAGAATAAACAAAATACATAAAATTACGCAAAAGAAAATAAAATAAAACCAAATAGAAATGATAGGAAATCAAACAAAATAAAATGACATAAATGAAAAGTTTAAGGTAAGAAGTGGCTTATGGAGATGATGGTGGCGATGGTGTAGGCGAAGGAGCTTCAAAGTTATTCTGCTAAAATAAGTTGAGAAACCTTTTCTCCAAGCTGCGTTGCTCCTTATGAACCTGCCACATTTGAGTGCTGAGCTCATAAAGTTGGGATGTCATCTGTTGTTAGGTGGCGACCATTTGGTCCAGAATTTGTTGAAATCAATTGTCCTCTGCCAGTGCACTTGGTTATACTTCTACTGCTTCCTCCTCGGGCTCCAGAGCTGTGCGAGATGTGGAGGGTCGGGATGTAACTGTACTAGTGCCCCTCTTGCTCCTCACTACAATGCACGTCTAAGGATTGTGGTGTTCCATAGAATGGACCTCCATAATCTCATAGCACCTTAAATAGGCTATGTCAAACATATTGTGGGGAGCATTACGCGAATTCTTCATATTAATAATATAAAACACACCCAAAGCGGAAGCAATATGAGACATCCCAAAAGACGAACTCTTTTTATTAACTATACTCACTAGTGATCGAAAAATCCTATAAGGTGGGTAAATTTTAATGTTTTGATCCATGCACCATAAAAGAAAATCTCTTTGGCTTAGTATTTGTTGCTTTTCTTTTTATTAAACACAGCCAGACATATAAATTTATGCAATAGCAAATGTTCGGTACTACAGATTAAAGAATTCGATACATTTCGAGTCAAAATGTTCTTCACCTATAAGAGTTTTCTGATAGTAATCAATCATCAAAATCAACGTGACTATCTAGAATTTTTGCATTCGATAAAATGAAAATTTCACGCATGATAGGATAATCAAGTTTAAAAACATTTCCAGCTAACCTAAACCAAAACACATCCATTTTGGGGTTATACTAGACTGTTGTAAAAAACTCTAAGGTTATAGTGGCATAAATAGGTATATCGCTTCAAACAAACCTATTCTACCCTACGTTTGCAGTTTGTCATCTCACTCCTATATTCTCTAGCACTTCAAAATTAAAATACCTAGGAGTGACTATTTCTCTATTCCTAAAGTT
Organism: Erythroxylum echinodendron; assembly: GCA_027575705.1. NCBI lineage: Eukaryota > Viridiplantae > Streptophyta > Magnoliopsida > Malpighiales > Erythroxylaceae > Erythroxylum > Erythroxylum echinodendron. The sequence continues at coordinate 16,298,837 of JANZXR010000001.1, read as the reverse complement.
GTGAAACCTTGTACCTTCTTCTTCCGAATAAATAGGGAATTGGGCCTGATATGATGCTGCTAAGTTGAGCTTACCTTTGTTGGAAACTTAAAGTTGGAGTTTGTCAACCGGTTTCCTAGCCGTCATCTTCTTTGGGGTGTCATTGCAAGAAGAAAATCCACAAAAAAATGAGAGAAAGAGTGAAATTCAGATTTAAGAGAGAGAGAGAGAGAGAAAAAACTTACCCAAATCCTTGTGTTTTTTAATGATTAATGCATGAAAAGATGAAAGGATTGTAAGAATAATGAAAGAGTTGAAGAAAATACTAAGAATTTAGAGGAAAATTGAAGAGTGTTAAAGAGTGGGAGGTGAGAACTTCATGGGTTAGAGAGAGAGGGGTGAAAATTTGAAGATAGGGTGAGAGAAAAAAAAGGAAGGAAAATTTTAAGTTTCCCTCCGAATGGGATTCCCACGTTAGTGGGAATTCTCACAATTTCTACGAGCGTAGGATTTCTATTCAAAAACTTTCTAGAGAGAATTCCCACGTTCACGGGAATCACCACAATTTTCACAGACATGGATTTTCTCTCCAGAAACTTTCTGGAGAGATTTCCCACACTCGTGGGATTCACTTCAATTCCCACGAATGTGGGAATTAGTGATCCTCATAATTTTAAATCTTCTTCCAAGCTTAAATGAATTCCCCAGTATCCCAAATCCTACAAACCCCTCAAGATAATATCATCAACAAAAAATTTGAAAAAAAAAAGTTGAAATTCAAACAAAATTAACATGAACATCAATTAAACTCAATTCGAAAATGATCATAACTAAAGAAAATTAACAAACAAATAGGTAAACAAAACAATCAAAAGGAAATAGAATTCTTTGGGTTGCCTTCCATGTAGCGCTTCTTTTAACATCGGTAGCTCAATGCTCTTCTTTCATTAGAAACTCATCCAGGATCAATTATAAGTTGCTTGCTTCCACCTTTTTCGTTCAACATTGGTTTTGTAGCCTATAGGTAAGCTATAAATTGAAAATAAATAGAAGGACAATATTGATAAAGTTGAGCAAACCAATTAGCTCCATCAATGTCCTTTTCATTAACAAACTGTCAATAAAATAGGGAATAAGAAAATTCCCTGAATCTTCTATCGAATCAAACAGTTTGTTCTATACAAAGGTGAGTTACTCTCTTTTTTCCTTTATCACCTTCGTCTCCTCTACTTCTTCTTCTTCACGAACAGAGACTTTCATAACTTCTTCAAATTTGATATCTGTCGTCATCTATTCTTCATCTGTTTGTTCTTCAGAAGATTTGAACACATCAATTATCTTGAATGAGCTACTATCCTTTGGATTCTTAGATATATCATTCACTTTAAATGTTTCTTCATCATCATCAATCCGAAAGATATGATTCTTTTCATGAACATCTACCCAAGCTTTTTCGATGTTCAACTTTGGTATATCAAGAACTGGTGAATAATAGGAAGGGTTGGCATTCTTTTCTTCAATCTCTTTTTTTGTCTCTTGTTCTTCAATAAAGTAGGGTTCAACATGGTGTTCCACTTATTCTTCTACCCCTTCCTCATTCTTAAGTGTGATAGCCTCATATTGCTCTAGTTGATATAATTCCATATTTCTCAAAGATTCTTTCATACTTCTCTTACAAAATCATTGGAAAGTTGTCTTACTTGAATCTCTAGGTTGTGAATAGAAGCGGCATGATTTTCAAGAATTTGATCAAATTTCTTTTCCAGTCTCTTTTGATTTTTCTCCTGGATGGAAAACATCTTCTTCTAGTTCTCTTCCTGAGCTGTCAGTTTGGAACCAAACATTTCCATTAACTTGTCCAACTTACTCTCTATCGCTCCAATTTGATCTTATTGAAATTCAAATAGGTCTTGATGTCCTATGTGAGTACTTTTATCGTTAGACCAATAAAAATATGGGTAGTTCTGCCATCCCCCAATGTACATGTTCCAATAAGAATCGGTACTTCCCTAATCATACTGCGCTTCATTGTAATTTGCAAAAATTCCTTACTCCCTATAATAATTATCTTCCATCATTGTTCCTTCTATTTCTTCTAAGAATCTAGCTCTTTAGATTTCTGATTCCTCATTCTAATATGTCTTGATGTGTCTCTACTTTTTGCCCCAAACTTCTTCTTTACTAATTTCTGTGGATCTTCGTGTACTTCTTGTGTTTATGCACCTGCAAATACAAAAGGAAAAGTATCAAAAACTCTTAAATCAAAGTAATCTAAATTAAACATGATGCTCAATAATCAATCCTCGACAGCGGCGCCAAAAACTTTTTGATGGTAAAACCTATCTACTTGTTTTATGCTCAAAAAACTGTAAGTGAACGGGTCATGACTTGTAGTAAAAGGTGTGGATATCGATCCCATAAGGATTAATGCCTAGTCACCACTTAATTTAGACACAATTTTGTTTAAGAAACTAAATTATGAAATGCAAATTATCTAGAAAATTAAATTAAAATTAAAAGACTGATGTAAACAATGGACAATACCGAAATTACAGAAAATCTGAATTCAAGAATCTAAATAGTAGATATTACTTTTTTCCTATTTTGTCTCCCTCCTATTTTATCGATTGAATTATGTCTCACCCTAGATTTTTGAATATACTAATTACCCTCTCTCAAGGTGTAACTATTTATCCCTAATCGAATTAACGGAAATCAATTGGAGATCTCTCAACCTACCCAATGACTCTACCGATTCGATTAGTTATCAAACTATCCTATAGGTGATCAATTGACTAGTCAAAATCTCTCTTCTAACTATTCAATTAACGTGATGATTGCTAGTCTAAAGGTCGCCAACTTTTTTTGTACAATCCTACATAAATTTCATTTCACGCACTCTCTCGATTTGTTGCAAGATGACAATTAAAAACAGCAATCAACAAAGACAATTGCATTCAATTCAATAAAATAGGAGTTCAACATAATAGTTCCAAAAGCAATTCCTAAAATAAAATCAGCCTAACATGGTTTCCATATCGTCATCAACATTCAAATAATCCATTTTTACAAAGAATAGAAGAGATTAAAATGACAGAAAATTAAATAGAAAGACTCCTCTTTGATGTGCTATTTTGCCCAATCTCGATAATGATCCTTGTCTTCAATCCTTCCTTAATGCTCCAAACATGTGTTCTTCACTCAAGGATGGTGTTTCTATAGGTAGGTGTTGTCTTTTTTAAAGATGGAGACTTAATTCTCTTTTTATAGTCCAAAAATCCTAAGTTTAATGAAGTCTCGCAAATTTCCTCGGATTGTAATTCCACATTCGTGGGAATTTGTCTGATTCCCACAAGCGTGGGAATTTGATACAGACACATCTCTCATTTTCGTCTGTAATTCCCATGTGACGTGAGAATTTGCATGATTCCCATGAACATGGGAATTTGTCACAGATACACTCCTCATTTCTTCTCCTCTTTGATCTTTGGTTCACCCTCTAAGTTGTTTCTTCCTTCTTCCTACATAAAAATAGTCGATTTTTGCCCTCAATTAACATCAAATACACAAGAACAACAATGAAAATCAAACTTATCGAAAATATACAAAATGAATCCTAAATTATAACAATAATAAAAAATTATGCTAGAAAACATATGCCAATTACCTATAAAAACAAATCCCAATGCACACCTATCAATGGGCTCATTTTGGGCCAACCCAATGCGAAGACTTCGATTAAGCACTGTCCAAAATCAAGCAGACGGGAACTCTCTGCGAGTACCAAAGATAATTTTAGAGATTGCAGAACAAAGTGACAGGTTGGTCGCAAAAGGCATTAGTAGGAACATTCATCGATGGACTAAACCCATCCATTGCAGACGGGACGCATATTGTTTTATCCAAAAACTCTGAAGGAAGCGTTCATGTTGGCACGAATGCGTGACGAACAACTACAACATCAACAATAAAATTACATAAGCAGCCCTCAAAAAGCTTGTAACTATCAGCCCATGATGTGATTCTCGGGCAACATCTGTGAAAAAGCTAAATTAGGACGAGATTAGGAAAAAGTTGAGCTTTGGTCTCAATTTTAGCTGTGACGAACGATACACCCCAAGTCACAAGTGCCACCAACCCTAGTTGCTATTTATAGAGGGCACAAACATAAGGGAAGATGAAGAGAACACGACGAATGACAATGAAATAGCTCCTGAGGTCACAATGTACACATTTTCTTATTGGAATAGCTCCCGTACAATGCGAGTGTTTACTAACGTTGACAAGCGGAAAATGGTGGCCCTCATCGATAGTTTTTCTATACACAACTTCATTAGCAAAAAAGTAGAAATATAGATGTAACTTACAATAAATCCTATAGAACCTTTCTCTTTTCGTGTTGTTAACGGCTTTCCTTTGCAATGTCAAGGTAGATATGACAATCTTCTAATCTCTTTAGGAGGCATGACATTCTCTGTGACGCTGTATACTTAGCCTATAGTCCGACTGGATCTGGTTTTGGGCATTCAATAGCTTAAGCGTTCAGGGCCAGTGATGATTGGCGAGCACTATCCATACGATTTGATTGGGAAGGATAGCAGTGCATTCTACATGGTTTGAAGTCCATGCCAATCGCATCAGCCGAGTTGCATTCTATGTCCAAAGAAGCCCACAAAGGACACACGTTATTTACGATTTTTGTCAGTGGAAACAACGAAGAGGTGTCCCCAATTCTGCTAGAATTGCGAGAGATGATTATAACTTATAAAAATATCTTAAAAGAACTAACATAGCTTCCACCTAAACAAGAAATTGAGCATCAAATCACTCTAAAGGAAGGTACTGACCCGATCAATGTAAGACCCTATCAGTATGTGTACTTCCAAAAAGAAGAAATTGAATGACACGTTGACGAGATGTTGTGCTCAGGGTTGATTCGGCCAAGCTATAGCCCTTTTTGCTCCCCGGTGTTCCTAGTTAAACAGAAAGATTGATCATGGAGGTTCTGCAATGACTATCACATGCTTAATGCTGCCACGATAAAGGAAATATTTCCAATCCCTACTATCGAGGATATGCTTGATGAGCTACATGGTGCGTCTTACTTCACTAAGCTGCACTTAACAGTTAGTTATCACTAGGTTAGGATACATCCTCCTGGCATCCACAAGACCACTTTCCAGACTCACAATGGGCACTATGAATACTTGGTGATGTCGTTCGGCCTTTGCAATGCCCCATCAATATTTCAAACATTAGTGAATTCGATATTTTGGCCATTTCTCCATAAGTTTTTCCTTGTCTTTTTTGATGACATACTTGTGTATAGCTCAACTTAGTACGATCATGCACATCATGTCTCGGAGATTTTTAACATACTTCAGCAATAATAATTGTTTGTCAAGTTTAAAAAGTGTAAATTTGGTGAACAAGAATTGAAATACCTGGGCTATATAATCTTCAGAGAGGGAGTTAAAGTTGATCGCACGAAGATACAGGCTATGCTAGATTAACCGAAGCCATCCACTATCACCGAGCTTTGATTTTGGGGCTAGTCGGTTACTACCAAAATTTTATGGAGAATTATGGCATCATCGCTCGAGCACTCACAAATCTTTTAAAAAAAGGGAAGTTCATTTGTGAGGTAGCAGTTGATACAGAATTCGAAAAACTCAAAGTTTCTATAATAACCATACCAACTCTTGCTTTACCAGATTTCAACGCCCCATTTGTTATTTAAGCCGATGCGTCTGGTGATAGAATTGGTGCTATTTTGTTGCAACAAGAATGAACCATTGCATTTATGAGTCGTGTGATAAGCCCCACGAAGCAGAACTAGTCTACATACACTTATGAGATGCTGGCTATTGTGGTTGCAATTCAAACTTGGTGACCATACTTGCTCGGACATCATTTTACCATCCAAACCGATCGGCAGAGCCTCAAATATTTGCTAGAACAGAGGATTTTGACACCCAAACAACAAAAATACACTCTTGCTTCCACGTGATGAACTATGGGATGAGCTTCATCATATCTCCACCTGTGATCCATACATGCAAAAAATTGGCCAGGTAGCCTCCTCATATTAAAGGAGTCCATATTCATGGAAAATTGGGCTTATTTATTTTCATAATAGTGTGGTCATACCTCCAGGTTCTCTTTTCATACGACAACTTCTACAAGAATTCCATGATACATTTATGAGCAACCATTCTGACATTCTATGAAATTTTAAAAAACTATCTCAATAGCTCTATTGGCCATTGATGCGTCACACCATCCGCGAATAATGTTACGGCTTGCGATATCTGTCAAAGTATAAAGTCTAAATCAATGAATCCATCTTGGTTATTACAACCTTTACCGATCCCATGTCAAGTTTGGGATGACATTTCTATGGATTTCATTGATGAGTTACTACGTTCTGAAGGCCACACGTCGATCATGGTGGTTATCGATAGACTCAGCAAGTCTACACATTTTTTTGGCCCTACTCTCCTGTACACGGTGAAACATGTGTCTTATAAGTACGTTGAGCACCTCGTCAAGCTTCATGGTATGCCACAAACCATTGTAAGTGACTGCAATATGATTTTCCTTAGTCACTTTTAGAAGGAATTTATGAAATTGTCAGGAACCAAACTTCACATATCCTCGGCCTACCACCCCCAAAGTAACAGACAAAGAGAGGTTGTCAATGGATGCCTTGAGCAGTACCTTCGTTGTTTTGTGCACAATCGACCAAGCCACTAGTGTTCACTTCTTCCTTCGGTTGAATTTTGGTATAACACAACTTACCATTCGTCAATCCGAATGACCCCATTTTAAGCCCTTTACGGTCGACTGCCCCTAACAGTTTGATTTTTGCCTGTTGCCAAGCTAGATGACCAACTATTGGCCTATGATCAATTGTTATGAGAACTCAAGTAGCATTTATTGACTGCTAACAACAGGATGAAGTAGACAGTTGATAACAAGCATCGAGATGTGCAATTTGCAATTAATGATTGGGTTTATTTGCGACTACCAATAATCTGTCTTTCACTAAACATCGCAGAAACTATCCAACTGGTATTACAGACCATTTCAAATTGCAAAACAGAATGGGCCGGTTGCGTATTGCCTCAAACGCAAACCTACAGCATGTATTCACCCAGTTTTTCATGTCTTCTTACTCAAGAAAAGAGTGGGTCCTGAAGTACCTACTATTGCAGATTTACCACCATTGTGGTAAGATGGGATTCTGCAATTGAAGCCCGAGCAAGCATTCCAATCACATTGGATTAAGCGAGGAGGTCGTTTAGTCTCCAAGACTCTAGTACGATGAAGCAAACTGCCTGAAGAAGAAGCCATATGGGAGAATACTCAACAACTCCAACATATTTTTCCATTATTAAACCTTGAGGACAAGGTTCTTTCGGAGGATGGGAGTATTGATAAGTATGATCTTGGCCCCAAATAGAACATCACGAGACCTGCACGTGTACAGCTACTGAATCCTAGATATTTGGACTAAGTCCTTCGCTTGACTTAGTCCTAAATTCAGTTGCTTCTATCTTCCTTAGAGTTCGGCAACAAATAATGGAGGAATTAGTCTTCCTAGTTTTTAGGGACACGATCTCAATTTGCTTTCCCTTGTATTTTCCTTTATTAATTCCCTTGTATTTAAAAACGAAAAGATTAATAACAAAAGGGTGGAACAACTCTCTCAATTGATAACTCATTTTCTTAAAATCTTCTAGTTTCTGATTGGAACCACTATCAGTAGATGTCTATATCCAAATAAGAAGGTGAAGGGAAACAAAGAAGATGGTATAAATTGTTTCATTAGGTTGCAACTGAATCTTAAGTTTTTTGAAAAAGTTGTTTTTACGTATCATTGAACTTTAGGTTCGTACATTATTTATAAATGTAATAATATGATAAGGAATTTAAATTCTAAAGAAGACAGTAGAATCTTTATAGCGTAAAAGAATAAACCATTTAATAAATAGGCAAAAGACAATTCTAACACATTAAAAGGTGATTTATTATGATAATATTAAACGTAGAAAGTCATTCGATACTATTTGGGTTACATGAATATTTCATTTTTATATGATAGAACAAGTCGTTGTATTTGAAGAGCTCTTAAGTTCTAATTACACCATTGTAGTTAAATACCGTTTACTTAACTTTAGATAATTACCTATTGAATTTTGACTTTTTAAATAAATAATTCTTCAGTATAGATTTATCATATTTTTACTAATAAATATAATCATTTTTATTTGATAATAAGAGAATTCATGTGAATATAATTTATTGAATATGCACAATAATATTTTTTAAATGCATATATTAACTAATAAATTATATTATTGATATAAATTATTTAAGAGATGCTTGGTTTATAGGTTTGATAATCAATTAAAGGGTATGGAATGAATATAGGTGGTTGGTTTTATATTATGATTATAGGAGATATCTTACTTTTGATAATCATCCATACCCCCAATATATTAGATGGTATGGAGCACGTGTCACCGGCGCGACAGCCTTTGTCTCAACGGTGACAAGGAGTGTCACACATGCCTATGACATATTAATTCTTTTTCTCTTTTTCTTTTTAAATTCAATATAATTAATCAAAATATACTTAATTATAATATAATTAATTAAAATATAATTAATTAATTAAAATATACTTAATTATAATATAATTAATTAGTTATATTTTTCTCTTTTTAGAAATTAAATATGATTAATTAAAATATATTAAAATTTGATGTAAAACAAATTTTTATTTCTCAAAATTTTAACAAATTTGTTTTTTTAATATTTTTAACAAACTAATCACTATTAATGTTAATGGTAATCATTCCTTCCTCTTAACCAACTATTATAATTATAACAATTCTATTCATTCTCATTCATCAATGTATTCATTTTTATTCCTATTATCTTTCTCCTATATAAGTCAACCGCTCTCTTAATAAATTAACGATTAACTACTAAAAAATTAAAGGACTTAAAAAAGATAGCATTCATTATAGGAGTTGGAGGTGAAATATACCATATTTTTATAAAAAAATTTCAAAATTATTGTTATTTTAAAATATGTTTAAAAATTATATCAAAATACATATTTTTATTATATCTTATAAATTAACACTGTAAAGTTGAATGATAGATTTAATTCAAATAAATGTTTAAAAATTGATTACCGTTTAGCATTCAAATTCAAAAGACTTAGTGACATTTTAAAAAGGAGAATCTAACTTTATTGCAACCGTTTAAATATGATCTTTAAATAATCACTTCAATATAAAAAAACATTATTTGTTTTAAAAAAATTCCAACCACATAATAGACTTAGTCGTAATTACCTCACCGTCACCGATGGCCAGTCCTATCGAAGGGGATGCAATTTGCTTGCAAACTTTTCCAACTGTATAATGGACTTGACTTAGATGCTCTGTTACAAATACAATTTAATCAAAGTGAGAACAATGAAATAAGACATTTCAATCATGTGGCCCAGAAGTAAGCATAAAGAATTAGCTGAGCACACAGAACAAGGGAAATGGGTCCCACATTAGACAATTGTTGTCCTTAAAATCTTAGAATCTATCCCAGCCCAAAAGCCAAATCCCAACCGTTAAAACCCTTGTTGATGTAATCATCATCAGCGGTGATCTCAAACCCGGCAACATCAACATCATCCTTAATCTTGACGACGACAAGAAACGATTATCACCAGCTTCTTTCTTTCTTTCTTTTTTTTTTCCTCTTTTCTTGTTAATTTTGTTATGTATGTACAAGAAGAGAAAAGTTGCAACTCCCAACGCCTTCACTTAACTCAATTCTCTTAACTCAATAACAGCACACACAACTACCAGGATTGTTGATGTGGCTGTTGGATTATTGAGTTTCTTCTCATCTTGTTCAATGGGGACTGAGAGTAATAAGGATGATAAGAGAGCTGATGCAGCTTTGGAGGGGTTCTCTCCTGTGTCTTCTACCAGGATCTTTTGGAGATCTCGCAAAAGATCAGGTAGCACCCACTAGTTCTTTCATTTTGCTTTCTGTTTTGTTAAGCTGTTGCTTGGTTTGTGAGAAAATAAGGAAAACGAAGAGGAAGTAGACAACAAAATGCTGAATTCGCGTGGTAGATAAAAATCCATGTCCTGGAATTCGATGTCGGTTAGTTATTTGCATGCCGTTTGAGACATTTCACTCAAAAGTCCCAAGCTCATTTCTTTGAAGTTACATGATTTGTTCATGCGAGCGTGGGAAGCAATTCTAGATTCAACTGATTAACCCAATCTGGAATGAGCAAAGGTTGCTTTGCTGTTACGCTAATCAAGTTGGGTTCTGTTAGCTTGTCAACGACTACCCTCTCTGTTCCTCATTATTACTTTTATGCTTCTTCTTCTTCTTTTTCTTTTATTGGAATTTTATTTTGACGTTTATATGAAGGGTATCCCTTTTCAATTCCTTCAATTAATGTCCATTATTCTTTCCTCTAATCGGTGATTGTAACCAAATATGGTTCCATTTTTTTTTTTCTATTTTCTAGTTAATTTATGTCTCAAAGTCATCACACAGTGTGTGTGATGCATCTTCCGTTCTAGGAAAATACGTCCATATGTCACCTTATTTTCTTAAGTCCTTTCTATGTTTCGTAGTTATTTTATTGCCAAATGTTGCCTTGGAAGCGAAAGAATCATTATTTAATACCTTCCATTTCAATTTGATTGTTAGTTTTAGTTTAGAGTTTTGGAAGGGGCAAGTTTTCCTAGGCTGGTATGACCATAGTTACAAGAAGACCAACCAATTGTTAGTAGGTGAAACTCATGCCTAATATCAAGGGTACAGAAGACTAGTGACTACTAAGAATTTTCTTCTACTTCTTTCCAATTGAAAAAAAAAAAACTCCAAACTACGTTTTACTATATTTGGGAACTAATTAGTGAAATTGAAGTTGTAAATTTATTGGAAATGAATTAAAAAGCCCTCAAAGGAGCCACCATTTGATGGCAATTACAAAACCTTCGAGCAAAAGTCCTAGACTAACAGAACAAAGAATATCCAATAAATATACAGAGATCCAAGGTATAGGTTTAGTCGTCGAATGTGATAAACCCTACCTGACAAGATACTGAAGTACTAGGAGGAGTTCATTTTTAGGGTTCAGATTTTCTGTTTCAGTTATTCTATTTCAACTCTGTTTTTGCCTACATAAAAAGACGTCATAGTGGAAGTTGATTGAAATAGAGTAAGTGAAACAGTTCTCCTTTTCTAGTCCCTGCTACCAAAAGTCAGGACACAGATTCTGACCCTTCCATCTCATTATTAGCTCTTTTATGGCCCTTATAACCCTGTTACAGCTCTAGGTCCTATGGATGAGTGTATTGAAATTTTCTGAAGAAGTCCAAGATTCCTCTTATTCTACACTGCATGTGTGTTAGGTACAGCTGAAAACCAGTCTGAAAATGTACAATCCTTAAAGCTCTGATTATTTGCCCGCCCAAAAATCTTGCCCGTTCCTGAAAATTCATGACTACACTTTACGACGTAAGGAGAGCCAACAATTTATATTAGAAATTGCCGATTTTGTGTGGTATATCGTGACAGCATGCAATGCAGTTTCAATTTTATTTTTTTCCTCACATAGTCCCAATCCTTTTCTTAAGCCTAAGGATTTAAGTTACTGTATTAGGGTGTTGATTCTTAGAAATTACTCCTTGTTCACAGTTTCTCTTCGTGCATATTAATACATTATCCGTGTTACATAAAAGTGATTCTAAGGGAGTAATTGATTCCTTCTTATTCTTATCTCCTAAGTTCATATACAAAATTTTATCTGATATTCAAAAATCAAATTGATGTGTATTCTATTTGAAGTTTAAAATTCAAAACTACAAAATCTTCATTATGATGGGAAATCTAACTATGCCATGTAATTGCCTGATACAGTGAGAATCTACTCGCTTCTTTTCAATTTCTGTAGTGCATCAAAAGATAATGAATCAAAGTCTTAATGACTCATTCATTGTCTAAAAATTGCACGGTGATTGTATATATTTGCGTTCCAGTCGAGATTTTCAAGGGTATGTAGTGCGATATGTGCATCGTATGTCATTTGAGTGTATACAGAGTAGGTCATGTCTCAACTATTACTTTAGATGTAGAAAGTTGACTTCTTTGCAACAGCCAGCAGGAGGGATTTAGGCATTAAGACGGAAGACACTCCAAGTGAAACTCCTGGTAATCTGGAAGAACCTGTGAATGATGAGAAAATGGACGAGGTAAATGCAGTTTCAGAACTTTCGGAGCGCCGAAAAGCTCTCTTTGAACCATTAGATCCTGTAACAACTATAAATGGCCGGCGACCATCAGCTGAGTCCCTTCTTCCCCCACCAGATTTTGATGCTGCAAGTTATCCCAAGGGCTGGCTGATTGGAAAGAAACGAAAACTTGTCAATGTAGATGTTGTGGAGAGCATGAGGAGAATTGCCGTACAGGAAATGAACAGAAAGGTTCATATTTAGCTTATTATCTCTGGCGTTAGAGCCACATGCACAGTTTCTCATCATTACATCATTTTCTGCAGGACCGTGAGATTGATGGCCTTAACGAACAGCTCGAAGAGGATGCGCGGTGCCTGGAACATTTGCAACTCCAGCTTCTGCAAGAGAAAAGCAAGCGTGCTAATGTGGAACGAGAGAACGCTGTGTTACAGGAACAGATATCTATGCTAATGAACATGCTCAATGAAAATGAAAATGAACACATGGGAGATGAAGACTTAGGGAACGAAAACCCGGACGAACCTTGAATGATCCTCGTTATGTGTGTCATTCTTTTGCATGAGAGTACAAAAAAGAAAAAGATTGTAAAGCAGTCGTGGCACTTGTGTTCTTATTAGTAGCTGTAGTACCTTGAGTATATGGTTGGTTCTGTTTGTGCTCAGGTATTGTATAAAAGGTATACACATTGAAGCTATTTCTTTATTTCCAATCTGTTTCTACGGCTATAGGTTCTTGTAATTTGTTTGCAAGTTATCCTTCTTGGGTGGCGAGCATTTAGAGAATAAGTATGAATGGAACTAGCTCCTGTTCTTCCTATCCCAGTTCATATCTTGCTAATGCTAATTCATCAATGACTTTGGGTGGTTGCTGAGCTCGATGCTATACCACGAGTTTGATCATTTACCAGATAAAACTGTATATGCCTGCTAACGAGCAGCTGTAGGCTGGAATAACGGTAAACTGGTAAAGACCCACGAATTTTTTGATAAATTGCGGGTGAAAAGAATAAAAATGAATGGTTGATACTAAAAGTTAATCCATCATAAATTATTATCTATAAATAAATAAAATTCGTTTAACATGAGATAAACTTTTACTAACGAAAAATTCAACATAATACCATGAAAACCTAATTCTTAAAGAGTTTTTCCTACAGCTAATTTCCTTATTGTTGTTTACTAATTTGGTATTGCATTGAAACAAAGTTTACACACCAAATACTATTTTATGTACATCATGAAAATTACAGAAAGTTTCAACTACACATGCCACTCCTATGGAAAACACTAATTGCTATCCTCCTACTATACAAGTTGTGAAAGTGGAAGACCAAAAATATGCATCTTGTGAAACTCATTATACTATCTCGCTTCACTACTAGATGCTTCACCTATAGTATGCAAAAATTGTGGAAGCGATGCAATCCTTGGAAGATAGAAGAGCAGCTCTCCAACAGAGTCCTTCCTTGACATATTCGGTGCTTCCTTGAAACAAGAAACGTTTTCCTCATAGGGGTTAGAACTATCTGAAGTTTTTCTCAAGTACATCGATCCACTCGTATCCATACTTCCCTCATGGTTGACATCAAGCACCCAGTTGTTCTTACCCTGCAAGCTTATTGCCAATCCGGAATCTTTCTGCAGTAGGCAGCAAAGAGAATTGACCCTTGACATGAGGGACTGCTCGTCTGTGAGTACAGACGTAAACTGAGAATCACCGAGCAAGTACTGGGTAATTCCCTCAAGAATGTCACCGCTGACTTGGCCATTGACAGAAGGAATAGAACTATCGGATGTCATCTGCTCTGAAATGCAGTGTCCTATGTGGTTCACCAGGTCACTTATTGAAATAGACTGCCGAAGTCCAGGCACTTTAATTTGATCCAACTGACTCAACTTTCCCTTCTCTGTTCTGCTGCTCCTGATATCTTCAGTTGTGTCCGTGTCCATTGCTACAGTTATCGGAGAAGTTAGGTTTCGTAGAGCCTTTATTGTGTAAACTTCAAATACTAGCTAATGGTAAACAACAATTAGATTAAACCCTACACAAGAAATTATTTTGAAACAATATAATAAAACATATCAACAGTTCTGCAACGAAATTACAAGACATTGAGTGACTTTTACCTGAGTCAGATGAATGAGCTTCCTTGGAAAACTTTTCAAGAGGCCCACCCACAAAATCGCGGCATTCATTTTTCAAAGGAGATGAAAGGTCTGCAGATGGTGATACTACATTATCCACTGCAAGGACTTTAGGACCATCATCAGCCTTTATGTCAAGCGCTTTGTTCAATTCATTCAACCCCTCCAAAGTAGAAACTTTAGGTTCAAAATAAGGCGTTTCTAACAAAAGTTCTGGCTGTTTACTGAGAAAGTTGAGCCGGTGATCACATTGAATAAGTTTTTCAAAGTGCTTGCCCAAGAAGCCTTGATTACACTTAAGAAGATGTCGCCTGTGCCATTGCAAATATATCAGCAGTGCAAACAGAAGCCATTGTTCACTAGATTCAGCAAGAGATTTGTTAAACAGCGTAACAACATGGGTCACAGAGTTTGAATTGAAAAGGAGTCATTTAAGCAACATTTATGTTGTGCACTTGAGATTCACCAAAGGAAACAGTATTACTATTGCGGAAATCATGAACAAAATTTAATTAGGTAAAGTGCAACCAACAATAAGAAATTTTTTACCCTTAAAGTGGAAAAAGGAGATGTACAAAGGTTCTTGGTCTAAATAGGAAAGACAAAAAGTTGTGAAAAGAGTAACATCAACTTGGGAATGCACATTGAGAAGATGAAATAAATCACCGGTAAGCGCACTCGATTGAGGCTTAAATTTTACACAGTTTGACAAAGCATTACATAATTGCAGCACCACTTGATGAAACTCAAAACTTTGATTAAATCTAATTGTTCAATTATGAAATATGACCGTTCAACAACTTAAATGGTTGAATTTAGACTAACTGCCAAAACTCAAGTATTGATCCTCAGTCAAAAAGAGGATACTTTAAATATTAACATCATTCATCTTTTTATTCTGAGAACTATGTTTGCTCTTCACCCTTACAAGGAACCAAATCCTGATGAACTGAAATGCCTTCTTTTTTCATAAAACATGGGCACAAACAGGACCATTTGAGACTGAAGCAATCATGGAGTTCTCCCCCCGTGGAGCAATGTTGACGGAGTTGATTAAGACATTCAATAGTCTATTTCCCAAGGTACATTTCAATAACTTTATACCTGACCTTAGACCTATATCTTGTTATAATACAATCTATAAGATCATAGCTGTTAGAAGTTGATTCAAAGTTTAAATTAGCCTTTAAGTTGTTTTAGTCCTGCAGATTCTGGTAGGATAGTTTCCTGATTTTATGGTAAAATATCTAGTTTTGTTAAAGATTTTATTTGATTTTCAGTTTATCTGTAAGCCTATATAATCTGTAAGCCTATATAAAGGCATGATCAGATAGAATAAATTCAAATACCACATAAAAAATACATCAATCTTTCTTGCTCACTTTTCCTATCGTTTCTGTTCAAAATTTCAACATGAAAAGAAAGATTGCAGATTGAAAAAGGAACAAGCAAATATAGTAAAGTTAGTTGATGAAGAAACTCTTTTTTAAAAATTGGTGAGAAATGCAATATTTTGAAGATGGAAAGAACTGCTCAAGAAAATTTGATTGTCCAACTTTGAATCAAGAGAAGGTGTTAGAAGTTGATTCAAAGTTTAAATTAGTCTTTAAGTTATTTTAGTCCTGCAGATTCTGGTAGGGTAATCTCCTGATTTTATGGCCAAAATATATGATTTTGTTGAAGATTTTCTTTGATTTTTAATTTAGAATAAATTGAAATACCACCTAGAAAATACATCAATCTTTCTTGCTCACTTTTCCTATCGTTTCTGTTCAAAATTCCAACAATAGCATCATTCTTTCCTCACCTTCACTTTCTGCACAGGATATTGCTTATTCTTTTCCCTACTATCGTCCCTTCTTGTTATACAAGCTATATTGTCAATGCAAATTCCCTTCTAAAATGCCTTTATGATATTCGTCATATCACAATCGACTAAGAAGCACCGATGTGAAAATGAAAAAGTTGATTAACTTCTTTTGTTTAGTTGAACTGAAAACGAAAAACTGACATTTGAAGCCCTGAACGTTCACTAAATTAAAATAGATGAGTTGCCCTTCATAGCAAGATAGAAGATGAACAACCATACCTATATAGTTTCCCAAAAAAAAAAAAAAAAAAAAATTACCTATGTAGGCTCGCTTGTCCACCAGTAAAATCCGATGTTGCCTGCCACAACGTATGTTTCCTAGGTTGTGGATTTGTCTCCCTGAAAAAGAGGGGCTGTCTAGCCAGCTACGACAGACGCCAAATTTCCGGCCATTAGCATCGTTTTGAATATAAAACATACATTAATGTGCTCGTGTGTGTATGATATTGGCAGAAACCTGTTTGGCATACCACTACATCCAATGTTTCAGCTCCATCATCAGGGAAGTTCGCCTTGATTGCGACGATATCCGACCACTGGATTTCAATCTTATTTTTGAGACCACCGTCAAGCACCTCCCATACTAGCTTATGCTTTGCAAAGTAACATTTGCCCACCAAATCCCCCTCGTATCTGGACTTGTACTAAAAATTAATCCGACAAAAGTAAAGCAAAAATTTTATTCCAATTGAACAATCCCCAAAAACAAACGAAACAAACGCACTACTTCGAATTCAGAAAAGGGAAAAGTAATTGCATAGTACCTCCCAAGTTCCTATTTTCAGAAGAGAAGCAGGAAAATTGGAGGCCTTGAGCTTATCGCTAGCGTTGCTGCTAGCTTTGTGGTTTTTCTTACTTAAAGCTGACAACATATTGGTCTTTTGTTGAGAGAGCTTCATCTGAATCATATCTAGAAAAGATGGGCTCTTTTTGAGTCGCAAGCCAAGAGGACTTGGCTCTTCCAGAGGATTGTAGAGTCCACCCTGGCTGGTCTGCAAGTAATTAATTCAAAACATCAACTGACAGGAACAGTCAGCAGCAGCATAACAAACCAGAAAAAACTATGCAAGAAGAGAAAGTGGAACCTGCAAAGAGTAGTCAAGTTTACTAGTTTTGTTGAGGGGACCAAGTTGGTCCTCCAAAGAGTCCTCAACTTCAAGCTTAACAGCGGCCCTTTTACCTGAAGACGAACTCATTATCTGAACCATTGAAACAAAACCCACCTAACTTCACGGCTAATGTTTCGACTGCTGAACTCAGATCTTCGAGAACCTGTAAAATCCCTATAAAGCTTCTTCCTTTCGCTCTCCAGAACACAATGGAAATGGCCTTTCCTTTTTTGCACAAGGTGTGATAGCATACTGATGATAGTGGTGGCCAGAAGCCACATGAAAGTCACGTGACTCGGAAGAATAGCCACGTGTAGGGAGAAGGAGTGCGTTGTTGGGTGACGTGGGATTGGCAAAACGCCCCCTTGTGATGGGACGATTTGTCGTTTTGCGCCTAGGCCATGATGGCGTAAGCGAAGCTGGCAAGTTGTTTTGGACTAACATTCTGTCACGTGAAGACACGTGCGCAGATTTTTTTCTGCGTGTTTTGGATAAGGAGCGGGACCCGGTTCACGAACATCTTTCCGGCTTGGGTTGTCTTTTGTCGTGTAGCTTGTCCGAAACACGTGTATGGATTCGATGGTTAAGGTGGACACGTGTCCGCTGGAGAAAAGCATGATTGAAAAAGATGCGGTTTTGTGGATAGACTTGCCAGCGTGGATAAGCCACCATTCTTGACGAGACTAGATGAATGGATACCCCATCTCTGTTTATTCTATCATAACAGCAATTAGTTGGTATATTATTATTAACTTTTGTTTCAAGCTAAGATTTTCAAATGATTACTTAAAATAGCAGAAATTTGATCCTAAACTGTTGGGACTACCATTACAAGGAAAGCCCAAGTCTTGGGATGTATGGTTATGATTTGAAAGTCCCATTTGATTTGGTTGTTATTTACAGATAACAAACCCACAAAGTTTTGGATATGATTGGTAGGGACGACTCCCGAAAACCCTTTAATTGTTTAGCAGTTTATAGAATTTAATCAATTACACTAAAAAATCAAGTGTATAACGTGTGGATTGAAATAGAAATAAGGAGATTTTTTTTAGAGAAAGCAATAACATGTTGCACGATACGTATAGTTGACAATAAATTACAATATATCAACTCTTTTTATTAAATTCTTTTAATTTTCTCTATTTCTAGTAAAATAACACTAATAACATTTTTTACTATAAAAATATGAATGAAGAAACAAAATTCACTCCGTGGGATTTAACATAAAAGGGAAGATGATAACTGTTAACAGTACAGTAATAAATTCTAACAAGTGTCAATTTTCCACTAAGAAGATGTGAAAACTTACTCTAATTCCTTTTGGTCTATCAAATAAGATAAAATTTTGCCACTTAACAGTATAAGATTAAGGATACGTGTATATAATTTAGGTTAAAAAATATAATTATAGAGGTAAATTTTTCTATATGACATAATTCTAATATTTTGAAAATTGGATTGAACTGACCGATGCAATCGAAACAATTAAAAACTAGTCAGTTTCATGATTTGACTTAGAATGATAACCTTTATACGTATAAACTATTAATTTTCTAATTTTTCTTTGACATCACTACCTTTTGACTTATTTCGATCGATCTTACTACTTGTTTCCTATTTCCATTTGTTTAGTGTAAAATTATTATAGCTATTACACAGTTGTAACTAGTATAATACTATAACCGTTTCTCTCACAAGGAAGAATATGAATTAGCTATTGTGTGTGTCTCTCTCTCTTTAAAGTTCTCTATTTCTCTCTCTTTTGTCTAGACTTTTCTCTTTCTCCTCATCTCTTCTCTTCTTCTATCTTCTGTTTTTCATTTTTATTCGTAACATTTCAAAGTGAAGAATATTACAATAGAGTATCATAATGTAACAAGCGATAATTCAGCGGCAAATCTATTACCTCATAAGGTGAGGAATGATAAGAAAAAAGGCAAATTTATTAAGGAGTGAGCTTAAGGGAAAAATAGTCAAGAATAAAGGAATGCCTTATGCAGCCTTGATTACTTACATCTCCAAGTTGCAAAAATGTGATTTGAGTGCTTGTGAACACTATCCATATCCGACGAGTTGGAGGTTTACACCCTATAACATAAGGAGTATGAAGTTGGTAAAAATAGTAAAAAAGGGTTGGGTGTATGCCTATCATGTAGAGAAGCTTAGATTGACGTTAGAAGGTGAACAACAAATACCTAAAAGGCAGCGTTCAAAAAGGGCAAGTGAACGTCCAAGTACTTCAAGACCAAGCAATGTGCAACGAAATGAAGTTTCCCAAGATGACATTCAAGAACTCAAAGATCAAATTGAAGCAGTTAATGCGCGTTTGGATGTTCAACAAGGGATGCTCATTTGTTTGGAGAAAACAATGAAGAAAATTTTTGATAAATTAAGCTGTAGATATGATGACACTTCTCCATAGTGATTGCGATTTTGTTTATTTATGTGCTGTTTGTTTTGATCATGACAAAAAGGGGGAGAACTTACTTGTGTTCTAAATTGTAAACATTGCTCATTTAATTGCTGAAATGTTAGTTTACTTGTGTTTGCTGAAATGTTAATTTACTTGTGTTTTGCTGAAATTGGTAAATCATTGTTCCACTTTGATAAATTAACACTTTGATTGGAATTTTGTTTGTTGGATTAACATTATA
>JANZXR010000001.1:16252056-16273730 GCA_027575705.1 Erythroxylum echinodendron | reverse complement strand
AACACGAGTCGGTCGTGTTATTGGACGTGAAAATCTTTCACGGGTAGTTAGGCTGTGGGTTGGTTGCATAGATTGAGCTGTATGGGACTAGATCAATTTTTGTAATCGTTGCAAACTACAGTGAAAGTGATTAATCTGGATGAGAGCCCCGCAGACATAAACAAAGTGTGCCGAACTGCGTTAACAAATGTCGGTATCTTTGTTATTCAGTTTTCGTAAAATTTTCACTTTAGTTGTGTGTAAAACATTTTTAAGAAATCTGCGAAATATTCATAACTCAGGAATTTCAGGTTGGCTCCTGCCACTAAGACATTAGTACGCGATATGGATGGGTGGTCATGTCTTATAGCCGTTGAGATTGATTCAGAAAGCACTGAGAACCGGGATCCACGTACAAGAGGATCGTCTCTAGGCAGTCGTGTAGCTGGCTGATCCTGAGGTCGTCGTTAATTTCAGGGGACTTTCTGTTGTAACTGAATCCATGGCCCATACCTGTCGGATTGTGATGCTGGTGTTGGACTCTCCATTGCCGGTTGCATGGTAACTTCTTAGCTTTGGTGGTGTGTCACCATATTTTCTGGAGATGATGGAAGGCCTGCGGTGACTTGTTTCTTAGTCGAATTCTTAACCCACGACACCACAGTTAAAACAGATCTGTGGTAAACCTTCATACGCTACCTGTAAGAGTTCACCATCTAACTCCACGTTAGGACAGAGGGGAACATTAAGATCAACGTCAACAGCCGCTTGTGTGAATTTACCCCGTTGAGCAGCTTTAGTAGTTTCGTCAATCTTCACCGTGTGACCAACTAAATTATCGAGTGCAGTTAGGGTCATCAGGTGATATCGAGGTCTCGGTAGCTCTGGGAATCAAATCCATATCACCGGCCGCATCACTTTACCTTGCGACGGCCAAAACTCTGGATACCATTGTTGGACTGAGAGTGCTTGGCTGAGAATAACCCAGGGGCCGTTTGTTAACGCATTGATGAAGCCTGCTTCTTCAATGAACTTGACTAGATAATAATCGTAATCCAGGTGGATGATCTTCATTTGGCCGATTGGCTTCCACATGCGCTTTAACCACAAGCAGAGCATCTTGTATCCAACTCGACGTCCCAGCAATTTCACGATCATGGCATTTTCTCATTTTTTGTCGAGACGCGATTTGAACATATGCTACAATTCGATGCCCCCGCCTAACTCCCCTTGCGTGGGGATGATATCACCTTCCTCTATCTCAACTGGGTCCTTGTCTGAATGGTCCGTCCTGAACTGCAGCGCTGCATGACGATGGAGCTTTTGGTGGTGGGTCTTCCTCCTGCTCTCGTATACGCACTTTCTTTGCTATAGGAGCACTCGGTGCATTCTGGTCCACGTTGCTCAATTCAGATTCAATGCGTTTTGAAATTGCAGAAGCCATTTCCTAAGGATGAAGCCGATGAGTCTAAAAAAAAAAAAAAAAGAGTCTTTAAAGAAGAGACACGAAGTAATTTTTAGATGTGGAGAATTTTGTTTTCAAGAGAAGAAAGTAATAACACGAATTAGGCCATTTTAATTAAGCCCCATTCTCTTATATTCTCCACGCCATTGGCTTGGGGCATCATTTCTCTTTACCTTTTTCAATGTCATTATATATTTTTTTACACCAAGTGTGGGGGTTATCTTATTGTTTTCAAAATATCTAAACAAAGAGCAGGATTGAGCACTAGCATTTGCATTTTTATATTCAATTGTCCCTTATCCATCCTCCACCGCTCTATGTTTCCCAACTCCCATAATCATCCATCCTGTTCTGGTTGTCTCGCTTGCTTAGTAACCAATTATCTCGATTTCTTATAATGTGACAGATTTAACTCCTTGACTTGCCAAGACTGTCCGGTAAATAACATATCCATGAACAACCAATCTCATAAGAAAAAAATAAAATTGAAGATGGCGTTTACAACTTATCTTAATCACTTCAATAAATGAACAGCAGTATCTATTTATATTATATGCTATATGAAAAACCATTGTATCTGCGTAAAATCAAACACCTTAGTTGAAACTGCAAGCTTCTTCTGCAAACCCAAATTTGGAAGCTTTGGTATCATATATAACCCTTTGATTCCTCTGCTGATAATGCCCAATAATACCAATCTCATTATCTGATGCTAGACTAGCAATTGCCATACAAACCTGAGATGCATCCGTTTTCACGACGTA
The DNA here is from genome assembly GCA_027575705.1 of Erythroxylum echinodendron. NCBI lineage: Eukaryota > Viridiplantae > Streptophyta > Magnoliopsida > Malpighiales > Erythroxylaceae > Erythroxylum > Erythroxylum echinodendron. The sequence continues at coordinate 16,271,522 of JANZXR010000001.1, read as the reverse complement.
GAATATCCCAGTTACATCCACGTTCAACTCAGCAGTTCCCTCAAACTCCAATCTTATTGTCGGAATGTCAACTTCTTGATAAGAACTAAGATCAAAGCAAGTGTCTAAGATTGAAAAAGCTGGTGCAGAAGGGACCCCAGAAAATTGTTTCACAAATTCTGTTCTCAAAGCCTTGTAAATTGAAGGAGGAAGCCTTGTTATCACCGTCCCCGAATCGACTAATATTCCAAAACTTGTTGCTTGTAAAGCTACCCCACCAACTCTAATACCAGTTAGATTGACGAAATAGAAAATTGGTAGCCGTGGATTGGAAATCATTCTGGTGTATGAAATTGGAGTTGTGTTCTTGTATACAGAATGATTACCTCCTAGAACTAGTGAGCCTGAAGACTCCGGTGCTGTTGTTGGCAAACAGTAGGAGAAAATTCCTTCAAAAATGGCAGAAGTTTGAGAAACTAATGAAAGGTCACTTCTGCCTAATCCTAAGAGCCCAGAAACTCCTCCAAAAAGACCTTTGTTGTTCCTGCCACAGCCAAATATGAAATTGTCAACAGGGGTTGAACCCAATTTGAGATGTTCTGAACCAAGGTCGCCACGAGTATAGGATCCATCACCATAACTAACAAAATAGTTGCAGGTTTGTGGATCGCTTCCACACACTTCGGAGTTCCCCGCCGCAAATGCGAGGTATTGGCAAGTCGATGTGTTGCAGAAAACTTTCTGATATGAAGATGATGTCGAAGGACTAAAAAGAGGGTCTTGTTGGTTATAACATAAACTACAAGGTTGACATTGAACCCATGTTAAGTCGCTGCCAGTGTCGACGATCACTGTCATGTTTTGACCACCTAATTCAACTTTAACAATGTAGTTCAGCGTCTGAAGTCCTATTCCTGTAGATAATGGAATTTGAATGCCCATAACATCTTCATTAGCTCGAGGAGAAAAACTGTTATTCATTCGTGACTGAAGTGACTGGACCCTACAGTTGTCAAGAAACAAGCGTTTCTGTAACTCCTCGTCCCTGTTTGTTGTCCCTCCAGAGCAAGAATCTCTGTGCTTCATTTCCAATATGGTTGCACCCTTCTCAAGTTCTACAAGACCGATAAGTAAGAATGATTTCAGTTCATATTTTCAGGCATTATTTTGCAGCATCTTATAAATTACAGGGAAGATGGACAACCTGCTGAAGATCTTTGTAGCAAGATATGTATTGAAAGCTCAAGGTCTCTAGATAAATCATTTTAATTCAAAGTGGAAGTGGAACAAGATCGTTAAATATAACATCCAGGGATGTCTGTCGGTAATAAAGTAATTACTGACTGAAAAGGTATACTTAGCCGAGATATAAGAAAGAGATAATATACGGAGCAATTATGTTGTTTTCCCTAAACATTCAAGTTCTTGATCATTGAAGGACAATAAATACATAAGTTGAATATTGCAGATTGCAGATCCCAAAGTGGAGAATAAACTAAAGAAGCTTTAAAAAGAAATGGTTTTCATTGTCCTGACCGAGCTAACTTTTCCTATTCTCTTTGCCAAAAACTCACTTGATTTCTTGGGTATACAACTTGAACCGTGGCTCTTCTGTTTCCACTGAAAGTTTTCCAGGCTGAGGACTTTCTTCTCTTGAGAGCAGTGAAGTCCATTAGGAACAACCACCAGAAGAAGAAAAAGGAGAGGAAAGAGAGACATGGGTTCCAAAGCTTGAACACCAAGTTTAGTTTTTGGCATTAAAATGATAGAAACGAGAAAAAGAAAAGATAGTAGTAATGGGTGTGTGTTATACTGGAGGTTTGTTGCGAGAGAAAGGGAAAGAAAAAGAAGATTCTTGGGAGATGGAGTTTGGAAAGAGAACAAAACAGGAAGGGCTGTCTAAAGGACCCACTTGTGCATGAGAACTTATTGGGGATTCACGTGCAATTGCTTGGAAAACACAAGAGTCTCCGATTTTGCGGTTAATTCAGGAAAATTATGTTATTGGTGGGTTCAGCTTTCATAAGATAAGGACTGTGGAATCACATCCATAGACAAATAAGGAGGAATGATTGGGGGTATATTTGTTGGTACGACCCACTAAGTAAGTAAGCCTATAAAAGAATTGGCCAGTATCTATGCGCTATATGTCAGAAGACTTCTCTGCTACACAATTAAGTAATCCTGAAAGTGCTTTAAGCCTTTATTATCTAGCCAGTAAGAAAGTCTGCAAGCAGATTGTAGTGGAAATAAAAAAAGCAGATTGTAGTGGAAATAAAAAAATGTGTCCATAATTCTTATGGTTATAGTATTCAAGGTGCATGAGCAAAACATTTTCTCTCCAGTGAACAGTAACGTTTCTCTCCAGTAAACAGTAACTACCAGTTTTCTCAAGTGCTCAGTAACGTTGTACGTGCATGGCTTGTGTGCCACCCCCTGATCCTACTCACCTGCCGTTCCTTGGCTCGGATCATCGTCCACTCCTGGTTACATTTAATAGCCCCTGCCCGAGGACTATAGGCCCCAGACCGCTTCGATTCCAATTGGCCTGGCTAGCGACTACCAATTTCCAGGAGGTGGTGGAGGCGAACTGGCTCCCGGAGGCCCCAACCTTTAGCTCTTTCTTATTCAAATTCTCGAGTCGTCTTGAGCAATGGAACCAACTCCACTTTGGCAATATCTTCCAGAGGAAAAAGCGATTAATAGCTCGTCTTTCGGGCATCCAGCGGGCCATGACAGAAGGGACCTCTAATTCCTTGCTAGCCCTGAAGGATCGGCTTAGTGGTGACCTATAGCACGTGCTTTGCAAGGAAGAGCTCTATTGGCATCAGTAGGCGCGGTGTGAGTGGTTATCTCAAGGGGACCGTAATACGAAGTATTATAATATGGTCACCATGACCAAACGGCACAAACTTCACATTGAGCGTCTCTTTGATGCTGATGGCATTGCATATACCGATCTGGCTCAGCTTGGCTAGCTGGCCCGCGATTATTTTGTCCAGTTATATACAGCCGAGGCCCCTATAGCCCTTCCTTGGTTCTCCTGCACCGGGGCATTCCCTCGACTTCCTGAGAATTGTTTTCATAATATAGCCTGACCCGTGTATGCTCTCGAAATTAAAGTAGTCATTTCAGAGATGTTTCCCAATAAAGCCCCGGGGTTTGATGGTTATACAGCTCTTTTCTTCCAAAAGCAATGGCCTATTGTTGGGCCTGCCGTGGTAAACCTTGTTCAGCAATTATTTAGCAACGACTACTGGGAGATGGAGCTCAATCGTACAATTCTGATTTTGATTCTGAAAGTTCCCTCCCCGAAACTTCTCACACAATTTCGGCCTATCAGCCTCTGCTCTGTCATCTATAAGACCCTCTCGAAAGTCCTTGTGAACAGGTTAAAGCCGTACCTTGCTCAGCTGGTTGCCCCTACCCAATGTAGTTTTGTTCCGAGGTGGCACATTACTGATAATATCATCATTGCCCAAGAGGTGATCCATTCTATGCGTCGGAAGCAAGGCAAGATCGGGTATTTTGCTCTTAAAGTGGACTTGGAAAAAGCCTATGATAGGCTCAACTGGGATTTTATTCAGGCCACCCTCCAGCGTATTGGGCTCCCGAAGTCGTTTTCCTGGATCATCATGCAGTGTGTAACAACTGTTTCTATGCAGGTTGCCTGGAATGGACAGCTTACTGAGCCCTTTTTTCCTTCACGGGGCCTTAGACAGGGCAACCCCCTATCACCCTATCTCTTTGTCCTGTGCATGGAACGGCTCGGCCATCTCATTACCCATGCCATCGCGCAAGGGCACTGGAAACCGATTCAGCTAAGTCCAGACGGGTCTTCCATTTCCCATCTTTTTTTTGCAGACGACCTGGTCCTCTTTGCGGAAGCTATGGGCTCTCAAGAGCAGGTGGTGTCTGGGATTCTGGAGACGTTCTGTAGGGCTTCAGGACAAAAGGTGAGCACCTCCAAATCCCACGTCTTTTTTTCAAAAAACGTGGATCAGGAGACAGCAAGATTGATTAACCAGACGTTGCGGGTCCAACGTACTCAGGATCTAGGGAAGTACTTAGGAGTCCCGATTATTCATGAACGGATATCCCGACGAACCTATCAATATCTTTTGGATAAGGCTCAGTAGAAGTTAGCTGGCTGGCGCGCCAGAGAGCTGTCTCTGGCAGGCCGTGTCACGCTAACTCAATCGGTGATCTCGGCCTTGCCCCAATATATGATGCAAACGGTGCGGCTACCCCGGAAATTATGCGAGGACTTGGAAAAACTTATGCGCAATTATATCTGGGGATCCTAGTCCGGTACGCGCAAGGTGCATTTGGTCAATTGGGAGTCCATCTGTCGACCCAAAAAAGAAGGAGGTCTAAGCATCAAACGCATTCGCGCTTCCAATGATGCTCTCCTCACTCGACTCGGCTGGGCACTGCTCACTGAGCCTTCCGCCCTCTAGGTACAAGTTCTACGGGCGAAATACCATTTTGACCCTACCCACCTCCCCCACACATTAGACAAGAAAGGGGCTTCAGGGATCTGCCAAGGAATATCGGCTACTTGGCAATACGTCCGTAAAAGACTGACATGGCGGCTAGGTAATGGTCGCCAGGTGCTTTTCTGCCAGGATTCCTGGGTGGGAGATTGGGGCCCGCTTCTTCTGGCTATGCTATCCCAACCCCCCCTTCATACACTCTCCCTTTAAGTTCTGGATTATGTTAAGGAGGATGGGACCTAGAATTGGCCCCTCTTTCAGCAATATCTTCCCACCACGATCTGTATAGCCATTGCGGCCACCCTCCGCCCAAGGATCACATGGAGGCCGACTACCCACAGTGGGGGCCACGGAGGCCAGCAGGTTTCACGGTGGCTTCAGCCTATGAGGTCATTGACGATTCTGCACCGACCCCTTATCCCCCGTGCTAGACTTTGATATGGAAATGGCCGGGGCTCCAAAGCATTCGATCCTTCCTCTAGCTACTTGCTAAACAGAAGTTACTGACCAATCAACAGCGTGTTGCGCGCCATTTATCTTTAGACCCAGGTTGCGATTTCTGTGGCCTCGAAGAGACTACGCTGCATGCGCTTCGTGAGTGCTGCCGAGTGCTAACCTTCTGGCAGAGTTTTTCTCTCAGGTTGTTGGCACCTCGGTTCTTTCTTGAGGATGCCGAGAGGTCGTTGTTGGCCAATCTCAACACAGGAAGTATCAGACATCAGTCTGCCTGGGCCCAGATCTTTGGGGTCGCTTGCTTGTATCTCTGGCAGTGGCGCAACAAGAGTCTCTTCGTCCCATATGCCACTCACGGATTTTAATTTTCCTTTGGTGTAGGATATTCGTGCAGTCTTACAACGAGCATGGGATGTCCAGATCCAGCATGTCTCCAGGGAAGGAAATCAGAGCGCAGATAGTCTGGCCAAACTTGCTCTTCTGTCTCGTCCGGGACTTTATTGGTTACAGATACCTCCAGCAACGACCGAGGATTTTATCTGCAAAGATCGGCAGGGCGTTGCGTATCGCCGCTCCATGAGATAGCATTGTTTTGTTTCCTTTGTACGCAAAAAAAAAAAAAGTAATCCAGAAAGTGAATGGTTTAATTAGATTTATAAAGTTGAATTATCTAAAAGCTTTGGGATGATAACAAATTTTTTTATCTGCTGTATTTTCAATTACAAACACAGTATTTAAGTAATGCATATTTACGCTTTCTTTTATTATTATTAACAACTCCTAAATTTAATTGTCCCTTCTAACGTTTGACAAAATACTAAAAATATCTATGGTCATGCCAAGTAGGAGTGCGACGTGTCACCTGCCTTTTGATAAGATATCATATATATGGTGGAGTGAAACTAGTTGAAAGGAGAATATATATTATTGCTAAGGCAGTGTTAAAAGCTTTTCTTCTGTATGAAGATTTGATGCTTCATGTGACTTTCACCCTTCACAATGTAAGAAAATGAATTATTGGGGATCATTACAATCTTACAACACAAGGTGCTACCTAGTTGACTCGACTTGTTTACTAATCATTTAACATAACCTCAGAGTCAGATGTTCTTGATGAGTCCAACATGGGCCTATCGTATATGTAATGGCTAATAAAGACCACCGCATAGATCAGAACTGCTCTTTCAAAACTTTAGTCTTTGAAATCGAGCCCAATGGGCTGTTGCCATTTCTTTTCCCTTACATCAAGTGCTGAACCTGTTGACCTAAGACAGTCAAGAGCACAAAGGAAAGAACATGGTGCATGGCTCCTGTAGAGTTCTGACCTTGAGACTACCCTGTATAAGGTGAATACTAAGCGCTTTCAGTACGTTCCAAGTGTCGAGTGTAAATGCTTAGATTATAGAAGGAACCAAATAATTAAATATGAGATTTACAGACTTAATTTAGTAAATTATGAACAGAGTATCTAGGTAGTCACTGGCCAGTAGCTCCTGTCTCTAAGAGATATATGACTAATAAGCGTAGGTGACATTTGAATCACCAAGCTTGCTAGGACTAGAGGGCTTCCTCACCATTCATTTCTTTGATAGCGTTTACTTTTTCCTTTTTGTTCCTTATTCTACAACTCTTTTCGCCAATTCAATGCTATATGCCCTAATCCCAATTGCCAATTTGATGTGTCCTCTTCTCTGTCTTAGCTAGCTAGGCTCCACACAACATATCCACTTTTCTGTGTGTTTACGGTTGCATTCAATATTGGACCCTCAAATATTGTTTAAATGATGAATAAATTTTTTTATCTACTCAACGGTGACCGAAAGATTGAGTGCTGCAGTAGGTCAATTGATACTGACAGGAATTTTCTTTTTATTTTTTATTTTTTGTTCCTCTGTAAATTTTCACAATGCATAAAGGCTTGCTCAAGAGCACATATGGTAAGTACAAACTACAGCTAAAAATCTTGAAGAGGAGCTTCCTGATAATATCTTGGAAAATCATTCTAGATTCTGGAAACGTATAGGGGAAATGGCGAAGGAATGAGATTCAATATTTTCCAGGCCGCTGATCCCGTAGACCATAGTGTTTTCTGTATCATGGACATAGGTTGCAACATTGAATGAGTTACTAGTATCGTCCATAAATGAAGCAACTAACTCGGGTGAGGCCAAAATTTTACCAAAAACATGCGAAATGCAATCCAATTCTCCTCTACTTGTAAAAGGTAATGATGAATCGAATTACTACAGTTACTTCCTGTTGTTGTTTTGCATTGAAGAGACCATACAAAGAGAGAGCAACGTATGCATACATTGATAATAGTCCAAAAGAGAGAGCATTCTTCATCTAACACCTACTCTGATGAAATTAAACCAAATGGGTGGCAGTTTGACAAAAGTAGGAGTGAGTAGGAGCGAAACGGGGTTAAAAAAAGTTCTGTAGTTTTTCAACTACTATTATAATTCGGAAAGCCACAGAAGTGAAGACAAAGAGAAAACTGACTCATCGAAAGCCGCTTGTAGACGGCCACAAAACAACACCTTTCTCAGCCGGCTCTCTACTCTTTCATTGCGATCTCATTTGTTTTAAAAACTTGTCATTTGACAACCCTTTCATTCTCATTCTCTCTTAAAACCTTCTCTTTGTACACTTTTTACGTGCCTGTTCGTGTTAGTGTCTACTTGATCACTTCTGAAGTTAAATGGCAAAGACCTCGCAGCACAACCAGAAGAGAGATGCTGACACGAAAAGAGACGCATCGACCAAAGCCAAACGGACCCGAAAAACAGTTGCTCGAGACTCTCCTCCCCAACGCAGCTCCGTCTATCGTGGGGTTACAAGGTTCGGATTGATTCACTGGTCGTGGGAACTTTTATTCCGATATCGACTCTTTATTGCTTAGACCGATTCTTAGTTTGTAATTGTTTCAGGCATCGATGGACAGGACGCTATGAGGCTCATTTGTGGGATAAGAATTGCTGGAATGAGTCGCAGAATAAAAAAGGCAGACAAGGTTCTTCATCCATATCTCCTTTTGTTTGTTTCCTTAAAATAAAGAATATTTTCATTTCTTTCATTAAACTTCATATTCCTCGTTACTGATATCCTGATTCAATCATGATCTCTTTCCTGATATCTGAATGGCGATGGTGGAATTCACTACTCTGACTGAATCACAGTATATCTTGGTACGTTCGGAATCTAAAATCGTGTGTCTATGTGTGCGCTAATTCCTTTCACTTTCATAAAGTTGTTTAATGGTTTTACCTGAAAAGACCAACCCGTGTGCTTGGTTTTACTTTCTTCCTTCTTAAACGCGATTTGGGTACATTTCTGCATCTAATCTCTACTTGGCAGTTATAATATGTGGTATATTCTCTTTGGTAGGGGCCTATGATGATGAAGAAGCTGCTGCACATGCCTATGACTTGGCAGCATTGAAGTACTGGGGAGAAGACACTCTTCTTAACTTCCCGGTAGACTTTTTCAACTTCAGAATTTGATGTCCTTTCTTCTACTTCACTTTTGTTGTGGGCATTTTTCATGATGTAGCACAGTGAGTAAACTGTTTGTGAATCGAATCACTGTCATTTTTCAGTTGTCAACTTATCAGAATGAGCTCAAAGAGATGGAGGGTCAGACTAAGGAAGAATATATTGGATCCTTAAGGAGGTGGTATATTACATACGTATATTTAATTAAGGAGTTAAATTTAAGATGCTTATAATATATTATTTGAATTTTCAGAAGGAGTAGTGGGTTTTCTCGTGGAGTTTCCAAGTACAGAGGTGTGGCAAGGTAATCATACATCTCTTCATTTTCTACTCTTCCTAATTAGTATATATTCGGCATATCTAAAAATACTAATTAAGTTTAGCTACAAAAATCTGATTTATAATTAAGAATTCGATACAGCATTTTAATTACAGGCAAAACGTCTTAAGAGATAGGGACAAATTATAGAGGTCTTGAATAGCTTGGTTGGCTAGTATAACTTACCACATGAATAGTCTCAGACTGCCTGTCACTCACAATCTTATTCTAGAAATAAATGCAAAGAAGTTAAAAAGTCTTGAATCTTGACTGTCCTTTTGCTACGTCTTTGTACCTCAACCTCTAGTAGCTAAGAAAAGTTTGACATAAGCTCTCACTTGCATTCATGGTTACACGAAGCCTAATTAATGAGTTCACTAACCTTACTATATATTTGTATTGGTTGGAAATTAATGTGCAGACACCATCACAATGGTAGATGGGAGGCTCGAATTGGCAGAGTTTTTGGGAACAAGTACCTCTACCTTGGAACTTATGGTAATTTATCATTGCTCACTCATTTCTCCAATAAATAAATATGCTATGCTATGCTATCGTCTATAAATCCAGATGGGGTTGAGTATCAATAGATCATTTAAATTAAACCTCAATAATATAAATTAAATTAAATTCCCTCAAACCTCAGTCAAGATAGTAAGGTAGAACCGAAAGTGAAAAATCAAGTTGGTTGGGATATAGATCACCCAACCACAACTGCTTCTTCTGTCATTTAAAGTCTTAATCTGACTACCATTAATACCTCAAAGCATCCACTCATAGTTTAGACTCATAGTTTAAGATTCTTTGTCTAATTTTATGTAATTTTATTCTATTCTATAAATTTCAATCATTCGTTTATACAAGTTCTATATTTATTTATACGGGACCTATATAAAACCTGCATAAATAAATAGCTAAAATTTACGGGACAGAATAAGATATCATAAAATTAGACAGAGGATTTTTTCTCTCCACCCATATCCGCGTGACTATCCGTTACAATATTTACACCCTTTTTTTTATATGTATGAGCGTGTGTCAAAGCTCAAAACTTTGGCGAATAAGTTTTATTTCTTATTTTTACTACAAGATATATAATTATTATATAATTCAAAATAATTAAAACAAATAACATTAGGTAAACTTAGGAGGGATGTAACAATCTTTGAATCGAGAATATAACCGTATTAAACTGTAAGTACTAGACTTCATACCACAAAAAAAAAAAAGACATGTTTGATATTCATGTTACAGTTTGTGGTTCAAAATCAACAGTACGCCTGAAACTTTTAAGGTTGTGTGGTTCGCAGCCACCCAAGAAGAAGCAGCGACGGCTTATGACATGGCGGCCGTTGAATACAGAGGACTCAACGCCGTCACAAACTTTGACCTCAGTCGTTACATCAAATGGCTGCGCCCCAATAACTCCATCATCAACCCTTTAAACAAAATATCTCATCAAGAAACCTCCATTAATGGCGACGCAGACGTAGCTCTTCATCCACTTCAAACTGACGACCCTAGTAATGATCACGAGCTCCGGTTTAGTTTCACGCCCCACGACGACCAAACCTCGCTTGTGACCGAAACTACATTGCCCCCTCTACGCCCTACTGGAAGCTGTGGAGCGACGACGTCGGCATCATCAGCACTAGGGCTTTTGCTGCAATCATCAAAGTTCAAGGAAATGTTAGAGAGAACATCGGCCCCTGACTGCACTTTGACACCGTCGGAATCCCATTTGTTGCCTCGCCGAAGCTTTCCTGAGGACATTACTACTTACTTTGAGTGCCCGGGAGGTTATGGTGAAGGTGATTACAGTCTCTTTGGAGACCTTAATTCGTTTACTTCATCAATCTTTCATTGCGAGCTTGATGCATGATAAGTCTATCCATACATACATCCTTATCATATATATACGCACACACACAAGGGCCTTGTGAATATGAACAGGTAAGGATATGGTTATCATTAATTACAAGACGATGGATGCTGGTGCTGGCGGCGACGACGACGAAGAAGAACAAGTGATGAGACAGAAATCAATTCATATTATTATTTTTCTTTCTTTTCCAATTATAATTTCTTGTCTCCTTTTCTCTGATTGTTTGGAAAAGCGAGGTTAATTAATTCACTAATATTAGTTGTAGAGCAGAGCAGACATTCATCTTCCAATTGTTTTTGGGAATAAGATCATTTCGTATTATGATTTATGAATGTATTGTGTGTCATACTTTTCTGAAATAGAAATTATACATAAAAATTCTGTCTCAAGGTCTTCGCAGTCGACGCTGTTGTCCAACCAGCGATGAATTAATCCCCACCTCCATTAAAGAGGTCTACGTAGGTACCAACCACATGATGACAGACTTTTTTTTCTTCGTTAATGTCAAGTTGCTTTAGGTGGCGATCAAGGAGGTTGGAAGTTGGCAGTTAGCGTCCTTTCTAATAGCTAGTTCCGCAAAAATGTAATAAGAACAAAGCAACAACAAGCCTTCTCCCAGAACATGGGGTAATGCCGTGTTCAAGTTTGACAAGCAGCAAGAGACTGTTATCACTTGACTTGGTAAAATACGGATGCTAAATTAATAAATTAAAGACCGCAAGAAACCTTAGCTATTGTTTGCGTCAACTATCTTCTAGCTACAACGTTACTAACTACATTGATATGGGGAAGCAATCATCAAAAATGACCTGTGCTCCTTTGCAAAGAAGAGATGTCTCGTCAAAAATGACTAAATGAAGGTGAAACTCAACGAAGATTGATTACAACTACTAAAGAGAGAACAGGATGTAGAGGTCTCAATTGCAAGATAAGGTTCCCCATGTGATAAACTTGGAGCCAAATCAGTGATATCAGCTGAGCGAATCAAGACGTTCACAAGAAACAAGTACAGGCAGGCTAGCATCGGACCGCAGAACTAATTTTATACTAATGCTATCTCTTGTTCTCCTCCACTTGGAGTGTGAAGGAAACAAAGGAGATAAAAGCCAACGAGTTCTTATACTGTGCAACATAGCTTTGAATCCATTGAAGCCAAACATATGCAAAATGCTTGATAACCTGTCAAAGGATATCTGCAAAATGGAGTGGTTTGTCAATTACTATGTAAGATATCCAATATATTTCTTGTCAGCACATTCCTACAACATATACCTGAAATCCATTACATACTTTGTCTTCCCCACCCTTCCTAGCTGCAAAATCATCTGCTTTCCCTTCTCCTAAGAAACATAGATAAGTAATGTTTAAGTAACTTGAATTTTTCATCCGGATATAATCTTCAAGCCAAGAGAACGAACCTCCAGTGTCAACTGAAAGTTCTTCACTGATCTTTGGATTCTAAGTCCAACTCTTCCCCTGTCTCTGAAATCCAACTCATATTGCCTCGAGATCTAACGAAGCAAGATGTCAGTTAATTGAAGAGGAAATAGTCTCATATCTCAGTTTCCTGTATCGAAAAAAATATGCCCTCAAAATCTTACCCTGTTATAATGTGGAGGTCGTGAACATAGTCTATGTACCCTGTCCACATTTTGCACCCAATCCTTGGGCATTCCATTAATATGCTGCATCTAGTACATACCAAAAGATGGAAATTATTCACCAATTCTACAACCAAGATTTAATTCCCAAACACTTTCAGATATATGCCACCACATTGTTAACTCTTCTGAAGTCCAGTTATTGCTACAAGTTTACCTGAGTCGTGTTCTTTAGCAGCATAGATTGGTGCTTGGGTATGTACACCTTCATGCTTCTATAGCTTCCGGTCCAGGATGCTATTGTTGGCATGAACCTATAGAAGAAAAGAAATGGTCAAAGCTAGAAGAAGCTTCTCGAGAAGGACAAGAGGCAGGGTTGGCCTGGCTTACGTAACAACAGCTAGAAGTGGATTACATGGCTTTGTTGAGGAGTTTAATCGGCCAACCTGTGATAAAGCACTATTAATCACTTCAGTTCATGCTAACCAATACAGGGAATCACTTATGCATTTTCTACTCATTATAAATCCACAGGAAGAGAGAAAGCATACCTGATTCCATATCTCATATTTGGAACCCATGAGGTTAGCCGTTAAAGTGCCAAGAAAACTATCATCTGAACCAGAAAAAATTCCCTTTACGTTCTGAGCTATGGTGAACTCTGACTTCCCATTTCGCCGCCTATGATAAGCCAGAGCAAGTTTTCGATCCTCTCGTCCTTGTCCTTCCTATGATTTTGATATGCAGAATCAAAGGTTCAGGAGTAAAATTTCGTCTGATTATATCCTTAATTTAAATGCTTAGAAAACACAAAATATCATATTGAAATGAAGGATTCAGACTCTTAAGTGACCCAAAATGATGCTCAAAAATGCATATCAGGGATACTGATTATACTGCACATTCCTCCTCTCTTTACACAACAAATGTAGACAGAAAAAGCCAAAACAATTCGATGGACATTGTCATGAACTATGTAAGCCTCTTGACACTTTCGAGAAGTCATTAAAACCAATTGACAGCGGCAAAAAACCACTGGAAAGGAAATCCAGAAAACAACGAACTAATTTGAACCAAAGATAGGGGTGCATAGCTGTATGCTTTTGAGCACCTTAAGTACTCGAGCCTACACAAAAATTTTGGAGAACACAAGCACCCTAGACATTTCCTCCACCCAAAACTAAGCTAATGATTGCCTGCAAATACAGTACAGCAGAAATGGGATCTAAAATCTAATTAAGATGTGCTATAAAGTCATATGCTAAGAACTTATAAACCATGATTGGAAAAAAAAAACCGATACATTTTGAAAAGCTCTTACATTGGTGTAAAGAGAGTAGAGTGTACCCCCTTCCAGACCTTCTACTGATCTTTCCTTCACAATAACACATGTACACCTTCCTATATCCAATGGCAGCGGTCTGCAGAGTAAGGCCCTGAAATCGCACCAAAACCATATTTCTTCAATAAACTCACTCACATATATCCACAAAATATTGTCATTTCTGCTGAATGTTGACAGAGGCAATAATTGTAAGTCAAAAACACCTACTCACAACCCGCAAACAAAGCCTTGGAAGCTCTATCAGCACATGAAAGCTATACAACAGTCTAACCAGAATTAATAAATTTAGTGGCTATTAACTGCCTACCAAAGAACAATATATTTCAGAAAAACAAATAGTTGTAACTTATAAAAAACAGATGAGAAAGAGAGTGTTATAATGCACCTATTAGGCAAAGTAGACCAAGAAGAAGCAGGAGCCGCCTCCGAATCCGAATAGTCCCAAACATTCAGAGAAGTTGAATTTTCAGAACCAGCGTAGTCCCAAGTTTTGGTCTTGAAAATCTTTTCAGGTTCGTTCAATTGCATACAAAACTGTAGCGATGATGGCTTCGAAACTCTGCCGGTAGACAAAGATTTTCTCATGTCTGAAAACTTCCCGGGCGAAACAGAAAGAGACCCATTTCCGGGTGAAGGTCTTAAGTTTGTGGGCAATGAGTTTTCCTTGTCACAACCGAAGATGTCACTATTCTCTTTGTCGTCATTGAAAGTCGCTTTAAGGTGTCGACTGTAGTTGTGAGGGTGTTTGAGCTCTTTGAGGGGATTGGCATTGAAGATATTGCACAAGGATTGGCTTGGTACTGTTTGTTTCTTCAGACCAGCCATTTCAGACGGTGAATATCGAAGGGTTGTACGTACCTTTTCTAACTCGCAGCTTGAGGTTGGCTCGTTTTAAGGAAAGATAGTCACTGAACAAGAGTAGATTATTTGACAAGATGTGTGGATAAGTAAGTTCCTGGAAGACCAGCTGATGTGGGTATTGGTATATTGGCTTCTGAATTCCGATGGGACAGAACTTAGGTAGAAGATTTGAATTTGAAAGGCATAGAGAAATGTGCAAGTTTCTTTTGTTCGTTGGTAGGACTGGGGTTGAACTTGTCGTCTTGTGTCGTAAACTGAACCTTAATTTGAACGCTATTCCCTCGCTTTCCTTATCATGGAAATGCAATCAAACGACGAGTTTTGAGCGACTATAGGGCTTCTTGTTACCACAAGTTGCCAGTTAAAGTTGCCATTTTGTTACTGGACTTGACGAGAAATATTGGGTTTTTAATTTAATAGTAAAGTCAAGATTTACCGAGAAACAAGGTAACTGGATTTTCATATTTTGATGAAATAAAATAAAACACAGTCTTGGCTTTGGATAGATTGCTAAAAATTGAGTGGTGACTGATGATCTGTCTTTTTATCTCTCGCTCTACGTCTCTCAATATCTAGAACCAGTCACCAATGGCCTCAATCCCATCATTATCTTCATCGACGCTCTGTAAATGTACTCTTTGCAACCTAAACCATGGCAATTTATACACTATCTAGCCTCTCTCTCATTGAACCCACCTCGAAAGTTGCGTTCTTTAGCGCAAGAGTCATTGCCAGAACTAGAAACGTACAAATGGCGGCTGCCTCTGGTGCTACTTCAACGGCAGCCAAGGTTACGCCGGCGGTGATAGTCGGAGGTGGACGGGTCGGAAGAGCCCTGCAGGAAATGGGTAATGGTCAGGATTTGCTGGTCAAGAGAGGTGAGTCTGTGCCGTCTGATTTTGAAGGTCCGATTTTGGTGTGTACAAGGAACGACGATCTTGAGGCTGTTTTGGAAGCTACTCCTAAGCCTAGATGGAACGGTACTATGCCCGATAACTTTGAATTACTTTATATGTTGTAGCTTTTGTTTTAAATTTTAGGCTCTCTATTGTTTTATTTACTTGAGAGTCTTGGTTTAAGTTGCTGAATTTGTGGGTTATCGAGCTATCACTCTCTATGTACTTACGTTATTATCAGAGACTTTGGATGAGCAAGTCAATTCAGTACTTAGTAGTTGCTTAGACAGCGTAAAGAAAATGTCTGGTCAATTTGGAGTAGCTGTTCTACCAATTGGAAGATTTGATCTGCTGTCGCCAAATTGCAAGAATGCCGGAAACAACCTAGGAGTAGTTTTGCCATTCTTGCATCATTCGTAGCCATAGTATGACATTTCTTTTGGGCTATGATAGACGATCTTGTGAATGGTCAACTGGATGTTGACAATCTAGCAGATTTGGTTTTTTTCCAGAATGGAATGCTGGAGCCTTGGTTTCAAAGTAAAGGTCTTGGTGATGCGGACCAAGTTCTAGCATATTTTGCTATTTCAAAGCTGGGTGAACCTCCTATCGATGGAAAGACAGATACCAATCCCGAAGGACTGACTGCAGCATATGGGAAATGGGCGTCAGCAATAGCTACAAGATTACAAGCTGGAGGCCTATCTTGCAAGGTAAAGAAGAAGTCTTTTATCTTACACGGCCAGAGATATCATCCTCATGTGCTTGAAATTTGTTAATTCATAGTTTTTGACGGCAGTTGAGTTCGGATTACAGATAGTTGAATGTTAAGATTAGAGCTTCAAGTTTGGATAAACTGGGACTTGAGAACTAAAATTTTTAACTAATGCTTAGCCAAAAACTGACTTGTCCCAAAGTGGTATTTTTACGTTAAACTTTTTGATATTTGATTGAACATGATAATATGTACTTTCATGTGATATAATTAGGTTCTTGACAAGGAAGCCTTTCAGAAGCAAATGTTGGAAAAGCTGATCTGGATAGCAGCATTCATGCTTGTTGGAGCTCGTCATCCTGGGGCAACTGTTGGTGTTGTGGAGAAGGAATATCGTTCAGAGGTAAAGCAGTCACCCATATGCTGTTAGATAAGCTATACCAATTTTAATTATATGCAAAATTGTAACGCACCTGTACTAATCGTAACGGTGGGTCAAGTTGGGTTGACATGTTATATTTTGTGTTCATTTAATGATAAGTCATTTTCAGGATGATGAGATCAATGCAATGAAGTTTTCTTCACCAGGGAGGCCAGAATTGCTAGTTAGCATCACCTTGCTTATACTGTAGACCATTGTTAATATGTTCCTGAAGTAACCATGAAAAAAGGAATGAACTGATCAATTCTATTTCTCTGGTTTCAGGTGTCCAGCCTCATTGCAGAACTTGCAGCTGCAGCATCTGCAGAAAAAAGGCTTGTGTTTGATGATGGTATAGGGGAGAGGTTATGTGCATATGCGCGATCTGTTGCCCACTTCCCCACTGCAGTTAAAGAAGTAAGGATCTTATTTCACAATGTAATACAATGATTATGTGCGATTGCCTCAGCAGTACTAGTTTGTTTGTGGAAGCAATGCAGTTTAACTTTGAAGTTCTTTGCCCTAGCACTGACATGATTGGGATCGGACTCTATCAGCATTCTGGATTTGGGTGGATGGGAATGTTTAAACATAAAATGTTTTGGATCTTCTGCGGTTAGGAAAGAATGAAAGTTCTAATTTTCTTTTCAACTAAAAATACGTGCAGTTCAAATGGAGGAATGGTTGGTTCTATTCAATCTCTGAGAAGGCAATCGCTGAAGGGAAACCAGATCCTTGTCCACTGCACACAGCATGGCTTAGAGAGTTAAAAGTTGTATAAGTTTGCTCAAGGAATTGTAATGTTTTGCAGGTTCTTGAACTATTGTAATGGCTAATAATATTTGGCACAATTGGCCAAATGTAACCAAAATTTTATCTGTTCCTTTTACCTCATTATCAGTTTTCTTCAAGAGTGCACTTTTCACGCATTAACTATATTGGTCTAGTGAAAGATACATCCTTATAAAACAATGTTAGCTCCTGACTCGCAAAAAGGACAAAATGTGGAATGTTATAGAGAATTGAAATCTGGTCTGATCCTAAAGATGTTTCAATTCTTTCTGACATTTTGTGTGGGGTTAGATGAAGTTTGCGCTTAGGAACATCTTATGCGGCCCTGATTGCTATAAATGATTGCATCTTTTTGGTATATGAATGTGATGAATCAGCTACAATAAAAAGAATCAACCTCAGATAAAATTCTTGCTATATTATGATTTCTGAATGTGATGGGTGGTGAACTAATACAAAACATCAGCTAAGATAAAAATAAGTTTTGTTCTTTTCAATGAGAAGCAAAACGTAAGTCCCAACAAGGGATCATAGCAGAGGCCTTCATTCTGCTCCTGAAAAGCTTCAAAATTAGGCACAGGAGTATCAAGCAAGTAACAATTAGGCTTTAGGCTAGTTCGTCGGCTACCGGAAATGTAGGGATAATATCCGCTGGAACCTGCAGATCAAGATCAGTATGATGAGAAAACCTGATAACATTTTGCTATCAGAAGTATTTGAACGATTGTGCTTATTAAACGTATGCTATTATTTTGTCTAAATGTTTCTAAAACAGAGCAACTACTGACAAAGTTACTTGCCGGCTATTTGAAGTCATCAACATAAGGAACAAATCTTGAAGGTTTGAAGAAACACTACAAGAAAAATAAGCATTAGCGATAGATATTTACTGACAGACAAGAAACCGTTACATATTACGATAGAATATAACTATCCGTCAGTAAAGTTGATGGAAAAAATTTCATTTAGCGACGGTAGTAAAGTGCGTCGGTAAATATGGAGGGAAATTATTCCGGCAAAATTGGCGATGGTATAAGGTGACTGTTGATAAATCAGACGAATTTTTTTGAGTTTACAGACAGAAATTCGTCCGTCGGTAATTATGGTGAAAAATCATCCTGGCAAAATTTGCTACGTACTTTACCGACGGTACAAGTTGGTCATCGGTAAACAAAGCGAGAATTTTTTAGTTTACCAACGACACATTCCATTGGCAAATTTCGTAGCTAAATTCAAAACGTAGACATTGTCTTATGCTTCTCCATCAACTTGAAAAGTAAATGAAAACGACGTCGTTTGGTTCATATTAAAACCCCCCCGCGTCGTCTTCTCTAGTTTCTTCTCTCCCACCCACACCGTCACGTTTTGCTTCTCTCCATCCACTGTCTGTTCTCTTCGTGTCTCCGGCTACCATTGTCGCCTCTTCTGCTCGTGTCTCGTGTCTTCGTGACTTCGGTTGAGGTATTTTGTTCTCTCCCCTGCTAATTAGTGATATTCGGTTGAGGTATTGGATGATAGTTTAAGTTGGGTATTTGGTTTATTTGTGTATTATGTGAATGAAAAATGTTTGTAAGTTATAAATATTAATGATAGAAGGGACAAGAGGTTAATTTGGTTGTACTGTTGGGATAAATTTATGACGCATGTAAGGTGTTCAATGAAATGTTTGTTCTTTGAAAAATTGATTTTAGTTCTTTATATAAAGTTTAGGGTGATAATGTGCTATTAAATGGTGGTTTTAGTTGGTTAAATATTTCCGATCAAAAGTTAAAAACGTGAATAACACATTCATCAAAAAACGTGAATAACACATTCATCAACAAGGGTCACAATGTGCTTTTCTTTATGCAATAGTATATGGTCTTATGTTTACATGGTGGTTAGTTAAAGATGGATATATGTCATGTAGACATTTAATTAGCTTTTAACACTTTTTTTGTCTACTTTATGTATAAGGTAAATTTGTTTGAATTAAGTTGAATAAGAAATATTGGTTAGTGAGATTGAGATTGCATTATAAGTTTATGTAACTATTTAAACATCTAAGTGATTACTGAATTGGATGATTGAACCTATAATGGTAATATTTGATCAATTTGATTGAACTATTGAAGTTTCTTATAATTTACATGGCTTATATCTTTTGATATTAATTTATTGAAGACAAGAAAACTTTAATTGTAGGAATATTTGACAAGCATAATGTATA
>JANZXR010000001.1:16213526-16243523 GCA_027575705.1 Erythroxylum echinodendron | reverse complement strand
TATACTCAGCTGACTAAGAACTATGGCTAATTGCGAGACAATTACTCAATTGTCTTCAATTGCTTTTATCTTGAACATAAAGTCTGAAGGCATATTTGTGATCGTAGTTTTGATAAAATTCTTGGATAGGAAAATGAATCATTGGTCCTGATCACACAATGCTTGATAGTTTACAATATGAAGAAACTTATTAAGCGTCTTGGTCTAAACATTTTTTTGACTTACTATACTCAGCTGACTAAGAACTATGGCTAATTGCGAGACAATTACTCAATTGTCTTCAATTGCTTTTATCTTGAACAAAAATGGCTTATCCTTATTGTGTAATACCCATATACTCCCTGGAAGAATATATGGATGCCACACAAAACAGTACAAACAAACCAAAGCATTTGAAATCTTCCTTAAAAACTAATTCGGGCAAACATACATTGTATTGTATTACAAGATGGATTACAAACAAAATACTTTATACACATTGAACTTATCACAAGCATGTCTTAAAACCCAATCCATCCTATATTATAGTTATTACAAACCTTCCAACACAGTTAAACTGCTTCAATTATCAGAAACAACTCAAAAACAAACTCAAATATACATTTTGTCAAAATAAAACTCAATCTCCTTTGGCCACTGCAGTTGTCCTTGTCCCAATCTTTATACCCTTCTATCTGAACCTACACGGGGCAAATCTACCGTGCTAAGCATATAGCTTAGTGAGAAAAATCAACTAAACAGGATATAAGTTGACAATTATTTCAAACATTCATCCAAACATTCATATATTCAAAATCACATCAGATAATAAGCAGTGTTTACTTATCCATTTCCAAAATGAACTAAAATATCATGAATCTCATAACAAGACAGAACATATCAGAACAGGTTACACTTTTTCTTCAGCGTAAAACTTACCAATTTCAAAATTGAATATTATTATATCAGAACAAAACTTGTCTATAATAAATCAGAATTTTCTTATTTTAGAATAGAGCTCAGATGTTTCAGATCAGAGCTTATTTATATCAGAACTGGACATATAACAAAATACAAAACAATTTAGTCTATTAATCCTCTATACAAATGTGGGTAACGGGACTAATACAGGAGATACCATGATTGGTATCACAGAACATGAGAGACTTAAGTCTTAATAACTGAAGAAACCAAAGTGTCAATAACAGGAGACACTAAAGTGTCAGTAATAAGAGACACCAAAGTGTCACAGGAGCAGCTGTAGACCCTTCTAGGCATGTCTATTTACCCACGACTAGGACTTAGCAGTTTTAAAATAAAACAGGTTCATTTCAAAATTCTCATATGAGAAACATATTGCAACACATACTAATTTACTCCATTTTGTTCAAGTTGACATAATCACCGATTTTCAAACAAACTAACATGTCATACAATTACAAGTATGTGCAATAATGCATCAATAGAGGTATTGAGTTATCACCAATTAGGTATCATCAAACAAATAGAAAGCAATCCCAACACAATCCCATCTATGAAACTCCTCAGACAAATAATGGTCCAGAATTATCATAATATTATCACAGAAATTCCCAATTCACATACATCTATATTCAATTCATAATACATAAGCCTTTGGAACTCATTCATTCATGATCACACTAAGCAATTCAACATTGTACACCATACATCCTTTACATTATCATCTCAATTAATTATGCATAATTAACCTATCTATTTCTCAATTCACCTTATACAGTCATCAATTACACAAAATCTCATTTATTTTCACCTTCCTAACCATTTCCCACAATTATGGGATAAGGGACCCGAAACCTCAAAACAGTTGTTTTCACAAGACAGGTTTCGGGTCAGTTTTGTATGGCCATTTTAAAATAGCAAATGAGGTTTTTGGGTACAAAGTTCTCTAAAAAATTGCTCCTCTATGTCTTAAGTTTCTAATGAAATAAAAATCATTCAAATTGGTTCATTATTCCATGATTTATACCCAAAATACTACATACTGTTCTCAGCCATAGACAACAACTAGAATGCAAATTCAAGCTAAATTTTAAAACTTAATGATAGAAATAAAATTCGATTCCTTCATGAAAGTTGTAGCTAAATGTTGGAAAACTAATTTGATATAACATAATCTAGATGTGATGCATATTGAAAATAATATTTTTGACAATTTTCAATACCATAATGAACATTAAAGGGAGGACAAAAGACAAAGCAAAATCATGAGCTGATTTAAAGATTTTTTGTAAAAGGAATGAGTTACATAAAGATCTTTGAACCAGTAAATATCCAAAATCATGTTATACTTTGGACAAAAAGTAGAAGAAAATATTGTGTGAATGGTTGAAAAGTCTAAAGTTTCCCGATGGTTATGTTTCAAACTTGGCAAAGTGTGTGGACATGTGGAAGTACAAATTATTTGGAATGAAAAGTCATGATTGTCATGTGTTTATGCAAAGGATAATTTCAATTGCATTTCGAGAGTTGCTATCGAATAACGTTTGGGAAGCAAAAACATAATTAAGCTTTTTTTTCAAAAGCTTAACATCATCTGAAATTAAGTTTAAAATGGAAAAATTGGAAAGGAAAATTTCACTAATTTTGTGCAATTTAGAAGGGATATTTCCTCCAAGCTTCTTTGAATTTATAGAGCATCTACCTGTCTATTTAGCACACGAGGCTAAACTAGCGGGTTCAGTCTAATATCGTTGGATGTGTCCATTTGAGAGGTATGTAATTCAACAAAAATGATTGTAATTGAAGTCATATTATCATGTTTTCATAACTAAATTCGTGTAACCCTATTCGCTCATATAGGTATTTGCATCACTTGAAGAAAAATGTGAAGAACAAGGCTAGAGTTGAAGGTTCGATATGTAATGCTTATTTAGTGGAGGAAGCTAGTACATTTTGTTCACATTATTTTCAGCCGTATGTTCACACAAAAGAAAGAAAAGTTCCTCGTAATGATGATGGGGGAGGAAATAGTGATGATGATGATAACTTATCCATTTTCACATATCTTGGACAGTCATATGGATGTTCAATAAGAAGAATGTTAACAGAGGAAGAAATTAAGGCTGCCCATGGTTAGATTTTATTGAACTGTGAAGAGGTTCAATCTTTCATGCAGTAAGTATTAGGTGATTATTTAGGTTTTGAAATTTAGTATTATTCATAACTGAAATATATAATAATATTTTTAGATTATACGAGGAATTATTACGTGAGCTCATACTCGACAAATCATAGGATGATATTAATAAAGAAGTTAGAAGACACTTTTCTCAATGGTTTAATCAATATGTAAGTTTTTACTTACAAATATTGAAATGATTTAATTATAAGATTTAAGTGTTTAAATGACATAGTATACCATTTAATATAATATTTTCTTTTTTTTAGGCTTTATAAAATTCAATAGAGAATAAGTTCATATGTGATCTTACAGAATATTATGATCATAGCATAGCAACAATAAATAGTGGAGTTTGCATACAGGGAGAATTGATTGATTACTATGGTAAAATTATTGAGATACTTGAAATTGAGTACCCTGCATTGCCAATAAAGCAAACTGTGATATTTAAGTGTGAGTGGTTTGATCCAACTCCAAATGTTGGTACAAAAGTGCATAGCCCATACAATGTAGTTAAAATCAACAAGTGAAGAAGATTTCGACATTTTGAACTTTTTGTGTTGGCAATGCAAGTAATCCAGGTATATTATGTCCCTTTTCCTAGCTTATGACAAGATAAGTCAGATTGGTTGGCTGTTTGCAAAGTTAAACCTAGAGGTGTTTTTGAATCATGTGGAAAAGGCGAACAGAGAATTAAAAGTGAAAAGTTTCAGGAAGAGGCTTATGAAATAAATGCATCTGTCGTATATAAGGATAATGAACCTTTGAACAATCTATGTAATGAATATGTTAAAATTTTATCTAGAGAGGATGAGGAGGGCTAGAGATTTGAAGAAGAGTTTGAGTTTGATTCAAATTCTTCATAATAAGAAGATGATTTTGATTTACAATTAAGTGATATTAGCGATTAATTTTATGTTTATAATTGAATATTATATGAACAAATCAATTATTTCCTTTTCAATATATTGTATAAATTATTGAAATGAAATTGTAATATTTCTACAAACTTCATTTAAATATTAATTTCAGGTTGAAATATGACACCAAAGAGAAGACAGGATATTCTGCGACCAAGATTCAGACTACGATTCGGAGGTACTTACTGTACAGGTGAAGAATCTCATGGTGTAGCAGCTAGAGATGAAATACCTCCTCCCCCTCCACCTACTACACTGGCAGATGAGACTACACCATCTACTTCTCCTACATCATTTACTACCCTTATACCGACAGAGATATTAGGGGTAAATAATGCGAATGAAGGAGACAGCCGCTAGCCTAGAGCTGAGGGACCCGATGGATGAAAATGCATCACAATTGTCAATAACATGTAAGTGAAAATACATGAACCATTATATGTTTATAATTAAGTTATAGGTTTAAATTTTAAAAATGTTATAAATTTATTTGTTTTTATATTAGGTTATTTCCATCTGGACCTTATTCAAGAAATATGACATCAAAATTTATGGAGAAGATTGATCCTGAGGGCTATGTATGGAAGAATATCTCTTAGAAGACAAAGGAATTTTACTATCACGAGTTTGAGGTATAACAAAAATTATTATTTTCTTTTTTAATTAACATTTTATACATTAATTTGATAAATATCATTACATCAAAAGTATTTATCGAATATTTTTCTTTTTGTTACAGAAAGATTTTTTTGGGATTCTCAATTTGACGGAATCATCTATAGAGTATAGGAGAGACGAGTGCGTACACGTTATTGCGACTTCTTTGTTGTGATACACAGGGCGGGTGTACGACTGCCTTACATTTCTGAAGAAATATGGAGTCGTTGGCTACAGTATTGGACATCATCTAAGGCTATGTCCGTTTCACAGCATAATTCAGTCAATAGACATAGAGGATCAGAGGGAGAGAGTCTTACCATACATACAGGAGGATCTATTACCTACCAAGAACATGTAAAGAGACTTGTAAGTATTTATAATTTACAGTTATATTCTCATTTCTTTTCTTTACTGGATTTTAATTGAATTTGATGTGTTAAAATTTGGAATGAAAATATGTGTTTCTTGTTGAGAATGATAATGTGATAAATGTCTGGTGTCATATATGGCTATGTTTTTAGTTTTTTTTCTTTGCTCAACAGGGGTTAGAGATCATAAAAATAGACAAAACTCTGCCAAAATTTTTATAAATTCTAATTCACTTATAATTAACATTTTATTCTTATGCAGGAAAAGTCTATGGGCATAAGGCCTACACCTCATTAGCTATTTCTACACACTCACACTAAGAAGCATGACGATGTGACATTCATCAACAGTCATTGTAGAGAACTCAATGTGTGTGAATTTATGGCTTAATATTAATAATGCTTAATAATTATTACTTACTAAAATAAACATTACTTTTTAATAAGACCAAATATAAGAAAGTATTGAACGACGGTCTCAGCAATCTGAAGATATTGATGAGACTGAAACTTATTTTCATACAGTGGGTGGTAGGGATCGTCATGGGAAGATATTCGGCTTAGGTTCATTTGCGAACACATGTTATTCGCAATCCTCCACGTCCAGTACAGCAGCATCTAATAGACGATCCACCATTAATGAAGTGCAAGAGCTTCGGGGCACAGTGCAAACATTGGTGACTCGATTACAACAATCGATACAGTACATCACTCAGCTCCGTCAGAAGATGGATGAGTTGAAGCGTAATCCTCCTTTTGAGATTGACATTGAGCGTATTATGGATGATTTTATATTCATGTGCTTTTTTGTGGGTAATGATTTTTTGCCTCATATGCCTACATTGGAGATTCGTGAGGTTTGTAATTTATCTATTTATGTTCATTTAATTTTTTCATTTTGCATCTGTGCTTCATTGTCTCAGCTTTTTACATTGCAACGGTTTGGTATTGATATGCCAAAAATAGAACTGATAGTTGTTCTTTTTCTAGGATGCAATTAACTTGCTGATGGTAGTATATAAGAAGGAACTTATGGTATTGGGTGGATTTTTGACTGATGCAAGCAAGGTAAGTGACTATATGGTCTTAATTAACTTTCACTTTTCTCCGTAGACTTTTCTGATTTGTTCATTTTTTTTAGGTCCTTAGCCAAATTTGGATAGGGTTGAGCATTTTATTCAAGTAGTGGGATCCTATGAAGACAAAATATTCCAGAAAAGAGCACATCTACACCAGGTTAATGATGTGTATAGCATATTGAATGTTTTAAATCACGATGGCATACTTTGTATGGATTCTTTAGTGAACTATTTTGAGATTGCACATTTTTCATACATACATGTAGATGTGGGCAAGTAAGTTCTTCCGCCTATCTGTATCTTTATTATTATTATTTTGTTTGATATGAGTTGCCATGTTAATCTACAAAAGCACGAAGTAGAGAGATTTAAGCGTGAAAAGGGACAAACTAAAAGAGGAGATGATGCTGAACCTCAAGCTCTACGTGAATCTTTGGTTCTAATTGCTCAATTTCGTGGTTCTCGTCTTGCTTCAAGTACTTCTCCTTCACCTTATCAGCAAGGAAGAACATAAGACCTTCATGTTAGGAGCAGTCAATATGGTACATCTGAGGTAAAGGATTTTCTACTAGGAGCCATAAAGTTGCAAAATTCTCTTCTTCAGGCTAAATATAATCTGGAAATAGAAGTATGCTTTACAGCTTATGGAGATGCACTTTAATGTAATTCTGACTCCTCCAGTCATTCTTAGGGCTCATACTCGTCAGATTATGGTATGAGTAAGATTGGCAAGGAGTTAAGAGTGCATTTATTTACCTCTTACTATTAATCAATCAACTCTTGTTGGATGCTTAACTAGGAGCAGTCAAACTAATTCAATTTCCTTTTCGTTTTTAGGTTTGTGAAAACAAAACAGAATTGAAGGCTAAGTTTAAGGATATCTTAAAGAGAAATATGATATTTTTAACTCTGAAGCTGCAGAAGAAGACAAGGTTTGGGTTGTTTCAAATCTTGATAAGTAATTCATATTTTGCAAAAAATTATATAATTGCTTCTATTCTGTCATTAAGATATTGAATAGAAGAGTAGTTGAAAATAGGTAGAAAACATATCTTTTAAGTTACGCGTTATGTACTGAAACTTCTGTGAATTGATGATGTGTGCAAATGCACATGGTGGCCATTTCTTTTAGTGGAATTACAATGTTGCATTTGCTATACTCGTGCTAATAATGTATGGCAAATATTCTAGGTTCTGCTTTTGGTTATGAAGTGGATTGTGTTTCTCATCTTTTACAAGTGCAATGATAATGAATGGTTTTTATTTTCAGATTAAATTGGGAGAACCTAGGTGGGTGGAAGGAAAGGTATTACAATGAGAATTTTTCAGCAAAATCTCTGGAAGAATGTGAAAGTATACGACGAGATGTTGTAAGTTTTAAAATCTAAATTATTTTCTTTTTATCTTAAAAAATGATGGAGTTCTATTTATTAGTTAACATCCATTTGAGTAGGTTCGGAAGTACACAGAAGGGCTATTTTGGGTTATGCATTACTACTATGACGGTGTTTGCTCTTAGACATGGTGACTCGTCTTGAATTTTATCTATTCCTTGTTTTTGATTCTTTTCTCGCTATTAATGGTCCTGTTTTTCTTTAGGCTTGTATATTTTATCCAAAAATGAAGTTTAAAAACCTTTAATAGACATTTTGGTGGGAGGTGGTGTTCAGGTGACAACAACCATGCCATGAGTTTGGTTAATGTTTGGTGAGAGGTCTATTATGAAACGTGAATTATGTTAGCTTAGTTTTTAAAGGGAATTTATGACATATTGTATACGAATTATCTTCTATTGGATCAATAAGTTATCCTATTTTGTTTTTACATACTGCAGCTGGTTCTTTCATTTCATTTTGGACTCTCTATACCCTCCTAGGCATCTAGTTAGTCCTTAAGGGCAAAAATGGAATAAATATATCGATACTTCAAATCAAAGTGGTAGTTACAATAAGTGATGTAAGTACTGTGTAATAACTTAACAAAAGTGCTGATTTATTATAACAATATGTAGATACATATTTTAAATTAATTGGTAAATTTTATTATAATAATATGCATGTGAGTGATCTTAAAACAAATGCACAAGGAAAATTGTAAGCTTATTTTTTACTTAAAAATGGTAGAGTTTTTTGACATAAAAATTGTCTAAAAGTGAAAAATATCAACAAAGAAAAGCATCCAAAAGCTTACACAAAGTTTCTAAAATAACATTTACGTGTCTAAGAAAACTGTCAAAAATGTATGTTTTCAACGCATCTATGTATAGATAGATTTTCAATGCTTAGATTTTCAAAATTAGATGCTTAAAAAATATTTTTTTGACGCATTTATATGTCTAAGAAAATTGTCAAAAATAGTTTTTATAATACTTTTTTTTCACGCTTTATAAAGCGTCTAAAATTATTTTTAAGTCACAAAAAATGTCTAAAAACTCCACATTTTGGGTCTTTAAACTCCATATTTTGTTGTAGTGTCTCATTCACTCTCTCGATTTGTTGCGAGATGACAATTAAAAACAGCAATCAACAATGACAATTACATTCAATTCAATAAAATAGGAGTTCAACATAATAGTTCCAAAAGCAATCCTTAAAATAAAATCAGCCTAATATAGTCTCCATAACATCATTAACATTCAAATAATCCATTTTTTACAAAGAATAGAAGAGATTAAAATTATAGAAAATTGAATAGAAGGATTCCTTCTCTTCTTTACCAAAATCTAGAATTTTGGTATTGATGTGCTATTTTGCTCAATCTTGATTATGATCCTTGTCTTCAGTCCTTCCTCATTTCTCCAAACATGTGTTCTTCACTCAATGATGGTGTTTCTATAGGTGGGTGTCGTCCCACTTAAGATGGAGACTTAATTCCCTTTTTATAGTCCAAAAATCCTAAGTTTAATGAACCCTCGTAGATTGCGTCAAATTCCCACGAGCGTGGGAATTTGTCACAGACGCATCTCTCATTTTCTTTTGTAATTCTCATGTGACGTGGGAATTTACATGATTCTCACAAGCGTGGGAGCGTGGTAATTTGTCACAGACGCATCTCTCATTTTCTTTTGTAATTCTCATTTGACGTGGGAATTTGCATGATTCCCATAAGCGTGGGAATTTCTCACAGATGTACTCCTCATTTCTTCTCCTCTTTGATCTTTAGTTCACCCTCCAACTTGCTCCTTCTTTCTTCCTACATAAAAATAGTCAATTTTTGCCCTCAATTAATATCAAACACACAAGAACAACTGTTGTCCCTGAGTCTCGGTCCTTATTTCGTGGCGACAAGGCGCCAAAATTAGAGGAATTTTTAAAATAAAAAAGTATATATAAATAAAATTAACATCAAGATAAAAAGAATTAAATTTCTTAGTAGGAGTAAAAACAAATATATAAATAAACAAATAAAAATGAAAAAATCACGATCGTGATACTAAAATGTCACGACCATGAGAGGGAGGAGGAGTCGCGATCGTGCTTGAGCACGATCACTACTTTTGGTGAATAGTGGGTTCGTTGCGATCGTGCTTGAGCACGATCGCTACTTTCCTGACTACACATTTCTACTTCAAATTACCATAACTTTCAATCCCAAACTCTAAAAATTTCAAACTTTATGTTTTTAGAAAGCTAAGAGAAAGATATACAACTTTCATGAAGACAACTTTGTCGAATTACGCCTAGATCAATATAGTTTGTTCATTTAAGTTTCAGAACACACTTCTTTCCCTTTTTCTCTTATTCTCTCATATATCAATATACATTCTATGCAATTTCCAAAAGACCCAAAACCAACAGTGCAATCCATACATACAAAACTTCCTTAAAACAATTTACTTTAGGTAAATCTATTCAAAAGCCATTGAACAACTAAAAATTTTATTTCCACCAAAAAATATAACAATTTATCAGAAGAGGAATTTTGACATAAACAGAAAAAAATTCTTCAACTCTTGTTGTCATTCATTTCTCAAGTAAAACAGGGTATGTACATTGCTTCCATTACATATCAAAATTCACATCAGTAGCATAATACAAAAATACGACATAGATGCTCATGCCTAACATGCTTATAAAGCTACCAAAAAAATTGATCCAAACTAACTTAGTTACAAATGATGGAAATTCTTGGAGATTTGCCAAAGTTTTGCAAGGTTCACTATTGATCTGTTGATTCTTGCACCTGAGAAGTGGAAAATGATAGGGTGAGCTGGGAAGCTCAGTAGTTAATACGTTTTTAGCCATCAGTGATGAGCCACACACACACACAAAATCAAACATATTTATACACACAATATCCAGTTCACAGAACACATACTTAAAAATTTCAGTCACATAAATCATATCATATATTTTTTATTTTCATTCATCATAATGAAACATTTAATCATATATCATGCTAAGCAAATCACAATGAAATGAACAAACAATATGGCTCGAGAGAATCCTATAAAATAGAATGGCGAAATCGAAGTTTACACCATGAATAGAATGAGTCCATTTTCGGAGCTTATGTGCCACAAGCGAGTAGCTGGGAGAAGGCTTTAGGTCAACGTGCATGTGACAAACAAAATGTTATCTCTCTTGCCCACATAAGCAAATTTCTATTGCTTACATATTTCATATCATATTCATATTTTCATGCTTCTTAAATTTTCTGTTTTTCATCAATACAAAAGCTGCAGAATTCTTACAAAGAAAATATGATATTAAAATTCACAGAACATTTTTCCCACATTCACAATGATTCAAAAGAAGCATTTATACACACAAAATTAGGTTATACAACTCATCACCACAAAAACTATAAACATATTACCCACCTCTTTACTTATAAATCTAAGCTCAAACTTGTCTTTCGTTTTGTTCATGATTTCGACTTTTCTTGGTTCCCTTCAAAAAAAAATATTTTTCATTCAATCAATATACATAACTAGAACTTACTTAAAGCTATATTATCCAAAAATAAGTTTAGACTTAATCTACTCTTAGTTTATCTAACTAGAAGAACTAAGATCAATTTAAAAGTTCATAAAAATCTAAGAAAATAATTCTCTTGCTTCTCTTCTTTCTCTCTTCATTTTTAGCACATAAAACCTGTCTTTTTTACTTCCTTCTTCTATCAAAACAAGAAGAAAAGATAGAGGTTACCTAACAAAAACTTAGCTGAATCTTCTTATTCTTTTTCTATTTCGGTTTCTTCTTCTCTTCTTCTACTTCTTTCTTCATTTTTTCTTCTCTCTCTCTTTCTTATTTTATATGACTCTCCCTTTTTCCTAACCTCTCAAACATGTCTCTCCCTTACACGACTCTCTTCCTCTTTCTCTAGTTTCTTATAGGTTCTTCTACAACTTCTCTCTTTGTTTCTTTCATACACGATTTTTCTTCATCTTCTTTTCTTATAAATTTTAAGACAAATTTTAGCTTTCCAAACTTACCCTTCCATATTTACTCTAATATCTTTTAACTCCTTAACTTAATTCTAACTCTTCCTTTTAATCCATGCAACCATATGTAATTAAAAATATTCATAAATAAACTCCATAAATTTCTAATTCAAAAATTCTAATTTTTACTCATGACTAAACGCCAACAATTTCTCATTTAATAATTCTAACTTCAAAGAAAAGTTCAGGGTCCAACAATTCTCCCCCTTAAAGAATTTCGTCTTCGAAATTATTACCTAAGTCGTCAAACAAATGGGGTAATGTTGTCTTATGTTTTCCTCAATCTCCCAAGTAGCTTCTTTACTCGAATGATTTCTTCCAAATGACTATATCAAACGAAATCGCTCGATTTAGTTGCTCATTCAAATACCCTACTATCTTAACTGGTTCCTCAATATATCTCAGATTTCTTACAATTTCACTACCTTTTTACCGAACTACAACACTTTTATCTTCTACTTACTATTCTATATCTCTTCAGAGTTGATCCACTTAACTCTTTTGTTTTTCTTGAGTCGCGTAAATTTTACCACAGATCAATTTTCACGTCATATGCAATCATTCACTTGCATTTATCATATACAATCACTTTCACAGTTCAATTTTATCAGACCTAAGTTCCTTTAACAATAACAACAATATCACCTTAAATTCATGAACCTAATAATATAGGTAGGCTACTTTACATTAAACAACATTTGTGCACTCTCTATAGCATATTCAACTTCTCATGCCTGAGTCCTGTTTCTAACTGACTCCAATAATCACTTCTGATTTGTTTAATAGTCATTCATTCCTAGAAATGGAACATTTAATTTACGTGATATGATTAAATAAAACATCTCTATCATAAAAGTTTTCTCACCTCAATTATCTACATTGTTTCCATAATCTTTATCAATCAATTATATTTATCATTGTTGTTTCAGCCATTCTTAATACCTTAATAAGATAAATTTCAACTGTTCATAATATTTCAATAAAATCAATTACTATCACACTTTACATGATCAAAATATTCTTTATAATAAAGCTCAATGAAACAAGAGGCATATTCATTTACTCTTATAGTTTGGTATGTACCATTAAGATCATTACATCTTATATAGAAATGTATTTTTGACAGGTCACCAGTTAATATCTCATGCTAATGATACTTCAATGGTAATTGATTATGAACAATCTCTGAATATCCTATGACCATTCAAAAGTTACTTCTCTATAGTAGTTACCTTTTCAATATAACCACCTAATCCCATACTTCCGTTGCATTACTCTGATTCAACTCATGATTTTAAGTATAGGGATCATAGATTACTTCCTATACCATATCCAAATATAGATTTCATATATGCTCGATCACGTTATCCACTAATGAAACCATATTATCGGATATGCACTCATAACAATTGGTCAACATAACCTTAAGAACTTTTACATATATCATTATCATTTATTTCATCTTTCATACGTATGTTCTTAATCAATTCAGAATTATAGACACATAACCATCTTGAAATTCTGATCTCAAATCCACTAAAACAATCTTATACCATATCATAACTCTTATCAAATTAATTAAACAATCATTTTAAATTCTGAATTCAACCTTTTATTTCCACTTTACTTGTACACTTTAAATCTTGGCATTTTTACCTTTATCTCTATTTCTTTCTCAATCAATTCATGAAAATATATTCACATCCATGTCAATTGAAGTACATATCTAGAACAAAATTTCGTTACCATATTCGCTGACATAATCAAAAATACTAAATCTATGTCTAACATATCGGACTACGTAGTATTTCTTATTTCTATGTATCCACAAACTTTCATTGTCTTACACTCTGACAAATCACCATTCTTCTCATTGTTTCTAATAGCTCAAACTCTTAACGAAAGTTCATACATGTAACTCATACGGTTACAATTATTGGGATTCTATACTTATCAATACCCTTCTCTAATGGTGGGGAGTCAGGTGCAGCAGGTCCTTAAAAAACTCCTCGTGTTCTTCTACGAGGTGATATTTTACTCCTTCAATAAAAATATTATCATTTAGCTTACTTTTTATTTTAATCTTATTTTCTACATGTATGCATTATATGCATATCACTTAATGCAATCAATAAACTCAACAATGCAAAAAAATAATTTAACAATATAAACACTTTATCACACATCATATATTTCATAATATAACATATTCTAAGCCTAGGGATCCTTAGAAACCGTAGGCTCTGATATAAAAAATGTTGGCCCCGAGTCTCGGTCCTTATTTCATGGTGGCAAGGCGCCAAAATTGGAGAAATTTTTAAAATAAAAAAGTATATATAAATAAAATTAACATCAAGATAAAAAGAAATAAATTTCTTAGTGGGAGTAAAAACAAATAAATAAATAAACAACTAAAAAATGAAAAAATCATGAGCGTGATACCAAAATGTCACGGCTGTGAGAACAAAGTCATAGCTATGAGAGGGAGGAGGAGTCGTGATCGTGATTGAGCACGATCGCGACTTTTGGTGAATAGTGGGTTTGTCGTGATTGTGCTTGTGCATGATCGCGACTTTCCTGACTGCATACTTCTACTTCAAATCATCATAACTTTCAATCCCAAACTCCAAAAATTTCGAACTTTATGTTGTTAGAAAGCTAAGAGAAAGATCCACAACTTTTATTAAGACAACTTTGTCAAATTCTTCCTAGATCATTACAGTTTATTCATTAAAGTTTTAGAATACATTTCTTTCCCTTTTTCTCTTATTCTCTCATCTATCAATATACATGCTATGCAATTTCCAAAAGACCTGAAACCAACAGTACAATCCATACATACAAAACTCCCCTTAAAACAATTTAATTCAGATAAATCTATTCAAAAGCCATTGAACAACTAAAAATTTTATTTCCAACTAAAAATATAGCAATTTATTAGGAGAGGAATTTGGACATAAACAGAAAAGAAATTCTTCAACTCTTACTGTCATTCATTTCTCAAGTAAAACAGAGTATGGACATTGCTCCCATTACATATCAAAAGCCATATCAAGAGCATAATACAAAAATACGACATGGATGCTCATGCTTAACATGCTTATAAAGCTACCCAAAAAAATGATCCAAGCTAACTTAGTTACAAAAGATGGAAATTCTAGGAGATTTGCCAAAGTTTTGCAAGGTTCACTATTGATCTACTGATTCTTGCACCTGAAAAGTGGAAAATGATGGGGTGAGCTAGGAAGCTTAATGGCTAATACGTTTATAGCCATCAGTGATGAGCCACACACACACACACGCAAAATCAAATATATTTATACACACAAAATCCAGTTCACAGAACACATACTTAAAAATTTAAGTCACATAAATCATATAATATATTTTTTGTTTTCAATCATCATAACAAAACATTTAATCATATATCATGCTCAGCAAATCACAATGAAATGCATAAACAATATGGCTCGAGAGAATCTAATAAAACAGAATGGAAAAATCGAAGTTTAAACTATGAATAGAATGAGTCCATTTTTCAGAGCACATGTGCCACAAGTGAGCAGCCGAGAGAAGGCTTTAGGTCAATGTGCATGTGATGAACAGAATGGCATCTCTCTTACCCACATAAGCAAATTTCTAATGCTTACATATTTCATATCATATTCATATTTTCATGCTTCTTAAATTTACTATTTTTCATAAATACAAAAGCAGTAGAATTCTTACAAAGCAAACATGATATTAAAATTCACAGAACATTTTTCCCACATTCACAATGAGTCAAAAGAGGCATTTATATACACAAAATCAGGCAATACAACCCATCATCACAAAAACTATAAACATATTACCCACCTCTTTACTTATAAATCCAAGCTCAAAATTATCTTTCCTCTTGTTCATGATTTCGACTTTTCATGGTTCCCTTCAAAGAAACATATTTTTCATTCAATCAACATACACAACTAGAACTTCTATAAAGTTATATTATCCCAAAATAATCTTAGACTTAATCTAATCTTAATTTATCTAACTAGAAGAACTAAGATCAAGTTAAAAGTTTATGAAAAATCTAAGAAAATAATTCTCTTAGTTTTCTTCTTTCTCTCTTCATTTTCGGCACATAAACCTATATTCTCTACTTCCTTCTTCTATCAAACAAGAAGAAAAGATAGAGGTTGCCTAAAAAAACTTAGCTGAATCTTCTTCTTCTTCTCTTTCTGTTTCGATTTCTTCTTCTCTTCTTCTACTTCTTTCTTCATTTTTTTATTCTCTCTCTCTTTCTTATTTTACATGACTCTCTCTTTTTCCTAGCCTTTCAAACATAAAGAGCCCTTACACAACTCTCTTCCTCTTTCTCTACTTTCTTCTAGGTTCTTTTACGGCTTCTTTCTTTCTTTCTTGCTTACACGATTTTTCTTCATCTTCTTTTCTTATAAATTTTAAGACAACTTCTAGCTTTCCAAACTTACCCTTTCATATTTACTCTAATATCTTCTAACTTCTTAACTTAAATTTATCTCTTCATTTTAATCCATGCAACTATATGTAATTAAAAAAATATTTATAAATAAACTCTTTACATTTCTAATTCAAAAATTCTATTTTTTATTCATGACTAAACGTGAACAATTTCTCATTTAATAACAACAATAACAATGAAAATCAAACTTAACAAAAACATACAAAATGCATCCTAGACTAGAATAATAATCAACAATTATGCTAGAAAACATATGCCAATTACCTATAAAAACATATCCTAATACACACCTATCATAAACCCCTTTAAGCCTTTAACCTTGTTTGTTTCTGTATTAATCACCTTACATTAAAACCCAAAAACCTACTAGCCTTATCCTGTCACAAGTTTAATGAAGTACTAAGTAAGCTTTTAGTGTCTATAATTTAGGGACTTTTGTTTTGTATTGTATTCTGAGATATTTTTAAAGGTACTTCTACTCATGTTTTATTGATATATGCTACTATTGTTTCATATTGCTTTTAGTTTATTCAAGTAAAAAAAGAAAAGAAAAGAAAAAAGATAACAAAAAGAAAAAAAAGAAGAAAAAGAAAACGAATAAAACATAGTAACATTAGTTAGTAATGAGTAGTTGTAGTCAATGATATTCATAGGTTTATAGCAGAATTTGTAATTGGTTGTCCCTTTTACTTAGTACTTTGTGAATGCTTATGAGTAAGCCTTTGAATTTTTTTTTTTACCTTACCTTAACCCAAATGCCATTACAACCTAAGTGAAAGCCCTTTTGATCTATGATAACATATATTCTATGTAGTGGAAAATGGGTGTATTTGCAAGCCTCTGGTAGTGTAGTCTCTTAGAGGGAGTCTTGAGTGAAACACCAACCCATCACATACTTGAGTGATATAAGTGAACACCATGAGAAAAGTTCATGTTAATTTTATGCTTACCTTTGATCAATGATGTCTTCATTTGACTTTGTTTATGTGCACTGATGAAAAAAATTATGATACATGTGGTAGCTTGATGTTTGAGTTATTGATGTCTGATGGATTGCATATACTTGATTTTCTTTGAAAATGAATTGGTAGAATATTTTGGTTGCGTTTAAATTGCTTGAGGACAAGCAATAGTTCAAGTGTGGGGGTATTTGATATGAATGAATTATGTTATATTTTCTTATATATTTCCATGTGATTTCAACCCTATTTTGAAGATAAAATGCTTAATTTGTGTTTAATTTGTGTTGATTGCTATGTTAGATATGTTGATATATATTTGAGACAAAAAAGACAAGATTCTAAAGCAAATTGGAGCACAAATGTTTAACAAGGAAAACAGCCCAACACCAAAACGACATCAGCAAAGGAGCAAAACGCTAGTGTTAAATGCCAACGTTAGGGTTGCATGCGATTAAGCTAGCATGAAACACATGCATTTGAGAGCTGCAAAAGGGTAAAACGCAAGAGATGAACAGCAGCAAAGGAGGGACCAAAAACAAGCAACTTAAATCGTCCCATCACGCTACAGGAGAGAGTTGAGAAGGGTGGAGGCGGCTAGTGGCTAGGAGGGCTGGCGTGAAGAGAGAGTAGGCAGCTGGAGTGGCTTGAAGTAAGAGAAGAGAGTGGAGACATGAATAGTGTAAGTGGATTTAATCTTTATTTGTCAAATCAATGAATAGGAATAGGAGTGTGGAGAAAAGAAGCTTACCGTGAGTGAAGAACAAAGGGGTTTTTGGTGGGGATGATTTTTATAGGGTTGAAGCATTTTCTTAGGAGACCCATGGAAGGCTAAATGTCCCAACATCGGTTCAGAGGTGACATTGACACTGACGACCCGCGTTAAGTATATTTTTTTGTTATTTATTTCTCACATTAGAAATTGATTATGTTATCCTACGTTAATTGATTTGAGTTTTGTGTATGGATAATCGGATTTTCGTTGGTGTTCGTTTATTTATGTATAAACCCATAGGGTATTATGAAAGGATGATTTTAATGCGTTCATTGAGTCGTTTGATTGCATACTCATTGCTAGAATTTCGATCTGTAATTATTATATTGAAATTCATTTGTAGCGACTAATGATTTGTAATTATTAGGGATAACATGACCTATGAAAATGACGTATCGTATGAAGTTGTTGCCTTGATTAATCAGTTTTCCTAATTTGTAATGCTACTACCTAATTAAATCTAGATATTGTATCATAGGTTATTCGATGGTTTGGTTTAATTAATGATCGTATCTTGATTAAACAAAACATAAGAAAAAACTTGGGTTAATTATTAACCCACGATTAATAGTTTCTAGGAGAGGTTTGAGAACAATAAATCAATGAAATATGCTTCATTAGGGTGTAGACTGAGATTGAACTAAAGAACCAGATCCCTATAGAATTCCCCAAATTTACCATTTTTCGTATATTTTCTTTAATTTGTTTTTATTAATTAGTTTCATTTTATTTTCTTATTCCAAAATCCAAACCCCCTAATTTCGTAAACACTAACTAATTTCATTTTATAAGCTAACTGAACACTCCTTGTAGGATTGACCTAGACTAACTACCGCTACAGTAGTAGTCTAGTTATTTTATTTTGACTAACGTTACGACAGGCCGGTCAATCCTTCATGTCCCCTAAGTTTATAGAACATTTAAACTTTACTTTACACAACATCCCTTAAGTATTAATTAATTGAATTAATCACCTACAAATGATTTTAATAATATGGTATGTGACATTTTTTACACTTGTGAATTAAAAAAGTAAGTTCTCGTTGTGACTCTTAAGCTTATGGAATTTTTCACCGATAAGCCTCATGAGAACCACATCATGGTTTCTAGCCTACATACCATTCTAGGGGTTTATTATGCTTTACATTATCTGTAAGATCTCAAACTCATTCCAGATATAGTAAATAATTATATACATATACTCATCAATGATTCAAACAAAACCCAAACATAAATACATAGATTATTAAAGAAAAATATAAAAAATCATCAATGATTATAAGAATATTCTAAACAACAATACAAAATCAAGACCTCATTTGCGTTCACACAAAACCCAAATGCATCATAATCGTATTATTAAAGCAACAAATATGGCGAACATTAGTTGGACAACTTACCTATATAGACGGACAACTGCAGACTACAAAGAAGAAGGATGAGCAAAGCTCTTCAACACAAAATAGGGCATGCGAAAAAGAATATTTTGTATTTAATATAATACACTTGTTCAATAGTTTTGTTATATTTTTAATATATTAAAGCAAGCAAATCAGAAAATAAGGCAATTGAGTACAAAAAAATAAGTGCCACCTTTATTTTAATATATTAATACCACAATTGAGTACAAAGAATACCATCATAACGTATAAAGAATACTATGACTCTATAGAAATTATACTACAAATCTATATAAGAAATATCATCATAATATATAAATGAGTACTGTCTTTACTTTAATTTTTCATTACACCATACAAATAAGTATCAACTTTATTTTAATATATTTATACTATAATTAAGTATAAATAGTATCAACATAATATCTAGAGAATACCATGACTACACAATTAGGTGTAAGATATGGTGGTATTTTGGAAGTCTTCTTATCAATAAGATAATGAGAAACTTGCTCCTCTAATTGGTCCAGATGATTTGTAGTGATATCAAAGCATTTTTTAGTTTCCTCAATATCACATTGATCTTAATTTGTACTTCGATCTTGTCCTATATAATTTGGATTATTTTTTGGTATGTAGGAGTGTCTATAGTCTCAATTACCTACCATATACTCCAAGTTAACATATATTCATCATTGACTTTTCTCATCATGTCCACTTTTATCACCTTAAACTCTATGTTAAGTGTAAAAGAACCAAATGTCAAATTCATGACTTTATCATATACAAAAAATTTCTAAGATAACTTGATTAGCATATGTCCTAGAAAATAGCTTATATTCATTGTTTTTCTATATTCTTTAAGTATATTGTAAAGAACAATCTAAGGTTTCATGATGCTTTCACCATAATATGCTTTAGATATAATAGATCACAAGGTATAACCATGCCATTCTTTTTAGATCTCCTTATAATGGAATATATGATGACATAGTGCAAGTAACGAACAACAACATATGTGATTTCCCTATTTATGGACCCAGTAGGAGAATAGATGAATTTATCCTACAATATCCTATTATATTTTAGTATTTACCTCAGGGAGATCATTTAATCGTAGTTTATCCTTAGATGGAACAACTTTGGTTTGGTATAAAGATCAAAACCCATACTTCACTACAAACTCATTAAATGGCATGTTATAGTTTTTGTTTCATAGCAAAAAGCTAATGACACGTTTATCATTCAAGCCTAAAGTTTTATGGACTTAATTAATAAAACTTCTAAAGCAATTTTATTATAAAACAACTCTTCCATTTTAAAGAATTTAGTGATTCCTTTTGCTTAACCATCATAATGAAATAGCACATATTTTAAGGAAAACTGGATGGGGAACATTTAAAGGAAAAAATTGAGCATTTAATACAAAATGGTGGGTATTTGAAAGTACATGGGATAAGAAAGCTTGAACACAAGAGATTACTGGGAGGGGCAAAGGTGGGTGAGTTTTTATCAAACTAAAGAGAAAAGAAAATTCACTAAATATTTTGTATAAAAATAAATGGAAAAAGATAACTCATCAAAATACCATAGATGTATAAAAACGTATATCACCTTTACTTTAATATGCAAATACCACAATTAAGTACAAACAATACTATGACTTCTTCAAAACAAAAAAAAAAACCCTAATTGATAGTTGTTTTAAGTAATACAAAATAATATCTATTATCCCAACTTTTTAAGTAATATTTAAAGTTGTTAATTATTATAACCATGAATTAACTTCCTTAATAGTTGATTAACCAAGTCTCACCAACATTCCTAAGAGACATTTTTCGTTTTTAGAAAAAGAAGATATGATATCCTTAAGAGACATTTCATTGAGCAATTTATAGGCAACCCGAATTCTTCTCTACTTAACAACAAAACCATTGTATTTTTCCATTATTCACCAACATAACACGTTCAAACAAATAATGAATCAACCACAGCTCAAAAAATGCAGAATATTGCCACAAAAATGAGCCAAGTGATGTCTATATAACATTTAACAACAAAATTTCTCACAGAAAAAAAAATCCCAAGAGCTACTAAATGGATGACTAATCTCGACTTAACTGAAGACAATGGAAGATTGACGAAAGCAAAGCATGGACGATGGCTAGTAGATGGTGGAAGGGAGAAGACAGACAGTGATAAAGAAGAAATCAATGAAAAAACAACGCAGGGGAGAGGGAAGGGAGTCTTCGAGTGGGTTTAAATTTTTACGAAAACACCAAACGATGTCGTTTTCATTTTATTAAAAACGTTGAGGCCGAAGACCCAACGATGAGGTTTAACTTTAATTTTTACCGACGAAATGTACTTTCCGTTGGTAATTTATTGACTAACATTATTCTAACGGTACACCTCGAACCTTATTTTGTCACAAACCATTGTGGCCTATTTTTGTGACAGCCTTCACAATTCCGTAGCTATATTCTATCGACAAAATAGCAGGGATAATTTTCCTCCTTCATTATCAACAAATATTTTGTTCGTCAAAAAATGCCATTTTTTCCAACAACATTACCGATTAATAATCAAATTTCGTCGCTTATTTACTACGATAATCTTTCCGTCGGTAAGTTATAATTTTCTTGTAGTGATTCTAAGCTTATCATCTAGTAAACACCTATAAACACACTAAAACACTTATCAAATTATAGTATAAACTACACCTACTAGTGATGCAACTTTTAATAATTTAAATGCAACTTTTAAATCGCTTTGATGTAAGCTTCAACTTTTTCAGGTTTAACAATTTAATGTTTTATAAATAATTTAGTTGTTTGTATACAACTTTTTATTTATATATACTCTTTTGATACAATTTGTAATTATTCAAATACAAATTTTCAATCACAAATACCTTTTGATATAATTTTCATTAGATATAATTATTTTTAATATGATTTATATACAAGTTTTAGTTATATAAATATAATTTTTAATTGTTTAGTATTTCAAAAGTTCAACTTTTAATAATTCAGACGCAGCATCTCAATTACAAGCATCGTTTGGATACAAATTCTAACTTTCCAAATTAAGCATACGAGTAGCCTTTTTAATGAATTAGACAAAGATTAGAGACCCCATTCGACAGTATCCCATTTAACTTTCCAAATTACTATTATCTTTCTTTTGTTCTAATATTAAAAATAAAAAATTAAATGATTGTAATAAAATAAGGGTAATATATTCTAAAATGCTAATGTTTTTTTTTATATTTTTTTAATTCAGTGTCAAAATTTTTAAAATTTTCGATTAGACGACCAATCTTTTAAAACTCTAATAATTCGATTTAAAAAATAATCACCTTTGTCCATGGAAGCTTTTATGCAAAAAAAATTAATAGACAAGTAAGCAAATACGTGCCTAACTCATAACTCATACATTATAATTCCTACCTTATAACTCACACTCATAGCTTTATAGCCTATAACCAATTTAAGGTCAAAACAATGTATACCATTTTTATGTACCTATTATTCTCTACAAGAATGATTTTCTTACTTTTTGTTATTCGGTTCATTTGTGTCAACAGGAATTGATCTTCATTAGGCTTCTGTTAATTGTGAAATCTCAAACTTATCATGAATGGAAATAGTTTTGGGAAACGTGTTATTTGGAATGGATTTCTTTCTATTACAGCACAGCACCTTGTGTCTGCTACTCTTTATCACTCTTCACCCTCAACTGTTTCTGTTTCTTTCCTTTCTCATCACTTCACCCATCTTATTGTTTACTTTCAAATATCATTACTCTTTTGGTTTGCCTTCGTCGCCTTTTCTTACTTTGGTCCTTCTACTTTTTGGTTGATACTTTTTGCCATTTGAACTTATGACCAAGACAAGATGTGTATCATTGTAGCGGATAATAGGTAGATGAAGATAAAGTGACTCATCTTAAAATAAAATCAGATAGAATACGAGGATAATAGGTAGATGAAGATAAAGTGACCCCTCTTAAAATAAAATAAGTTATAGAATATTTATATATCTTTTACATGTCATGAATTGAGCTGTTGGAATTCTTAAATTTTGATTATTTAATTAAAAATTTTCAGAAGTTTGACATTAAAGTATACTTTTACTGTTTTCAATTTTATAAAAAATATTAGAAAGCAGATGAGATGAGAGAGTGATCCGATTTTCAAAATGAAGACATCTGCCAACGCTTACTCTATTTGGCTTTGTCTCTATCTGTCCAGATCTGTGCTTATATCGACAGATATTTAATTATATATAAACAATAAAAGCTGCTAATTTAAGATCCCTAGAACGATATTAAATAAAAAAGCAATTTTTTCTTCAAAAGAAATTGGACTCGACAGACTGATTTTGCAGATTTTATGGCGGGAGAGAAGAATTACGTCCAACACTGTAAGGGTGTTAACGGCCTCGACAAAGTCGTCCTCCGCGAGGTTCGCGGTTGCTCCGCCGAGGTATATATATATGTCTGTCTGTGTGATTTTGATTCAATCTATAATGGGTCGTCGGAAATTTTTTATTTTGATCAGGGGAAATTGTGCTTTTAATTATGTGGCTTTTTTGCGTTGTTCTGTTTCTGTTTAGAATTATTGGATCTGTAAATTTATGTTGGTTTTTGTTTGTTTTTTCTTAATTTCTCTGATTGTGGGCATATTTATGATGCTGAATCCAACATGAGAGTGTTTGATATTTCAAGCTTCTTACTTCTATCAAATTTGCAAATTTGTTAACTTGGCGGTGGTTATTGATGTTTTGAATTTTCTGGCTCTGCAATTTTTACCCATTCTGTTGATCTCGAGTTCAAACACACTCCCGTGCACTTCTCCATTGTTGTTCTCGCACAGGTGTATTTGTATGGAGGTCAAGTGACATCTTGGAAGAACGAGCATGGTGAAGAA
Organism: Erythroxylum echinodendron; assembly: GCA_027575705.1. NCBI lineage: Eukaryota > Viridiplantae > Streptophyta > Magnoliopsida > Malpighiales > Erythroxylaceae > Erythroxylum > Erythroxylum echinodendron. The sequence goes on along the minus strand of JANZXR010000001.1, from coordinate 16,219,355 downwards.
TTGTTGTTTCTCAGTAGCAAGGTATTTAGTGCAGACAGCCTGCACATTCTATATGATAAAGCAATTCAATTGATTGGAATGATTGTTTTCTTTCTTCAAGTTAGAATGCCACAAACCAGGTTTGATTGATTTCTCGTTGGATATATTTTCCAGTAGAATAGTGTAACTTGACAAACTAAAGAATGGGAAATCTGTGACAATGTGATTCTTGTAGGAATACTTGTGTAAAAACTATTGTGTCTAAATCTTTTACACCTTTGCCAATGTGATTGGAATCAGGAGAGTTTTTTGTCATATATATTCAGCATTATTGGATAGCATTTCTTTGTTCATAAATTGACCTTTTATCATCTAATGCAATCAGTCCTTCATGCAGGCCATATTTAAACCTCCAAAAGCCATTCGTGGAGGTATTCCAATCAGCTTTCCTCAAGTATGTATTTCACTTATTTGTATTAATTGTGATTTTCAATCTCATTTCTTTCATTTTGAAGATGAAGTCTTTGGCATATGCAGTTTGGAAGTCATGGCACTCTTGAACAACATGGATTTGCAAGGAACAAATTATGGACCATTGATACAGATCCCCCACCTTTTCCAACTAACAATTCCAGCAAGGCATTTGTCGATTTACTGCTCAAGCCCTCTGAAGAAGATGTGAAGATCTGGCCTCATAGGTACATAATTTATATTTCAAGGTTGAATTTAGTAAAGTTCAACTATCCCTGCATAGTTTAGGCAATAGGATCTTAATCGACATTGTGAGCAACTGGCTTAGCATTTTTGTTCCCTGTGTGTGCTTTTAAAGGTTTAAAGTTTTAATAAAGAATTCCGTATTGTGTAATATTTTCTGTGAGGTTAGAGATTAGTTTAATTTAGTGGAGTTAGAAAGGGGCTTGTATAATATGCTACGGATCATATATGTTTGACACTGTAGGATCCATGTATTGGAGGGGATTGTCTATTCTATTCAAGGCACATAATGCATTACATTCATTTGCAGATATGAGTTTCGTGTAAGAATAACTCTGGGCCCAGCAGGAGATTTGATGTTGACCTCCCGCATTCGCAACACAAACACTGATGGGAAGGCATTTACATTCACATTTGCCTACAACACCTATTTTTATGTGACTGATATCAGGTTCTTTCTTTGATTAGCTTATATTGTATGCAAAATTTAGATTGTGTGGAAACAGCACCAAAGCAAGCAGTTGAATATCTGTGTAATTATGGGACACATGAAGCTGGTTTGCTTGGATAATTTAATTTCACATACGTTAATCAGTAGAAGTCCATCTTGGCAAGTTTTCAGTTTAAATATTAATGTAAATGTAATTGGCTCAGAGGGTGCAAGTGGTGGCTGTGCAATGGTAGTAGAATTGCTAGACATAATTAATTTGAAAATGTGAAATGAATTATCTTTATTTACCTGAATTGACATGCTAGCCATATCATATAGATGGATTTAGCAGGGGATCATGTTTTAACATTTCCTTTGGATGATTGGTTTCTTGAAATTTGCATTAGAAGTTCTTAATTGTGTAATAGTACCATCTTGTTTGTGTCTAGTGAAGTGCGGGTAGAAGGACTTGAGACATTGGATTATCTGGATAACCTGAAGGATAAAGAACGGTTCACCGAACAAGGAGATGCAATAACATTTGAATCAGAAGTTAGTATCATATTTCTTGGAGATTCTGATGCCATTTTCATCTCCCTATTGATTCCTCTAGTTAATATCGTTTTTCTATTTGCATGCTTTTTTATTGTTAAGGTGGATAAAGTATATCTGCGAACACCAACTAAAATCGCTATTCTGGACCATGAAAGGAAAAGAACATTTGTATTGCGAAAAGATGGGCTTCCTGATGCAGGTAAGTAAGTCACTTCTCATGTTAGACACCATATGATGGCAGTAGTATAACGTTATCTTGGACTTGAGTAGTACTTTTCTTGTTCATGTCCAATTAACTTGTAGCTTTTTTCTGTTATTCCTGCACATGATTGATTCTGCACATTGTGGAAACTTGAATGCAACAAGTGGTTATTTTCATGTTACTTTGCTATGCAGTTGTCTGGAATCCATGGGATAAGAAAGCAAAAGCAATTCCTGATTTAGGCGATGAAGATTACAAACATATGCTGTGCATAGAGGCTGCTTGTATTGAAAAGCCCATTACCCTGAAACCTGGTGAAGAGTGGAGAGGAAGGCAGGAGATCTCTGCTGTTCCTTCCAGTTACTGCAGTGGACAACTTGATCCTGAAAGAGTATTCCTAAGCTACTAGCAATAGGTAGTTATGGTGATGAATCCTGGAGGTAAACATTTGAATTGAAAAGTGAATGTGGCAAGTATTGCTTTTTGAAGAAACAATAGTAATAACTAGTAATGATTTTATTTGGAATTTTGAATCAACGAAACACTTATTGCTATTAGGTATTGTTCTTCAACTGTTAAATTTTAAGTCTGACGGTGCAATTAAAAATTGGAAGAGATATGGCCTGACCTGCTAAATGTGCTCTTGGTTTCTTATTTAGTTGTGCTTGATGCATGTTTGATTACCCTCTTTAAGTTAGTTGTCTGTACTTAGATCTGTTCCGGTTTTATTTACATATTATGAAGCCTTTTCCCGAAAATGAAAGGTGAAAGCATGGATTTGTGCCTTTCTTAACCATTTTTATCACATTTTAGTGAGTATTAACATTATGATAGCTAGTTTTGTGTCTGGTAATTTTTGCATGAATTGTATCAATAAAAATTGTGGCAGGTGCTCTTTTGACGTTGAGCATGTACTGTTGCAAGTGGATTCCTTGCCGTGATTTTTAGAGGCAGGGTTCAATAGTGGAAAATCACAACCGATGTAAAGAGATCCTTCTGTTTTGTATTAACTTCTTGAGTTTCCGTGGAACTGAAAAGAATTGAAGGGAATACAAGGAGGAAAGCATTTCACTGGGGGAAGGTTTTCGAAAATATTAGGGAATATTTCATTCTAGGTTGTAGGGAATTGCGAGTTGTTTATGTGATTTCAATGTATGTCATTTTGTTGTTTATGTGATTTCAATGTCTTTTCATTTTTTTGTTATGTTCTTTAATCTTTGAGGACCTATTGCTTCCGGGAGTTGTAAAAGATAGGCCCGTTGGATGAATTGAAGCAGAATTGTAAGATTGTCGTGCTTTTCCTTCAGAAGAAATTTGTTCTTTAGCTTTTTGGGACCATGTTTTTTAATTTGCTTAATCTTTGAAATCACGTTCTCAATTTCTTTGCAATTTCAGTCACTTTCGCCTCACGACTTTGGAGCTTTACTGCCTCCACGTGACCCTGACGGACAAATTCCTTAGCATTCGGAATAACTCTGGATATTAATTTGTGTTCAAAGCACCCAAGGTAGCTTCTTTATCAACATATAAAATGGTCATGGTGTCTAGTGATTTGATGACTGAAACATTGTGTTTTTAGCGATGAGTATTACCAAATAATTCAAATTAGTCATACTCAAGATCATGTGTTTCACATTTTATTAGAATCATCAACTACCAAATATTAACTTCCCTCATTTACTGATGCTTCCCTTCAAGTAGGTACAAATATGTCTATCATGCTCAACTTCTTAACTTGACGTTCAAATGTTTGCCTTAACAATCCTTTGGTGAATTCATTTGCAGCTTGCTGCGTGGTTGAAATGAATGGAATACAATTGATTCTTGCTTCAAATTCTCCTTTATAAAGTGTCTATCAATTTCAACATGTTTTGTCATATCATGACGAATTGTATTATAGGTGATATTGATGGCTACCTTATTATCAGAGTACAATTTCATAGGAAAGCTCACATACTCAAGCCATTGATCTAAATTCTGCTTCAGAACTACTCCTAGCAACTACAATCTATTTCTTATATCTCCATATAACTAAATTGTCCCAAACGAATGTACAATATCCAAAAGTTAATCTCCTATTAAAAGTTAATCTTGACCAGTCTACATCAATATAGACCTCAACTCCTCTCTTTTTTGTTCTTCTTAAAAAAAAGGCCTTTTTCAAGAGTGCCCTTTAAATATGGAAGGATTTTGTACACAAACTGAAGATGCTCCTTATATGGAGAATGCATAAACTGGCTAACGATACTTACATCGAAAGCAATATCAGGCTATGTATGAGACAAGTAAAGTCAATCACCCCATCAGTTAACATCTCCAATTTTGGGATCAAACTCTACCGAAGTGTTTAAAGGCTTCCATCCACTCATTCCAATCTCTTTTAAGAGATTATAATATAATTGTTTTATGAGATCACAATCCCCCCTTTTGATCTTGCTACTTTCATTCCAAGAAATATCTTAGCTGGCCTAAGTCCTTAGATAGGCTTAGCTTTAGTTTCCTGATCTCTTCTATATGATCTTCAGTCAGAATTTTATCATCCGTATAGACAATCAAAATCGAAATCTTATCTTTGGTCCCTAACAAACTTTGTGAATCTTTCAAATAAGACTTTAGTAGACTGCTTAAGGCCATAGGAATTTTTAATTTGCATACCTTGATTCCAGACTTTTTAGAGAAGCCAGGGGAAGGCTTCATGTATACTTCTTCATCCAAATCTCTATTCAAGAAGGCTTTCTTTGCATCTAACTGATTTAGAGACCGATCAAGATTAACAGCAATTGATAAAAGGATTTGAATCGTGTTTTAACTTTGCCACTAGTGAACAAGTTAAAAGGCTATACCATATATTTGGATAAATCCTTTAATAACTAGTTGAGCCTTGTACCTTTCTAAGGATCCATCAAAATTGAATTTTAAAGTAAACATCCATTTACACCCAAAAACTTTTTTTTTTCCCCAATGGTAGATTAACTTCTTCCCAAGTTGCATTCTTTTCCAAAACTCTCATTTCCTTAAGAGTAGCTTCTTTCCACTTAGGAACATTTAGAGCCTCCTAAAGATGGTAGTTACTAAACAAACTCTAACCTAGGACCGAACCATCTTCACTAATGTTTTTCTCCCCCTAAAGATGGTAGTTACTATAGTATGAAGTATCTTCAAAGAAGGTAAAATCCATAAACACAAACATCCTTTTTGAGATTGGATTAAAACACTTGTACCTTCTTTGATTAATGAGATAACCTACAAATATAAATGATTAAAAACTCTAACCAATTGAGGCAGTTTAACTGTAAAACTTTAAATTTTCCAAATTTTTGATTCAATTTTTAACTTTTCGGTTGATTTACTTTAATAAATCTTGTTGTTAAAAATTAATCAATTTATTAATTAATCGGTTAATTTTCGTAAATTAATAAAATCTTATAAACAAAAATAAATCAATTAATTTTTACTTAACAATCTCTTTTTTTAATTAAACTTCAAATTCTTATATAAGTAACGGCAATCTCTTTCAATCATATTTTAAATTCTTTAATTTTATTTAATCTTTAGTTAGTTTTATGATCGTTTAATATTAGTTGAACCTTTTAAATTTTAAACTTTTTATCTTATCGATTTAACTTCTAATCTAATTTTAAAGCATTGATAAATATGCATTTATGTACTCTTAGGCTGTGTTTGGTTACTGTCCCCGTGACTGGGGACAGTTGACAAAACAAATAAATCCTGTCCCTCTTACTTATTTGGTTGGTGTCCCTCCAGTTTTTGTCCCTGTCTCCGGTAGACAGGGACAAAAAATCTTGTCCCTTCCATTTTCGAAGGACAAATGTCCCTGTCTCCCAGAACAGACGCTCCTTCTTATTTTTTCAAAAATTCTCTTTTGATTTTACTATCATATTAAATACCCTTTGATTATTTTTGGACATAAAATTATTTTTAAAAATAG
>JANZXR010000001.1:16189464-16213426 GCA_027575705.1 Erythroxylum echinodendron | reverse complement strand
AATCATATTAAGGACCAGGGGTATTTTTGTCATTGTCACAATTTTTTCGTTCTGTCCACTGCAACCAAACACATTCTTTCCTCCAGATGGAGACAGAAATTTCTGTTCTGTCCACCACAACCAAACTCCTCACTGTCTCCAGCTTTTGTTTCGTTCCGTCCTGTTCCGTTCTGTTCCGTCCCGTCTCCAGATACTGGAGACAGCAACCAAACGTAACGTTAGGTCTAGTTTTAAAAGTTTAGGATCATGATTATGCATAAAAGCCCAGCGACCAAAATTTTTTAGGGAATTTCATTTGTAGGTCCAGTGGTCGGGAAACATTCACCCCATTATATTGTGGTTCATTTTTTTTGAAAGGTAAAAGAATTCATTCATTAAGACATAAAAGGAATCAATGTCTTTAAAAAACTAGTTTAAGCAAGAATAAAAACAAGGCTTTTGCAACATTTCTATGAAAAAACTTAATTTCAAAGATTCCATTGTCTTATATAGAAAGAGCTAAGATGTTCTTGCATTTGATGAGCTGCCAATATTTCTCGTATCCAGCATTGTATCTTGTGAGCTAAGACATGCTTATATTGTTGGATCGAAAACAAAAAAATTCTTGGTTTAGAGAAATGATAGATTTCAAAAACATTTTTTGAAATCAAAATATAGCGGAAATATAAATACCAAATCAACATGCTTTAATCCATACATAATACGGTATTTAGAAAATAAATAACATAAGAACTATATCGAAATATTACCGAATCTTTGTTATAGCTTTGACTCCTTACTGCTGTATCCTCAACCAATCCGAGATACTACTTGTTTCCCTTGAATAGCTTGGTTATTAAGATCCTTTGGTGAAAAAGTAGGAGAAAAATTGGATAGCAAAATTTTTGTTATATTGGGTTAGTTGAAAGAACCAAAAAATTAAGACTCGCTTTTGCTATGGCCGAATGTGTGGAGAGCCTAGAGAGACCACCTCTCCCATCTTCATTTTTTACCAAAGCTAAAAATGAATTGTATAAAACCGAAATCACCAAATCTTGGACGGTTTTTGAGAGAATGAAGAGACAAATGGAGAGCTGCCAAAAAAATTAATTGAGAACTACAAAAACCGCACTCCCTCATTCACTTTTTAATAAATAAAAGTGCTGTCCATTTATGTTTTTAAAACAAGCATGAAAACCATCTAAAAATGAACATCGCTAATTCATTGGAAGGAGAGTGAGTGTTTAAAAGCCATACACGTTTCTTTTAGCATCACATGCTAAACGACATGCATGCAAAATCAGCTGTAAACGTATTCTTTGTAAAAAGACGTTAGCTTATGAGAGAGTGGGGAGAGCAAACAATAAAGAACTCATTCATTTCCAAAGAAACTCAAAAGAGCTATAACTCCACTTGTAACTTCGGTAAATGCATCATCAAATGAGCATTTGATCAAAGCTAATAGAAAAGAGTCCTTCCATAGCCAACACTCGTACGTTACCTTTCGTGTTTAAAAACAATCCATTAACCTTTTAATGATGAGAAAACGCACACTTCATTCTTTAATTAAAAAAAAATGGCTGCACATTTTCTATCCACTACCACGCGTCATTCTTTAATTAACCATTAAATCATTTAATGATTGATGATTTAGATTTTAATTCAATTAATCTAATTAATTAAATTAAAATCTAACCTTACATTAAAAGTTTCTTTAGGCTTATAATTAACAATTAATTAGTGTAAGCCTAATATTTAATTATAGGCTTAAGACCCAATTTAAGTAACTCTTAATTAAATTGTTCTAGTTTTATTGGTCTGAATCAATTCGTCCAATTCTCTCCAAACTGTCTCATTTTCTTTTCGAACACCTCCGTTTATTTTTCTTACTTTCCTTAATAACCTTCCCAGAAGTCAAGTGGGGAATTTAATTGGACTTAAATAATTCAAGCTCCAATAAGCTCGCAATTGATTTAATCTCATTAGAATTAATTCCAACTTATTAACCAAATGTCATTCCACTAAAGACAATTGGTTGAACTCTTGAATTACTTAAATTATTAATTCGATGTTCAGTCGCAAACTCTATTATGAACCATATTATAGCTATCCATACAATAAAGAGTAAAATTACCGTTTTGCCCTTATATTAGTTTTTCCTTCTAGATATTCTGTTTCACTCTACATGGTGATTAACAAACAAGATCTAATCTTGATGTTAAGACTTGATGGGTAGCTAGTCCATCAAACTACTGGTGCCAATTTAATCACCAATCTCCGTAAAACATCTAGAAGTGATAATATCACTATAAACTCTTTATTTTAGTGAATGTTCCCTAATACATGTTTCAATTAATATTTCCAACATGCGGACGCTGGATTGATATCCTGTAAAAATCTATTATGACCATATCAGGAATTATCGTGAAACATACATGAGTTCACCACTCATCAAGATTGTGGTTCGTAATAAACGAATACTAAGGTGTATGTTTTAAGATTAAAGTAACGACCAACTTTATTCTTTAAAACATACGCGATTCTAAATTCATTTAATAGTGCCATTACCGATTGTCAACTACTATCATGATTTGAAACTCATCATTCTCTTGAAGTAAACTCCTTTGCTTATATGGAGGTAAATCGCAACACTACAGTCTAAACCATAATCAAGTGACCAACTTAATTATTCGATTATGAATCAATTAATATATATTCTAATAATATATATGTTTCCCATACATCTCTATATATATGTTTATTACTTACAAAAGAACCTTGGTACCTTATGACTAGTTATATTATGCTCATACAAATAAAACCAAACTTTTTTGTTTTATTAATAGTGAATATTTCATTACAATATTGTAACTGGAAGAAAATTAAATTATATGTAAATACACTTGCTTTCCAGGACACTATATTTACATAACCCTAACAATTTCCCACTTGCCCTAAAGCAAGTTTGACATATCCCTCATTTCCATGTCTTTTAGGTGACCCTCGAAGCTCTTCTGCGACAACATCTTTGTGAACGGATCAACAAGGTTTTGTTCTGTGGGAATCTTTACCACATTCACCTCACCACGTTGTATTATCTCCCTTATGAGATGATACTTTCTCTCAATGTGTTTGAAGGCTTTGTGGTTTCAAGGTTCTTTAGAATTAGCCACTGCCCCACTATTATCACAATAAAGTGTAATGGCCTTTTTTGCCTCAGGAACTACCTCCAAATCCTTTAGAAACTTGCGGAGCTAGACTGCCTCCTTTGCTTCTTCACAAGCAACAACATACTCAGCCTCCATAGTTGAATCAGCAACATAAGATTGCTTGACACTTCTCCACACTATAGCTCCATCTCCCAAAGTAAATATATAAACAAAAGTTGATTTCCTTGAATCAACATCTGATTGGAAATCAAAATCCGTATATTCTATCAGAATGAGGTCATTTCCGGAGTAAACAAGAATTAAGTTCTTCGTCCTACAAAGATACTTCTGTATGCACTTGACTACAGTTTAATGCTCCATACCTAGATTGGACTGAAATCTGCTTAACAGTCATACTGCGTAACATATATCTGATCTAGTGCAAAGCATGGAATGCATTAAACTTCCAACTGTCGAAGCATATGGAATGTTGCGCATGCGTTCGACCTCCTCTTGAGTCTTAGGTGCTTACTCCTTTGAAAGTTTGATTCCATGTCTAGTAAGTGTGAAACCCCTCTTGGAATCCTACATAGCAAACTTATAGAGCATCTTCTCATTGTAGGTCAGTTGAGACAAGGCTATCTGCTTATTCTTATGATCCCTTATAAGCTTGATCCCTAGAACATAGCTAGCCTCTCCCAAATCCTTCATTGAGAAACGTCCGTTCAGCCATCCTTTGACCGTAGATAACATTCCTACATCATTCCTAATGAGCAGAATGTCATCGATATATAGAATTAGGAAAGTAACCTTGCCTTCTTGTGTCCTTTTATAGATACAAGGCTCATTTAGGTTTTGTATAAAGCCATAGATTTTGATAGCCTTATCAAACCTAATGTTTCAAGGCCTGGATGCTTGCTTAAGTCCATAAATGGACCTTTGTAACTTGCATACTTTATGCTCATTACCTGACTCAATGAATTCTTCTGATTGGGCCATATAAATGGTCTCCTTAAGATCACCATTAAGAAATGTGGTCTTGACATCGATTTGCCATATTTCATAAGTGAAATAGACTACTATGGCCAAAAGAATTCTGATGGACTTAAGCATGGCAACCAGAGAAAAAGTCTCCTCATAATCTATACCCTCCTTTTGAGTATAGCCCTTAGCTACCATTCTAGCTTTAAAGGTCTCTACCTTTACATTTGATCCTTTCTTTCTTTTAAAGATTCATTTACACCCTATTATTTTTACACCTGGTGGTAGATCTATAAAGATCCAAACTTGGTTGGCATATATGGAATCTATTTCCGATTCCATCTCCTTGAGCTACTTTTTTGCATCAACGTCATTAATAGCCTGTGTATAAGTAATGGGATTTGTTACTTCTTGGTCTGAGATGGCAATTATGCCTTCTCCTAGACCTAGATATCAGTCTGGTTGTCTCACAACCCTCCCACTATGTCTAGGCACTACTTGATGTTCAGGCTTCTCTTTCGATTCAACTCTTGAATCCATTTCGACATCTTGTTCCGCTATATCTGAATCAACTCTTGGTTTAGATGAAATAGCTAACTCCTTTAGTACTACTTCACTTTTTCCTTTGTGATTTCTTACAAATTCTTCCTCCAAGAAGGTCACATTTTTCGACATAAATACCTTCCTATCCTAAGGACTATAAAAATAGTACCTTCATGTACCCTTAGGATATCCTATAAACAAAAATACTTCTGACCTTGGTTCCATCTTTGTGGATTCAGGCCTTAGAACATAGGCTGGGCAGCCTCAAGTCCTCAAGTGTTGCAATGAAGGCACTCATCCAGTCCACAACTCCCTAGGTGTTTTAGGCACTGATTTGGATGGGGCAAAGTTAAGAAGATAAGTTGCTGTTTGTATGGCATATACCCAGAACGATTTTAGAAGGTTAGCATAGGACATCATTGATCTTATCATTTCCAACAGAGTCATATTCTTTCTCTCAGCTACACCGTAATAAGTTGGAAACAATTCCATTGTCAATTAGGAATTGTTGGAACTCTCTAGATAAGTACTTACCACCTTGATCCAATTGAAGTTGTTTTAATGGCTTGCCAAGCTGCTTCTCAGCTTCAGCTTTGAATTCTTTGAACCTTTCAGAGGATTAACTCTTTTTGTGTATCAAAGACAGATAGCCATGTCTAGAGTAATCATCTATAAAGGTTATGAAGTATTCATAACCTCCTTTAGCATGCACGTTCATGGGCCCACACACAGTAGTGTGTACCAAGTCCAACGTAGATTCAGATCTGTTTCCTTTGGAAGGAAATGAGGCCTTGGTCATCTTCCTTTAATGCAAGACTCGTAGGTGGGCAGTGGAATATTGTCCAAGCTCGTAAGGATCCCATCCTTCACTAACCTGTCAAGTCTTTTCTGATTGACATGACCCATCCTTAAATGCCATAGATATTTTGAATTGATCCTAGAGTCATTGGATATTCCTGGTTTTATTAATTCTGTGGTATTTAGTGAGCTTGTCATAGGTTTTATAAAGAACAATCCCTGTTTAATTACCACATTACAAATAAAATCCTTATTCTCATATATTGAAACAACATTTTTAAAATATAAGGAATAACCAGATTTTATTAAACAAAAAATGGAAATCATATTCCTTACAACTATTGGGATGTAATATACATCCTCCAAATATATCCTATGACCACTAGGAAAGTCTAAGCTAACTACTCGTACTGCTTCAGCTGAAATGTAGGATGCATCTGCTATCTGGATTTGAAACTGGCCTTTAGGCAGTATTTTCCTTTGCTGGAACACCTACATAGTATTGCAAACATGGTCAGTGGCTCCTGAATCTAATATCCAAGAATCAGATGAATCTGCCACATTTCTAGTTCCTAACAAACTTAGGAAACCTATACGTTGTTTGCTCTTTAAGGTCTTAAGGTAGACCGCGCAGCTCCTCTTCTAGTGGCTCTTTTCACCACAATGGAAACGCTTTCCTTTGTTGTCTTCTTTGGCCTTCTTTTTCATGGGTTGAGCCTTGACCCCTATTTGAGCCTTCCCTTTCTTTGCACCATTCTTTTTGTGCTTGACCTTACCCTTGGGCTTAGAAGAAGATGTCACATGAGCCTCTGGCCCATTGGCCCTAATATTTAATATCTCCTTCGTATTCTAAAGGGTATTCATCAACTCACTCAAGGTGTAATTCTTGGTGTTGAGCTCATAGTCCAACTTAAACTGTTGAACAGAAGAGTTTAAGCTGTTCATGATCATGATCATCTGTGTTTTCGCAACCATTTCCACCCCAAGCAAATCAGCCTTAGTAACGGCAGAGATTACTTTAAACACGTAATCCTGCACTGGTTCACTAGGCTTTTGTCTGAGATTGTGAAAGGTTTGGATAGCTTTCACCCTAGTAGACCTAATCCTCACACCAAATATCTTATGTAGGTGATGGACCATTGCACCGGCATTTTGCATGCTTGCAAGTTGCTTCTACAACATAGCACTGACAGAAGCTAGAATATAGCACTTGGCAGTCTTATCAGCATTCTGACATCGCTTATGTTGTTGAACTTGCTTAGGAGTTGATTTATCACCTGGAGGTGTAGGCTCATTGTCCGTTAATACTTATGAAAGTCGTTCATATTGGAGAACGATGTCGAGGTTACGTCTCCATTCATTAAATTTCTCTCCGTTTTCGAATTTGTTATTAGTCAAGAACATTGTGAGTGGATTCATATTGTGATGATTATGACTAAAAATATAAATTATTAAGAAATGAGCATACTAGTCAAAAATTGGGACTTTGTATAAAATCATGATGCATGTATGCATGATGATAGATTTAACAAATCTTAAAAAATTAAATCATTATGCGATAGTTATTTTTCTTATCTATAACGAACTAAGTGACGGTGGGCTATCTTATCCATTAAAAAAAAACTGGGACCCTCCCACTTAAAAAGCTACCAAACATCTTTATGCCTAACTCTTTGAGAAACGCCATAATTTGGTCCATGCATGTATCAAGAGAGCTACGGTGGGCAGGTTATTGATAAACCATGTTGAGTGTGCAATCATTTGATTCATCCACTAGAGGTACTTGCAAACCACGCCTCGGTGGGAGGTTACATTTACTACCAATGAGTATACTTATCCTTTAGGAGACTCAAACTATGCAAGATCTAGGATTCATGTTCTCCGGTGGGAAGTAACAATTTGTCACATACAAATGGGCCATTGCATGGAGACCATAGACTCTCTTATGAGGATCCTTTCCCACTTAATCCTTTTCGGTCTTTAAGTTTTAATTAATCTCATCTTGTCTAGATGCAATTTATTAACCAACCTATATTCTTTCATTATATATCTCATATATAATGAATGCACGGCAAAACCTAGGGTTGGCAATTTTTCTAAATGGCATACATGCACATAATATCGCATATTATTTATATCCATTCAGCCATTCATCTGATGAATTAAATAGCTACTTTTGGTTGTCCATCCTAGAAAAATTAAAACAAAATTGCAAGGCTTTTAGGCCCAGAAATTCTTCTTGGACTTGGATCTTTCACTTCAAACTCTTCACTCACTCGACCTAGCCCGTTCGGTAAAAACAAGTTAATGACATTTAAAAAAACTGATTTGTAAATAGTAAAACCAAAAATTTCAACACTTGAAAAAATCAAGTATTAACATAATTTAATCAAAATAAAAAACTTCAATTAACATAAAATAAAAACCGAATCCATTTACCTTTTTTTGGGATCCATGGCTGCTCCGTCTTTAAAATTACAAAACTTTTATATTGCAAAAATAATGAAAACAGAAAAAAAAAATTAAGACAAGGAGGAAACATGGCGATGATAGGCCACCCTCCTTGTTACAAACCAACTGAAGAAAACTTACAAGGTAAATCGATTTTCTATGGACAACCAAAAGAGCAAACCAAAACATATAAAACATTTACTTTATAATATATAAAAAATTGCAGCATACATAATGTAATTTAATTGCCAACCCATGCCACATATAGGAACCAAATCATACATAATAAAACGTGGCTCTAATGCTAGTTGTTGGATCGAAAACAAAAAACATGCTTAGTTTGGTGAAACAATAGGTTTCAAAAACCTTTTCCGAAATCAAAATATAGCAGAAGTATAAATACCAAATCAACATGCTTTAATCCATACATGATACGGTATTTAGAAAATAAATAACATAAGAACTAGATTAGAATATTACCGACTCCTCGCTGCTGTGTCCTCAACCAATCCATTCATTCACTTGTTTTTCTTGGATAGCTTGGTTATCAAGATCTTTTGGTAGGAAAGGAGAAGAAAAATTGGATAGCAAACTTTTCGCTATATTCGGTTAGTTGAAAGAACCAAAAAATTGAGACTCGCTTTTGCTATGGCCGAATGTGTGGAGAGCTTAGAGAGATCACCTCTCCCATCTTCATTTTTTATTAAAGCTAAAAATGAATTGTACAAAACCGAAATCACCAACTCTTGGATAGTTTTTGAGAGAATGAAGAGACAAATGGAGAGCTGCCAAAAACGTTAATTGAGAGCTACAAAAACCGCACTCCCTCATTCACTTTTTAATAAATGAAAGTGCTGTCCATTTATGCTTTTAAAACAAGCATGAAAACCATTTAAAAAAGAACATCACTGAATTCATTGGAAGGAGCGAGTGAGTGTTTAAAAGTCATGCACGTTTCTTTTAGCATCACATGCTAAAAGACATGCATGCAAAATAAGCTGTAAACGTATTCTTTGTAAAAGGACGTTAGCTTATGAGAGAGTGGAGAGAGCAAACAATAAAGAACTCATTCATTTCCAAAGAAACTCAAAAGAGCTATAACTCCACTTATGTCTTCGGTACATGCATCATCAAATGAGCGTTTGATCAAAGCTAATAGAAAAGAGTCCTTCCATAGCCAACACTTGCACGTTACCTTTCATGTTTAAAGACCATCCATTAACCTTTTAATGATGAGAAAACGCACACTTCATTCTTTAATAAAAAAAATGGCTGCACATTTTCTATCCACTACCACACTTCATTCTTTAATTAACCATTAAACCATTTAATGATTGATGATTTAGATTTTAATTCAATTAATCTAATTAAGTAAATCAAAATTCAACCCTATATTAAAAGTTCCTTTGGACTTATAATTAACAATTAATTAGTGTAACTCCAACATTTAATTATAGACTTAAGACCCAATTTAAGTAACTCTTAATTAAATTGTTCTAGTTTTATTGGCATGAATCAATTTATTCAATTCTCTCCAAACTGTCTCATTTTCTTTCCGAACACCTCCGTTTATTTTTCTTACTTTTCTTAATAATCTTCCCCGAAGTCAAGTGGGGAATCGAATTAGACTTAAATAATTAGCTTGATTTAATCTCCAATAAGATCGGAATTGATTTAATCTCATTAGAATTAATTTCAACTTACTAACCAAATGTCATTCCACTAAAGACAATTGGTTGAACTCTTGAATTACTTAAATTATGAGAAACTATGTTTCAAAATTATTAATTCGATTTTCAATCTCAAACTCTATTATGAACTATATTATAGCCATCTACACAATAAATGGTAAAATTACCGTTTTGCCCTTATTTTAATTTTTTTCTTCTAGATCTCTTGTTTCACTATACACAATGATTAACACACAAGATCTAATCTTGTTGTTAAGACTTGATGGGTAGCTAGTCCATCAAATTACTGGAGCTAGTTTAATCACAAATCTTCGTAAAATATCTAGAAGTGGTGATATCACTATAAACTCTTTATTTAGTGAATGTTCCCTGATGCATGTTTCAATTAATAATTCCAACATGCGGACATTGGATTGATACCCTGTCAAAATTCATGCTGATCATATCAAGAATTATAATGAAACACACATAAGTTTACCACTCATCAAGATTGTGGCTCGTAATAAACGAATACTAAGGTGTATGTTTTAAAGATTAAAGTAACGACCTACTTTATTCTTTAAAACATACGCAATTTCAGATTCATTTAATAATGCCATTACCAATAGTCAACTACTATCATGATTTGAAACTCATCATTCTTTTGAAGTAAACTCTTTTACTTACATAGAGGTACATCGTAACACTACAGTCTAAACCGTAATCAAGTGACCAACTTGATAATTCAACTGTGAATTAATTAATTTAGATTATAATAATATACATATTTCCTATAAATCTCCATGTATATGTATATTACTTACAAAAGAATCTTGTTACCTTATCACTATTTATATTATGCTCATAAAAATAAAACCAAACTCTTTTGTTTTATTAATAATAAATATTTTCATTACAATATTGTAACAGAAAGAAAATTAAGTTATATGTAAATGCACTTACTTTCTAGGGCATTATATTTACATAACCCTAACATATATGTGATGATTTTATTGAAACTCTCTATTTTCTTCCTCTATAAATGGAATAGACTATACTGTTAAAGTTGAGACTTAAGCAAACTCTATTTTTCCCCATGAATCTAAATTTATGATCAGTCCATTTCAATATTTTGTTCCACTCTGATTCATGGCATTAGAGGCTAAGAGTGTTGGCCCCAGGTCTCAGTTTTTAATTCATGGCGATTAAGTGTCAAAATTAAGAACCAAGACCCAGAGCCTGCAAAGAGTATACTGGATATTGGCCCAAATGAAAGTTGAATAACCACACTTAAAAGAAAAAGTGGTTAATGCTTTTAAGCTTAATGCAACATAGTCCACATAATTTGTCTTCAGAACTCATAATTTTGTCTTTAGTTTTCAACCTCTTTATAGTTGCAAGCCAAGTAGTGAAAGGAGCTTTTGGCTTTAAGGACCCTTTCTAAAAAATATTATACCAAGGAATAAAAGCGTGAGATGGCTTGAGGGCTTTGATGCATGCAGAGTTTAAAAAGTCTACATTTTGACTTAGTGACCATAAAATGTATGTTTGGAGTATCTAAGTGGGGCTTATAGCTAGGAAAATAGTTACGTAGTCTCTTAGTGCCTTTGCCTTGAAAATGTCAAAAGTTATTCATAATTACTTTACTGACTCTTACTTAAGAAGGGATTTTAGTGTGAAGAGAATAGATATCTGAAGGGCTAAGTGAAGTCCCATTGTCATACCAAAATCATGTTCCTTTCTTATTCCCTATTTAAAGTTTGATATGTTGATAGGCACTAGACCTCTTCCTCAGAATCTGTATAAAGGGCTAGGAGAATTGATTCCTTTCAGCTATTTTCCATAAGTTGGTTTTCTTTAGATATAACTCATGAATTCACTTACTCCAAAGAGATTTCCTGTCATTGAAAAGTCTTCGAGTTCTTTTGGTTACCTTCGTGGATTGAAAAGTATGAATGGCATTGAGACCTAGTCTCCCTTCCTATTTTCTCCAGCATAGATGCTCTCACTTGACTTTGACACCTTTAGGGTTGTCATTCTTGCTTAACCAGAGGAAATTCCTAATACATTTTTCAATCTCCTTAATAATCCTCTTAGGGAGCAAAAGATGAGAACTCTAATGGGTGTGAAGATTATTCGACATAGAGATTATAAACTACACTATACCAACCTGAAAGAGTGCTTTATTCTGCCAACCATTAATGATTTTCTTGTATTTCTCCATAATCTTCAAGCAATCCCGATATTTTAGCCTTTTAGCTAAGATGGAACTCCCAAGTGAGGGAAAGGCATACCCTGGATGTTGAGATTAAAGATCTGCTAAAGTCTCTCAGTATTGTTTAAGTTTGAGGAGAAGAAAATTCTATCTTTGCCATGATTGACTTTAAGACCTAAAATCTTCCAGAAGCTCATGAGAGATTGATGTAATATGGAAATGGATCCTTGCTGAGCGTCATAGAGTAGTATCAAATAATCTGCAAAATAGATATTAGAGAGAGAAAATTCCTTGCATTTATTAGTAAACTTGAAATCAGATCTTCTTGATATGTTATAACAAATTATTCTATTCAAAACCTCCATAGCAATAATAAAAAAAATAAGGAGAAAGAGGGTCTCCTTGTCTTAAGCCATTATACCCTTTTGCTTAGTGGGAGCTCCATTAATAAGAATACTGTATGAAGTTGTGGAAATGTAGGCATGAATCCATTTAATGAATTGATTTGGGACTCCAAACCATTCCAAACATATAGTAATGAAGTTCCATTAAAGTCTATCAAAAGTTTTTGAGAGGTCAATTTTGATGGAACAACTTTTGATGTGTCTTTCAGAGTTGTATTCTCTCTTTAATTCTTGCACTAATAGAATATTATCAGAGATATTTCTGCTAAGGATGAAAGCTTCATGAGATTCATGAACGAACATTTTCAAACTCTCCTTGAGTCTATTTGCAAGAAGTTTTGAAATCACCTTGTAAATGGTGTTGCAACATGAGATAGGTCGAAAATCATTAAGACTACTTGCATTGGGAATCTTAGGAATCAAACATATGTTAGTTACATTAATTTCACTCAATAATTTGCTAGAATTCAAAATCTCCATGGCAATTTCTACAACTAACTTGCTTGTAATCTACCAAATATTCTGAAAAAAGTATGCGTTGAATCCATCTAGGCCTGGTACTTTAGTATGATTTAGATTGAAAAGAACAAATTGAATCTCTTGCGAGGTAAATTTTTGTTAAAACTTCAGTAGCGTATCCTGTAGGAAGATAGATGGAGCCCTTATAAGATTTACCGACTCCTGCAACTCTGATGGGCCTGATATAGAAGTATCACCTAGCAAGGAATTAATGAAGTTAAATATCAAACTCCTTATGGAATCTTTATTAGTAATCATTGGTTATTAAAAACTAAGAGATAAGTTATCTTATTGTTTTCTTCTTGTCAAAACAGAGTTATGAAGGAATTTAGTATTGAAATCCCCTTCTCTCATCTAAGTAATCCTTGCTTTCTGTATGAGAATTGAATTATGAACCTGAAGAGCTTTCATGTATTTCCCAAGCTTCATGTATTCAGTTTTTTAAGAGCAGTATTGTTGGGGTTTTTATAACAATCTTCTTATACAATTCTTAACTCTTTTTTATCTTCATGCAATTTGATATTAGAAAGGGCTAAGTTTATTATTACACAAACTTTGATGAACTATCCCTCCCTTAGTAAAAAAATTTCCCGTTACATTTTTAATAAAATCTTTTCCATTATCACTTTGAAATATTTAAATATTTATTTGAAATTGTGTTTGAATCATGTTATAGAAAATTTTGAGAACAATTTCAATATCAAAATTTTCTTTTAAGAGGAAGACCCAAGTGACTCTAGTAAGATCATCAACAAAGGTAATGAATCAATGTTCTCGAACAAGGTAGCAACTCTAAATGGCCCCCAAAACTTCACTATGGATTATAGTTAATGGTTGTGAATTTTTGTAAGGTTGAGGTCACAAAACCACAAAATGATGTTTTGTTAATTTACAAGATTCACACTGAAGTATTGAGGGATTTTATTTATGAATAACTAGGAAACAAATGCTGCACATAATGAAAAATGGAATGGCTTAGTCGATAATGCCATAAAAATTTCATTATTACTAAGGGTTTGCTTATTTAGTGGGTATGAAAAAAGGCACATAAGTATAGAATGAAAGGTTGAGTTTGGTAACGGTGTATGATTATAGAATTATTATTTTGATTACCCATTTTTGGGTAATACCTCATTCCTCTCATAATCTAGATAAATGAGTATCATTGTTTTATAAAGTGCCCCATATGTATAATTTAGTAGTTCTTTTTTAAAAAATATTTTTAATACTAATTAAATAAATACAATTAATTAATTAAAATTTAATTAATTAAAATAATATAATTAATTACATTATAATTAATTAATTAAAATATAATTCATTCATTAATCAAAATATTGTAATTAATTAATTAATTAAAATATAATTAATTAATTAATTACAATATAATTAATTAAAATATAATTAATTTATTAATTAAAATATTGTAATTAATTAACTAAAATATAATTAATCAAAATATAATAATTAATTAATTAATTACATTATAATTAATTAAAATATAATTAATTAATTAGTTAAAATATAATAAGTTTTTTCTTAATATTTTTTACATATCAACCACTACCAATAGTAATGGTAATCATTCCTTCCTCTTAACTAACCATCATAATTATATGATAATATCCATTCTCATTCCTCACTATATTCATTCCCATTCTTATTACCATTCCCTTGTATGAACTAATCGGCCCCTAAAAATTGAAATAGAATTAAAATAAGTATATTGGTCTTACCTTACAAAGGTTCGTCTTTTGTGAAGAACGTACAAGTCCGTATTCTATTTAACATCCCGAATCATCCTCCTCGAGGTTAAAATTTGAAATTCAGAATGAGAAAATCAAAAAATTATTTGACAATTATGATTAAGAGTGATTTTGGAGATTATATGATAAGTTAGGAATTTGAAGAACATCTTTGAGTTTTAGAGAAGGAGAGATGGACATTGTTTCTTTTCCAACATGGAATCAAAGGAACCATCAGCAAATTTGACCTTTTGATTACTTGTATGGAGAGTATATCATGAAAAAAATAATAAAATGCCAGTCATATGATTAGTGGGGCCTGAATCTAATGTCCAGAGACCATTAATGTTGGTAAAGGTCAAGGATACAAGAAAAGAGGTTACTTAACTCAAACCAGAGAATAAGACGAATTGGGATTATTTAAAGATGGAGATGAAAACATTTTGTATAGATGCTCTATTTGTTCCTTAGAGAATAGAAGGGATTCTGAAGAAGATTGTTGCCCTGGATCATAATTGCTCACTTGGAATGCTCGAACTTCCCCTCTTTCTTAGTATCATTACCTTTTTTTTTTTTTTTCCAATTGGTTGGTTTCCTGCTTAACTTTCAACAGGTCTCCCGAGTATGCCACGACATTTTACAATGGTCACATTAAGACCTTTGTTTTCCACTGCATTGATCTCCTTCGCAGTATGCTTTTTGATTCATAAAAGCCAACCCTTAATTCTTGGTTCATGTTTCCCCAACATTCCTTAACATCACTTGTCTCTGTGCTTCTTCTCCTTGTACTTCTAAGAAGACTTCTGGCATGGTCGATATGAGATCTTTTCCTAAAATACGACCCCCTAACTTCATCTAACTCTCTATTTAACCTGGCCAGAAAAACAAATATTAGTCCTCTTTTAACCTCTTCTTATACCGAGCACTGTCACTTGGATTTATTCAATTCTCTTCATCAAACAAATCTAATTACTACCATACAAACATCATCTCGTTATAATATATTGTTACGTTCCTCTCACCTTGCTTCATCTTCCATATTCGGGTGTTTAATTCAAACAATTGCGAAGGATTATCCAGATTCGAATATGTGTCCCTAACAGCTTCCCAATCCCATACGTTGTGATCTGTTGGCATGAACATGAAAGATTTCCCGATAGTTGGCTCCATAGAATTGATTAACTAAACGATAACAATTAAATTCTCTAAATGTCACTGCCTATATTGAAGGTCCTTTGCAGTTGATTGTTTCGACCTCACCATTTAAATATCTAAGCTTCCCCTTGTCGTCGATCACCAAACATACGAATTGAGACCATTCAAGGTAGTTCTTGCCATTCAATTTGTAATTGGTAATATGGATAGAATTTTCTGATAGAGAAATCAGTGCAAGTGTGCCACTTCCCCCAGATGTCGTCACACTGCTGCTATCATCCAAAAAGTTCAAACCAAAATCAACCATGGTTGCCGTAAAATTCATGATAAAATCCTGTAGCTTTGATACCATACAGACAAAACTAGATCAATACCCGAACTCCTTAGGTGCTGATTTTTTCTATCCGAATCTAGGATTTGATTTTTCCTATTTTATTGTAATCAACTACCAAATATTAACATCCCTAATATACCAACAATAACTTATTAATTACTCTAAACTCAAGGGCATAAAAGATGGATCATAGGAAAGATTTTTGCAAAATTTCCCTCCTTTGACTTAGGAATGGCAAATATGGCCCGATTAGACTTTGGCCTAAGTTGACCGGGCCATTGGCCTCCATTGGTGACCCGACCGGACTATGGACCTCGCTCAGGCTAAGGTTAAAGAGACATTTTGTTAATTTTTATATAAAATATAAGGTCGAGCTGGGTTGGGTCGGCCTATTCGTGGCCCATCGAGCCACTACCCAAGCCACGGGCCACAAACAGGACCACTAGCCTACCAACTGGCTTGGACCATTGCCATCCCTACTTTGGCTTAACATTTACATTTTTAACTCTCGTTAAAAGATACACAATCCAAAGGAAAAAATAGGAAACAATCCGGATTTCAAATTATAGACAAATTGCATCTGGGGATACACATAATTAAATATATAATAATGTTTCTTGTAGCAAATTAACTTCACAATAATAATAATCATGTCATGTGATTAAGCTACCTTTCAGACATAGTAGCTTGTGTAAAACAATCATTAGAAAAATTTTAGTTTCCCCTTGACCGCTGAAGCCTTTGGTAGCTCTATATGACACAATGCCTTATCTTTTCCGGTTAAGCTAGCACATGAATCTGTCGGTCCTAAAGTAACTGCAAAGTAGAGATAGATGGTGCATAGGCATGTCAGCAGTGCCAAAGCTGTTAAAAGGAAACGGTGTCTCTGAACAAGTTGTGACCAGCCACCCAATTCATCCCTTGGAAATGTCCTTCGAAAAGACGGAGGCCTCCAATGAGGGGAAGATAAAACGCCATCAAGGACCATTGATAATGTGATTCACTAGCTTAGCCACCTGAAAATTTTGACCAAAGATCAGTTAAAAGAAGCACAGGAAGCAGAATGTAAGGAAAATGCCGCAACATAATTGAAATAGAATTGACTCTATCACACAAGCTTGACTGAAATATAATCAACTACTGGTTGAAACCAAATATCCTGGATTTGGATAGATGGTTCATCAAAAAATAGAGCGTAGTGTACACTTCCTCAATATCTCATGAAAGTCTATGACGTGGAAATGCATATAGGAAACTGGATAATAGACAGTCTATACCTTAAGAAATTATATACGCTTAACAGTACGGTGATGATTTGCATATGCTTAAGAAAGCAATTGATGGAACTTGCCAAAACCCATCAAAGTATGTCCAATAAGTAAATTTGCAGGTTGAGCAGGCCACAACCATTCTAGCAATTAATCCTTTCTCAGTACCAGATTTCAAGCAAGAAAAGTGATATTCATACAGACTGTACACCGTGCTAGGTTTGACAATATTATTTGAGACTTAAACATTATCCTTCAAGTCACAGATGTTCATTGAACGAAGGAACCACCACAAAAGAAAAAACAAAAGGTATTGATATCCTTTCAGAAAAGAAAATTACGTAGTGCATCACTAAGTCAAGAATACAGAATTTGTTACTCCAAAAGATACCAGACTTTAAGGAGCCTGAGTTTAAAAATCCAGAAATGTTTAATAAAAGGAAATGATTAAATCCAGTCTCAGAAAAGGTCTCTATCAGAAAAGTTTCCATGTTTTTACATGTCATCCGAAAGCAAAATAAACCAGACTTCATGATTCACCTAGCACAAAACTATAAGGTGGTAACAAAGCTCCTTATCCAATAAACAATGAACTTGTTCTATACAAAAATTTCAGAATAAGTTCAGAGAATTCCTTTTTAAGTAAATTATCGACAGAACTATCTTAATTATGTCATTTTTAGAAAAAGAAAATCCAGAACACCAAGCTACTAAAACTAAAATCATTAATACTACGAAAGAGACAGGATGTATGAAGGCAACAAAAAGCTTGTACTAGTTAGGAACGTCAAGCAATCAGCCAAGATCAAAGCAACAAAAGGATTCACCAAAGTTAACATTGTGACCAAAAAAAAAAAAAAAAGGCTTCACGGGCACACACATAGAAACTTCTCTGTTTCAGCACTTTTAAGTTCCAAAATATGTTCTCTCATTCTCATTAGTGATCTAATATTTTCACATTTTCGGGCGATCTCAATTAACTCTTCCCCTGTCGAGGAGTTCCAAGAAATATCCAACATCCAAAACCACAAAACAAGAACACAAATGACCAAAAGGGGCGGTCTTTCAAGTTTAATCAACACTAAAAAAAGCCTCAAACAATTTATATGGTTGAAAATAACAAATCCAGATGAAAGTTAAGTTCCTCAACACAAACATAGATGTAAACAAAAGTATCTTGATCCTTTAGGGAAATATCGTCACTTTGAACTGGATTCTTTTCATATTTCAATTCTTCATCATCCAAGACAACCACCATTATCGAAAAGGTCATATAAATCACAACAGGAAAAAAGGAACAAATATGAAGGACATTGCCACGACCTGAAGGAAAAAAAAAAAGATAAAAGAAAAGTGAGAGACACTTACGGGCAGACAAAGGGTATTATTAAGAAGAGAAAGAAGATAAAAGGACTAGCCCTTTAGCTATCTCTTATTTCTTCTTCTTCGGTATGTGCTTTTGTGCAAGTTCTGTTTTTTCGCTAATTATATCAAAAAGATGCCGTCTTCTCCGTGAAGTTGTGGACACCGGAATTTGACGTGAAACAGGTATTTTCTTGTACGTATATAGATAAATAGAACATATTTTAATGAAATTTCAAATAATAAAAATATTTTTTTAAAAATTGAAATTTCACAACTTTTAGAAATATGTCTAATATTTATAATAGCGTCTTCCATGGTATAAGCAAATCCAACTTAAGATTTTTTAAAGACATGAAATTAGAAATATAATCAGCATTAAGGAGGGAATAGACAATAGTATATTAGTCTTAGATTGTATGTACTTATAAGCACAAAGATGTTAATTGTACCTTAATGTTTCACAAAAAAAAGTTTAAATAAATCTCTATTATTATTTTTCCTATCACTTTGTACTATATGTTATTAAAATAGTACTTGTTGCATCATAATATTACTAAAATAGTACTCAATTTACACATTAAAAATAGTAATAGAGATAATGGTAGAGACTTATTTAGACCTATTGCTAACGTTACATTGCAAATCACACCTTTAGTAAGTGTTAAAGAAGTTATTTTTAAGATCACATCAACGTTTGGTAGGTCTAAATTGCCTAGTTATGACATGATATAGGCTAAATTTATGACTCATTGAACATATGTTACTTGGTTATATTAACTAAAATTATCCTTTTGTTTTGACTATATTTTGATGCTTAAATAAGAAAATTAATATTTATTTTATTTTATAAGATTACAATTGGATATTACATTAGATTAGAGCATTATTGGTCAAAATCACGATTTTTGGCAAAAGTGAACAAATTACTTCGGTGAATAAGTTGAGATTATGCCTAATGCCTAATGCCAGATTAACTTCAAGAGTTGAAATTCAATTACGAAATTTATTTCTATCCCTATTATGTAAGAATTTGAATTTGTTTTAGATAGAAATCTTTGGTAGATAGAAGAAGACTAGGTTTTGAATAGGAAAAGAAGACAAAAAAGACATCTAACACTTCTCCGTATCATTCTCTTTCATTTCTTTGTAATTTTCTCTCCATCTTTCAACTTTTCTTCTATTTTTGGTGTTGGAACTAAATCTATATATGGCTAAATTCGAATATTCTTATTAAGGGGATTCAAAACTCTAGTAGTGATCTTGTGAGGTTTTATCTAAACTTAGATTTATGTTTTAATTCAAGTATTTCTTATTTTATGCTCTTATATTTCATGAATAATTATTATTGATTGACCTGACAAAGTAATTTAATGTAGATTATTCTTTACCTATCCATTAATTCAGCAATCCATAATTGTTATAAAGGATTAGTACAAGTCGCAAATAGCTTATTTATAAAGTTGCATATTTAACTTATGAAAAACAAAAAACTAAATTGAATAGTTATAGCTATCTTAATTATTTAATTTATGGTCTAGTCTTTGTCACTAAGCTTACCGCTATTTTTTAATTGATATCAAATGCTATCATACCTAATTAATTAATGGTAAGTATTGATTTGAATCTTAGGTTTGAACAAATTAATTAGAAAATTTTAAGACTTATTATGGCTATTTTAATATATTTCAGACTAACTGCTTGAATTGTACAAATTATTCTTTTTAGACTAATAATCAATGTTACAATTAGATTAGATCTTTTCTTTGAATTAGAATTAAGTACCAATGAATTTCTCACTTTTATATGTAGTTAATTTATTTTGATTCCTTATTAAGTTTAGTTTATTAGTTAATTAATCATAAACCTCCACTTTGTTTTGTTAATTGAATTAAGAAACTAATTTTTAGTTATCTTGGGATTCAACCTAGTTTCATTACTACTATAAGTTTAAAGAATCATGATTAATTTTGAGGGCTTTAACAACCTGTTAAAAATTTTAACACCATTGTTTGGAAACTATTTTAATTTCTTAGTTTCTTTGCATTATTTTACATTTTACTATAAATCTCTTATCTTTTATTATTCATTGTTGTCAAGCAGGTGAATTTCAACATAATCCAGAACTTAAGAAGACAATGCATCGTTTAAGGGAAAAAACTAAGAAAAGAAGCGGTTATTCACCTTCAAAAGTGAAAGTTGAGATAGATATAACAATTGGTAAAGAATCTAATTTCCAAATAGTTGAAGAAAAGATTGTAAATCCTAACACTAGAACATTGAGGGAGTTAGCTGCACCAATTTTAAATCAACAACACTTATGCATACAATTTCTAAATGTTAAGGTAGATTTCAAATTGAAATCTAGTTTGATTCACTTACTCCCTTTTTTCGTGATCTTAGTGAAGATCTGCATAAACACTTGAAAGAATTCATGTTTTTTGCTCTTAAGTGAGGCCATAAGGAGTAACCAAAGAACATATTAATCTCAAAGCCCTTCCATTCTCATTGAATGATAAGGCAAAAGATTAGCTATGTTATCTTCCCTCTAGCTTAGTGACAACATGGAATGAGATGAAAAGGTTGTTCCTATAGAAATTCTTTCATACATTATGAGCAACCAATATCAGAAAGGAGATTTATAGGATAAGAACATTCACCAGAAAAATATTGTATAAATATTAGGAGAGGTTTGAGAAGTTATATGCTAGTTGCCCACATCATCAGATTCTTGAGAAACTGTTGATTCAGTACTTTTATGTACGACTATCGCTAATGTATAGAAGTATGGTAGATGCAGCTAATGGAGACGCTTTGGCAGAAGCAGCTAGACAATTGATATCAAATATGGCTAGAAATTCTCAACAGTTTGGATAGAGCTGTTAAGCGCGAGAATGAGGTAACTAATGCGAACCTTGATGATAAAATTTCAGATTTAACTACTCAAGTTCGTCAAATGGTTGTAGGTTAATTGCAAGTGACATGGGTGTAGGAATATGGTCATTCTTTAGACATCATATAGATATATGCCCTAAATTACAGCAAGACTCCCTTCAAGAAGCTAACGCAATAAGGCAATTTCTTGGTCAACCTCAATGAAAATATGACCCTTAAACTAATCACTATAATCTAGGATAGAGAGATGACTAAAATTTAGCAATGAAAATTAAGGAAGGCAATAAAAATATCAACCTCACAATTTTAATAGACAACCTCAAGCTCCTACATATGCTTAATCTTAATTTTTAATTCAGGTATATCTTTGAATGAAATTGTTAAGGCACTTGCTAATAATATTCAACAATTTCAATAGGACATAAGAGCAAGGCTTTAGAACTTAGGAAATCAGATCACTTAATTAGCTACCTCTGTTACTAAATAGGAAGCGTAAGCATTAGGAAAATTACCATTTCAAACAGTGGTGAATCTTACGGAGAATGTGAGTGCAATGACATCAAGAAGTGATAAGGAAATTCAATTTAGATCTTTTTTACCAATGGAGATAGAACACTATTGATAGGTGTGATTTGCATCATATTTTAGGGTTTAATTTATTATGTATTAAGTATTAATTTGAGTGTTTAGGTTAGAATTGTGTTAGTTTACGTGCTTAAGTGTTTTTATAGGTTAATATAAGTATTTGAGCTTAAATATTATGTTTTTGAAGTTCCTTGATGTGTTTGTTAATGTTTCGGGAGCACTGTCGAAGAACAGAGAACTTTTGGAGACTTTCGGGCTAAAACCACGACCCACGATCGTGACATAATGACAAAAACATGTGAGACAAACCACGATCATACCCTAAGCACGATCATGATAGAAGACTCTACCCTTAGCCCACCTAGTCCAATTCCCGCCCACCTAGTCCAAATCCCCCACACCTAGTCCAACATTGTCCTCAATGTTATAACATAAGAATAAAGAAGCAAAAATATAAAAGAAGAGGGAAAAGAATGTTTCTCTTTTTTTTTTAAATCCGAAGTCATGGAGTTGGCGGGTGATGAGGTTGGAACCCTTGATCTGTCTAATATGTCATTAAATTTTGCTCCATTTTTTGCATTAGACGTTCAAATGAGGATAAACGAGTGTCCAAATTGGTTTGGTGGGGCTGGTTATGGCCTTTCGATGCATCAGTGGCGACCCGACTTGTGGTTGGGCATGGGTGAAAAGAAGTAGTTGATCCTGCGTTAGTGAGAGATATTCTTCCATGAATCATATCGACAATTCCTATCTTGCATAAACAATCCAAATCCAAAGGTTCTATAGCACAAGCCACCATCATATCAGTATTATTAAGGTCTAATATATTCAAATTAAGGACCAACTAAGTGATATAAGACCCTAATATCAATGGTTTGGATTTTTTGTTTAATACAGATTGAAATTGAGTTAAAAACCAAAAACTCAAATTAACAAGAATACGTCTTTCCATAAACCATAAAAAATAAAATTCAACCTTAGCAAGAGTACCGGGAGAATCCCTACGCACTGAAAAATTATACGCTAAAAGTCTATGAATGATTTTAAAAACAGGATTTTGTAAATATGAACTCTTAGATGTACTAGAGCTATATGGATTAGAGACAGACCACTGACTCCATAGTTCAGATGCATTAAAGTCACTACAATAATCACAATAAGAGCTTAAAAATGGTTCATTCTTAACATCATCAGCAGAAATAAAACCCATGGCCACATTGAACTCAACAAAAAATAATGCCATCTCTTTACCCATAAGCCTAAATTCAACAATTCCTTCAGCGAATAAGTCAAATCCTTCATGGGCATTAAACTGAAAGGTACTATAAAATTATCTAGTTAACTCAACAAATACAAGACAATTAATTCTAGCAAACATACTCCAGCATATTGAGGAGTATCTAGAAGAACACACTTATATGGGTAAATTTTTCGTTCACTGAGTTTCTGAAATTTGTCTTCATCTTCCAAAAGTATAAAGGATGTGTATCCTCCACTGTTGGATGTCCATTTGGTACGGTGTTCAACTTGCTTTCCTTTCCTTATTCGACTTCTTGTGGATGGACCTGGTGTTGGTGCCGTCAGTGGAGGAATGGATGGAGTCGGGGCTGCAGCTATGGCATCATCTGGAGGTGGTGCGTCAACAAATGAGGTTATTGGTGTAGCTATCCTCCTTGAATCATTCTTCTTCCGTGGCATGATTCCAATGTGTATTTGAGCAATTGAAAAACCAAAATTAGAAATAGAAAACTAGTAAAAATGTAGACTGCAAAAGAAGTGATTACGATGATTTAGGATTAGGTTTCGGTAGATTAGAAATAAAAAGATTGGGTGGAAGAAGAAAATTTCGTTTTTTAATTAAAAGATAAAAATTAAAATTGTAGAATTGAGAATGCTAAATTAAATTCCT
>JANZXR010000001.1:16178506-16189364 GCA_027575705.1 Erythroxylum echinodendron | reverse complement strand
TAAGTAATAATTTTTGTATAAACTTTGTGATATCTTTTTAACAAGAAAGAGAAGTTCTTAGCAAGATTTTATATTCATAAAAAGGATACACCATTCAACCCCCCCTTCTTGTATATCGAGTTTCTTGTACGTAAAGTCTATACTAACGTGTGATTACTTCATATAGGTAAGTTAAAGTTGTGCTACATCTACATCAACATTTTGAATACTGTACTGATATCGATCATTTCAAGTAATTTTTTAAATTTATAAAGTAGTCCTTAAATGTTTTTAAAATTACAAAATTGTTTCTCAATAGATTATACTATATAATTTATAATTTTACATTTCTCCAAAAATCATAGTAATAGAAATTTAAAATAACAACAATCTATTTATTTTTATTAATATTACTTTTCACATATTTCATATATAAATAATAACCACAATTAATATGAAAAAGATCATTTAGTCATCATACAAATATAAAATTAATGATAATACAAAGTATTTAAAATGTTACAATTTCGTCATATAATAAATAATAAATACATCAAAACTTCAAATAAAAAGAAA
The DNA here is from genome assembly GCA_027575705.1 of Erythroxylum echinodendron. NCBI lineage: Eukaryota > Viridiplantae > Streptophyta > Magnoliopsida > Malpighiales > Erythroxylaceae > Erythroxylum > Erythroxylum echinodendron. Next base: position 16,188,809 of record JANZXR010000001.1, on the reverse strand, counting down.
AATAAATATCCATGTCTCTCCAACAATTACAATTTATGATAAGAGTGTGTGTCAAGGAAACAACCAACTAGAAATGAAACCTGAAACAAAAACATTTATAATTATATTTATATTCCATAATGCATGTATAAAATGTAACCTACACATCAAATATAAGTGAAATTAAAAGAAGAAGAGAAATAAAAACCTAGGATTTCATTTAATCAAATACCCACTCAAATCATATTGATTTCAATTCTCATTTGGAACAAAATTCTCATCATTCAGAGGAGTCTCATCATCACCATAATTCAAATTCATTACACCAAATGACATGTCAATACTTTCACCTCTAAGATTATCTTCTAAGTCAATATCATCTATCAAATTAGTTCCTTATAAACTCAATCTGCCAAGAGATCAATATGATTAAGACAAATTGCTTCCTTTACACTCCCCATGCATCATAAAAATAACTCATTGTTGCCTTCTCATCATTATCTTCCAGATGAAGTACCCTCACCAATGGCTCACAAACTCATATAACAAATTGACGTGGAGACCAAAATTTATTTTCTTCAAGTATAATTCTAGAAACCTCCAATCTAGCATTAGACCAAATATGTCAAGATGCAACTGACTATCACTTGTAAACATTTGTTTTAACTCTTTCTTCATCATAATAAAACACTAAAATGATTTTTAAAAATTAGTTGCAAATCTTATAATAGCAAGACAACATAAATTCCTACCATTGGTGAAATCATATTTCAAGGCCAATGCACAATTATAGATGAACTTGGTTACTTTTTTTTTTCTACACAATCTCATCAATAATAGGAAAATACCTAGCATTTCTTATATTTTCTAACATCAAGTTAATGTAATGTGCAGCACAAAGAGTCTAATAAAAAGAACTATACTTGCTTTGCAATCTTCTTCTAATTTTTTATAAGCGAATCATTATCAATAACGAACTGAATAATATTTTATGCTCTAACTTCATTTACAACTTCACCAAATATTTCAAATAGAGTATTAGTATTCCTAACAAAGTCAGATGTATTAATAGACTTCAAAAATATTATCCCCTTTGCAGAATAAACTAAAAAATTAATAATTAACTCATGTCTTCTATTTGTTTAACCGTCACACATGATTGAATACTTATAAGTAGCCCAAGTCATTCTTCTTTTATCCAAACAACTTTTAATTTTATAAACAGAGATGTTTAGAAGTTTACCTCTTTAATCATCAATTGAAGGGGCTTTGTATCCTGGACCATAAGAGCTAATAGCATCCACCATACACTGATAAATTAAAAAGATTGGGCATCATTGAAAGATAACCCTGAATCATACTACCATCTAGTCATTGTCACATCCACATTATGAGCTGTTTTTTTATATTGTAAGGTATAACATATTTAAGGCTGAGCTTCATGAGTTATTTTTGCTGCAAAAAAAATTTACATATGTCTTTTCTTTTCCTAACATCAAGTGTAATATTTTCTTCTTGTTGGGTAGGAATACTAACACCTTCAACATCCTCATTATCATCTTGAACACCATCAAAAAAATTCTACTACCAATTTCGTACTTCCTCTGCCTTCTATCTTTCTCATGCTGACACTCTTCAAGCAAAGTCTTCATTTATCATTTGGCATCATGACACACTATCTTACAAAGCTCCACATCACCTTTAATCCTAACTAATTTTTTTGTTCAATTGCCCCACCTTTCAAATGTTTGTTATAATACAAATAAATAAGATGGTTCTTCATTTCAGGAACCAATCTAGCATAAACTCAAGTTGAATCATCGATCTTCCTATACCTGAAGCGACTGAATTATTAGGAGTACTTGAACTCCTTTTCATTTATTTGTAAAATAAATAAAGTCATATGTCAAAATTAAAGTAATAACTTCATATCAAAATAAAGAATACTTAATTTCATTGTCAACTACTATCACAAAATATGTATTGTTTAACTCAAATTTTACTAACATAAAAGAACATACATCTTTTATAAAACCCTAAACCCTAAACCCTAAACCTCAAACCCTTTTACATAATTACATCATTCAACCATAAACTAAAGACATACAATCACAACTATAATCTATTCAATTTCAACCATAACTCATAATTATAAATTTATAACCTATTTTATGTAATCACATAATTCAACTAAACTAATTTATTTTGTTTACTTATACAATTCAATTTGTAATACTTATCATTATTTTGTTTTCTTAACTAATTTTAATCAACATTGTTACTAAATTCCTAATTCCCAACTCAAATTAACAATCTTTCTTTCACCAATTTTAATCAACATTCTTAGTTTATTACTCAAATTAACTTCATGATCAAGAGTTAACATATACTACACAATTCAATTTTATTCAACACAATTTATCAATAAGTCAAAAACCAACAATTCAAGTATTCAATATATACACAATTACACAATGCACATATACACTCATTTTATATGATTACATGATTCAACCATAAACTAAAGACATACACTCATAAATATAACCTATTCAATTTCAACCATAACTCACAGCTATAAGTTTACAACCCACTTTATGCAATTACATAATTAAACTATAAACTAATATATTTTGTTTGTTTATACAATTCAATTTATGATGCTTATCAATATTTTGTTTTCTTAACTAATTTTAATCAACATTGTTACTGAAATCTTAATTCCCAATTTTAATTTAACAATCTTTAATTCACAAATTTAATAAATATTCTTAGTTTTTTTTACTTTAATTAGCTCCACATAGGGATGTCACTTTTGGCTTAGTTGGCCCGGCCTGACCTGATTTTGGCCCAAGTTAATCAGGCCACGGGTCAAAAGTGAACTACCCAACCGTTACTTCAAAATTGACATCGTTTTTGACATTTTTTTTAATAAAACATATAAGGTAGGTCGGGTTGGTCCAGTCCACCCGTGGTCGGGCTAGGCTAGGATATATTAAATAAATAAAACTTTAATAATAGAAATAATAAAGTTTAGAAATACTATAAAGATGGTTAATAAGGTTTGTGTAGAAACTAGGGCAACTTCTGATTCTCTCGCCGATATACAGAGCGAGAGAGAGGCAGAAAACGCAGCAGCCCAGCTGAAGTAAACATTCCACTTCTCATTTTATCACCTCATACCTTTTTATGTCTGTCTGATTCTTACACAATTCATGAATATTTTCTATGTTTAGTCCTCATTTTTATTGTTTTTTGCTACCTTCTGTTTGTTGTCTGATGCCGTGTGTTCGCCGATTGAGGTTTCTTCATCTTCATTCACTTGGAGCCCCGAAATCTTTGTTGTTCAATACCTACAGATGTAGAAATAGTTTTTCTTGGCCGTTGTGGCGCTAGGGCAAATGAAAATGTTCTTATTATTGGAATTATTATTATTGGCTCCCAAAAGAATTGATTTTTAGGTCAATTAAAGTGATTTTTCTGGTATTTGGTATTGCTTCTGAAGTGGGTTTGGAAGAAAGCTTTACCTAAGGCTTATGGGGAATCTTCTAGGTTTTGATATGGACCTTGAATTGTTTCCCTTAATTTATAGGTGTGGAATTCTAGTTTGGACGTGGTATGTATGTCTTGTTAAATTCTTATGAATGTATAAACTTGAAGGTGGTCTTTGGTGTTCGAGATAGGATTTAATTCTTATTGTTGGTAAATGGTAATTTGTTTTTTTCTTGTCATGTCTTGGCTGTGTATCATATGATCCGTGTAAAATGGTCTCCTTGGACTGGTGATGGAGTTTCAATTTGCCCTTTTCCCCCTATTTTTTCTTTGTTTAACTTAGTTTTCTTCCTTCCTAGTATACTCCATGTACCCTTGGTTCCTAGTTTTATTGGGATTCAAAATTTAGAAGTTTTTCTATTTAATTGCAGGGAAGCTTGGAAATTTTTAAAGCATTATTACCAAAGTGCTGGCTTAGCGTGAAGTTCTGCATAAGGTTGCGGTTGATAACTCTTGTTTGGGACCTTCAAAAACATTATGGCAATCCATGCTAGATTTCGGCTTATTTCGTACTCTCAAGAACTTGTTGATGGAAAGCCAGTGTTTATGTCTTCAAACTGCTTTCCAGTCAAATGCTCATATTTTGAGCCTGCTGGGCATGCTTTCCATTCTGCTGCACAGAAACTCCTTGGGTGTGAGGAAGAAGCTGTAGTTGAGGAAGATCAGAAAGTTTCTAATGACAAAGAAAAGGCGTATATGCCATCACACGACTCTTATAGCGGTAAAGGTAAAAAGAAATCTGGTAGTGGGGACAAGCAACAAGATCATTACGCCCTGTTAGGTTTGGCCCATTTGAGATACCTTGCTACAGAGGAACAAATAAGAAAGAGCTATCGTGAAGTTGCATTAAAGTATCATCCTGACAAGCAGGCAGCCATTCTTCTTGCTGAGGAAACTGAGGCTGCAAAACAAGAAAAGAAGGATGAGATAGAGAGTCACTTTAAGGCCATCCAAGAAGCATATGAAGTTTTGATTGATCCTGTGAGGAGAAGGATTTATGACTCCTCAGATGAGTTTGATGATGAAATTCCTAGTGATTGTGCTCCACAGGATTTCTTCAAGGTGTTTAGTCCTGCTTTTTTGAGAAATGGGCGGTGGTCAGTCAGCCAGCCAATCCCATCTTTAGGTGATGATGACACTCCTTTAGGAGAAGTTTATAATTTTTATAACTTTTGGTATAGCTTTAAGAGTTGGCGAGAGTTCCCACATGCTGATGAGTTCGATCTTGAGCAAGCCGAATCTCGTGACCACAGGAGGTGGATGGAAAGACAGAATGCAAAGCTGACAGAAAAGGCTAGGAAGGAAGAATATGCTAGGATACGAACACTTGTTGACAATGCCTACAAAAGGGATCCAAGAATATTAAAGAGAAAAGAAGAAGAGAAAGCTGAGAAGCAAAGAAAGAAGGAAGCTAAATTTTTGGCAAAGAAGTTGCAGGAGGAAGAAGCTGCAAGAGCTGCTGAAGAGGAGAGATGTCGAAAAGAGGAAGAAGAAAAGCGTGTAGCAGAAGCTGCTTTACAGCAAAAGAAGGTTAAAGAGAAAGAGAAGAAACTTCTTCGCAAAGAGCGGACTCGTCTTCGAACACTATCAGCGCCTGTGTTATCCAAGCATTTGCTTGACCTTTGTGAGGATGATGTTGAAAAACTTTGTATGACATTGGATACTGAGCAACTTAAGAGTATATGTGATAACATAGAAGGCAAAGAATTAGGAGACCAAGCAAAAGATCTCAGGGATGCATGTGGTTCTGATCGTATTTCAGAGAGCCATAAAAAGCATGAGAGCGACATTGTAAAGCAGAATGGCTTTGCACAGTCGAATGGAAGTGTCTCATCAATTGGCTTGGAAAAGAAAGAGAAGCCATGGGTTAGGGAGGAGATTGAGCTCTTAAGGAAAGGAATGCAGAAATATCCGAAAGGAACATCTCGTAGGTGGGAGGTTATATCGGACTACATTGGTACTGGGAGGTCTGTCGAAGAAATTCTGAAGGCAACCAAAACTGTCCTACTTCAAAAACCTGATACTGCCAAAGCTTTTGATTCCTTTCTTGAAAAAAGGAAACCCAGTCAAGGGATTGCATCTCCGCTTACAACAAGAGATGAAATAAAAGGAAAATCAACTTCTCTGGAGTCTGAAAGCAGTGTTTTAAAGGCTGATAATTCAGATAGCTCTGTGGGTAAAAGTCCCAATGATGCATCTGCTGTGAACGGGGTGTCTTCGACATCAGAACAAGATATATGGTCTGCTGTGCAAGAGAGAGCGCTGGTGCAAGCGTTAAAAACCTTCCCGAAAGAAACCAGTCAACGATGGGAAAGGGTTGCAGCAGCTGTTCCTGGGAAGTCTCTGAATCAGTGCAAGAAAAAATTTGCTCTTCTTAAAGAGAACTTTCGAAGCAAGAAAACTGTGGCTTAATATATTGGATTGTCTTTGAGCTTTGGTAGATATGATACGGATGGTAATTACGATCGAGTATATATGTGACTCATGTCACAATCTATTCTTACTCTCTCTCAAGAAGCAATGGCTGGACAAGTATGTGAGAAGACAGCTATGTCTCTAGTTTTACTATTTTCAAAGTTAAGAGTTATTGGATGGGAAGCCTTCAAGGCCTGGTTTGGAGGTTCAATTGCCGCACTTTTGAGGGAGGAATATACATAGGACTTAGTTTTTAGATCATGCTAATGCTGAACTGAAGGGTTTTGCCTTCTTCCATGTGGTATACCTTGTAGAAGTTATGTAGCTGATATTTCTTTTGTACTAAAAAACATGGTCTGCATTCAAAAATGAAAGGCAAAGCTACACGTAGGGGAACAGATCATCTGATCCCACTACTCTTTCTTACCTTGTCTTATGAATGTTCATCTGGGATCTACAGAAAATGGTTAGATGAATGTTCATGGAACATGATAGTAACAGAATAATAGGAACGTGTGAATGTAATAAAAATTACTCTATTTAAATTTCAAAGTTGACAAATTTTCAAGTTTTCATAAAAAATATGTTAAGAATTCTTTACAAGCTGGATGTTACAGCTAATTTACGGTACCAACGGGTTTCACAACATTTATATCCTGTCATCATCTCTGGTTCTTTTTTATTGTGATTTATAAATGAATTCTCTAATTTTAGGTGTCCCTAAATCAAACCCGATGCTCCCAACTAGGTGCAATTCTACCTTTTAGTTCTGAGTTGTTTTTCATCATATAAACAACAGTCTCGCTAATTCAAGAAGGAAGAATGTGTTAGGCCTCGACGAGTTGTTTCATTTCCTTGATCAAAACAGAAAAGATGGATTATGTTGTCCAGTATGTTCATGGAAATGAGAAGCTCCTCACATTGAAAAGGAAAAAAAAAAAAAAAAACAATTTGTACGTTCAATTTTCAGTGAATAAAAAAAATCGTTTTGACAGTTGAAGATATGAAGAATTCCAAGTTACTGATGTCAAGCTAGCTGGCTTGTTCTTTTTCTTCTCAAAAGACTTTCTTTTTCCTCGTGTTCGATTGAGCTCTCTTCTTTGCATTCTGTTATTGTTAATTGTCAGAACCTGCACTCCAATAAACAAAATGTATAAAGACATGACGATTTCTGGTTTCATTTGCCTAACCAAGGGATTGAACTGCCAAATAATGAAGGATTATCAATGTCTCAGGTATCAGCTGCAAGGTTTTACAGACGGAGGAGATTTTAGAGAGCGATGAGAGTAAGGAATTTAATTTAGGGATTTCATCGCTAAATTACGATAAAAGAAAAGAAAAGAAAAGATAGTGACCTTACACCCCGCTTTTAAAATTCAAATAGACCGAAATTCTTTTTTAATAAAATATAAATAAGATAATAATGTTTTCAGAGCAATACAAAGAGACGTCTATGCTGAGGTAACCTAGATTTTGAAAAATGGGAGTGTATATGCATGCATTCCTATATATACTCCCATTATAGAATCTATAGATACAGCATCTCCTGATTCGATCGCTTATTTATTGGTAACTGCTTTGAAGTTTGTGACTATCTAATAACACTAAGCGACTTGCACATAAGTCATGCAAACAATTGTCAGAAGCCAAAATTCATTTTTTATTGTATTTGCTCTTACGACATGTACAAAGAACCATTCATTCCCCTTCTATTACGTCTCTTTTTCTTCGCAAATGTCTTTGACCACGTTATTATTGCAGACTCCAATGGGAGAGATGCGTGAATGGTCGTCCTTGTCTTACCTACCCAAATGATAATGAAACACAATTGACGTGAGATGTGATAGACAAACATATACGGTAGGTTATAAGTTGCCCTCTTCTTGCGAGTACGTCGTAGCTTTTGCGCCTTGTGTTTCCAAGTCGGATAGATGGCTGCATTCATACTTGGGCCTCAGTTTCTTCTATAAAGTTATGTCGCTCTACGTTGAACCTGACTATTTACAGGCAAATAGGGGTAAAATTACCGTTATCGCATATGACTGATGATAAAAGGAACAACGGAGAAACCACAAGGTGTGGTGTGGGTGGAAGCTACCCTTGTCTCTTATCCATGAAGTGTGGAGTTCGATTTACACCTGTGGCCAGCAGTCCACTTTCATTTGAAAGTTCAGTTGTCTCGAGAGATTAGTCCGAGGTGGATACCCAGGTTCAAAAAGACAAAAGGAACAACGGAGAATTGCTGGTTGTAGAGATTTCTTGTAAAGCAAAAACAAAATAGGAACTTAAATTTAGTCAACCTGACATTGAGTTTGGAACTCTTGAGGTCTTGTCTTTGGTTAAGTCTTGGGGGGATCTACTTGCAAATTAGAGACGTTCACTTGGCGAAAATCATAGAACCATCACTACGTTACCTGTGAGAATCGATGAATGATGGAGAGATACATAAGAACTTGCATGGAACATATCAAATCGCAAATAAAGATTGGAAATGGGAACGTGAATATTGTCACATAAAAGAGACCAGTATCCAGCAATAAGTCGCAATTGCTTTGTTGATCAGTCTACCTTCTGTTTCATGCTGTGTTACTGTTTGGACAAGAAAAGGTTAACAATATCATGTGGCTCAATGACACTTCGATAAAAGCCAACAAGAGCTATCTCTTGATAGAATTTTGTTAATATTTTATGGACTAGTATAATAATATAATTTTGTACAAATTTCGATTAATTTGATGTCAAGATAATTGGACTTCTTTATTCTCTTTTTAACGTGTCCTTGGGCCTGCGTTTATGGGCTAGCTATGATAGGTAGGCTTGGCCCATATTTTGTAATGCACAGGAGGCCCTACTGCTAGCCAACCTTAAATACAGTCGTTCCATTGAGAACTAAATGTGCTTTTTCTGATTAAGGTTTGGAATAGCAGTAGAAAATCCTCTACGTCTCTGTCACGTCGCTTCACAGAAAACAAACAATGGATTCAATTATTCCGCAATTTTCAGGTATTTATCTATACTATCATTGAATAATAGCATGTTGCAATCTTAGGGTTAATTAATTGTGTTGATTAATCATAAGATTAATCTGTAATTTCGTGTCTAATTTTCTTCAATTGGTATCAGAGCCAGTTAACCCTAATTGTGACTGCTACTTTTGAGTAATTTTCGAGATTAGATAATGAATTTTTGTTGGGATTTTTCGGTTTTGTTAAGTTTTTTTTGTAAAATCGTTTTTTGTTGTTGATTTGTTCAATTTGGTGTCAAAGAATATGTTAGGTTTGTTAAATTTGCTGTTGTCTTACGTAAACCTCAAGAGCTTGAAGAACCGAACCATAACGAACCAAAGCCGTTTCTTTTCGAATTTTTCCGATCCTCTTCAGTAGCTTTTTTCATGAAATTGATTGAGGGCTTTGATAGATCGTTAAATTCTGAATCTATTGACACCAAATTTGTTGAAAACGGATCAAAATTGACAAAGTTATCGAGTTTTTTCCGAGCCGGGTCGGGCGACCCAGATACCAGTCAGCCGGTGAGGAAGACGAGGCCCGACCCGGCTGGACGTTCCCCACGCGCGGCGGTGGCGCATGTAGGCGCGTGCATCCATCGCGGTGGTTTTTTTCCCCAAAATTTTTCCTGTTTCCTCCACTTGCCCAGTTCTATTTTATGGTATTTTCCCTGAAAATTTTTGAATGCTAGAGTTTGTATTTTTGTTTTTCCCGAATTTTAAAATTAATAAAAATATAATGTACTCTTTGAATTTTTTCTTGAAAATTTTTATACTTATTCCTAGTATTATTTGGGCTTGTGGGGTCTTGTGTACTCTCAGTGTTATATAGTTATGCATCAAAGTTAATCTTGGATGTAATTTATGCATATAATGTTATATTATATGATTACTATGATTAATTTTGTAATTATGGTGCTATTTGATTATATGGGAACAATCTTGGGGAATGTCATTGGATAATGTCATTCACTTTGTGTAATTATGATCTCGCCTATCGTGAGACCAATTATTACAAATTGCTGTTGTGATGTTGTTATTGGGCATACATTAGATACTATGTTAATGATGCACTTACCCTATAGATTTGTCTTTATCAATGTGGTTTCTAATGCTTTGTTTAATTCATTAAATTATGTCTTTGAGTTTTCAATATCTTATCGATATTAGCTTTAGGGCATAATTTAATGTTCTGGGTGATCTGTGTTGTAATTCTGGACCTTTAGGCAGGATTGCAATTGTATGAGAACCTAGCTATGTTGTTTACCCAATTTTGCTAATTATTGATACATTTGCTAAATCTCCCTGCATTGTATCAATTTCCAGCTTTGAATTCTTTGATTAAGCTGAATG
>JANZXR010000001.1:16162883-16178406 GCA_027575705.1 Erythroxylum echinodendron | reverse complement strand
AATAAATAATGTGATTGGTTTAAATATTTTAATAAAATTTTTGTTAAATTCTATTATTATTATTATTATTATTATTATTATTATTAGAATTATAAAGTTAATTTTTTAGAATTAAATATCTAACATATAATTTTTATAAGAATATTCATCAAAACACTAAAATATATAATATTCATATATTTTTAATTTTTTTTTAAATTATGTCCTTATAAGTCATTTTATACATAAACAGCTAATACTAAACAGCTAATTTTACCAAACATTTCTAACAAACAGCTAATACAATCCGCTGCTCAAATCAGTTGATAGAATCAGCTATCATCTAACAGCTAAATGCAATAAGCTGATTGCCAAACAGGGCCTATATCATAAGAGAAGTGGGTGTGTGAATATTACAGTTAATTTTATTAGTTATTTATACTCATTTTACTTAAAAATAATTATTTTATATATTTTTAAAAAATGTCAATGTATTAATAATTCATTAAATAATAATAATAATAATAAATTCCATAGTGAAGCAACACTTCAATCATATCAAGACATTTATTTGCATTATTATGTAGTTTCCCAGAAATCTATTCATAGTGAATAAATGTCTTGATATGTTTGAACGCCACATCATTTATTTGTTTTTAAATGTCTTGATATGTTTGAACCATTAAAAAATAGATAGTAAGCCACATCATTTATTTGTTTTCGGAACTGTTAATCCATTCTTTTTAACAATGTGAATAAATGTGTTTGAACCATTAAAAAATATTAATACATCATTTATATACACTGTACAAAACTCATAATAGGATAGGATCAAAATATTTCATCCATCATTTTTTTAAGACCTAAAAGCATATTTGATATTGACATTCTAAGAAGATGTTATTTAACTCTCTCTTTCACATGCTAATATTTATTAAATATGTCAGTCATATCAATAAAATATTAACAGAGACAGCTTTTTAAAATGATTTTAAAAGTTCTAAAAATTGAATATTTAAATTTTTTTGATATTTTTTAATTTATTATCTTAGTCCTGACTTGGGGACCTAAAACGCAAGTCATCGAGCTACTTCACGACAAAGACTGTGAGAGGACAAGCCTGCCGTAGAAAGGACTCCAAAGACTAAAGCCTTTGTCCTGGACCTGGACCTGGACCATTTCTTTTGTTTTTATTTTGTGTTCTGTTTCTTTCTGGGTCGAAACTCGAAACTCCTCTCGGTTTTGTTTGCGAAATTCAACTCAGGTTCATCTCTATGACTTTTTTATTGCAAATTATTCAACTAGGTCACTGATTGTGCATATATCTGCGGTTTTATGATTCTGTACGGACGTGTTTAGATGAAAGGTAGAAGAGATCTGAGCGTTTGACTTGATAACAGAGTTGTTTTTGTTGTTGTTGATGTTGATATAGATAAACCAATGAAACCGGTTTGCCCGTTTGTGAAAGTGGCGCGTCCCGACGACGCGTCGTCGAAGAAATCGACTGACAAACACGGGGTGGAGGAAGCCGACGGGAAGCCTACCGTCTCTCCAAAATGCCCATTCGCGTCGTCTAAGAAATCGACTGACAAATACGGGGTGGAGGAAGCCGACGGGAAGCCTACCGTCTCTCCAAAGTGCCCATTTGGATACGATTCCCAAACGTTCAAATTGGGCCCACTCAGTTGCTTGATCTGTCAAGCTCTTCTTTTTGATACAAGCAAATGCGTGCCTTGTTCTCATGTTTTTTGCAAGTATGTGATCTCCTATTGTTTGGAGTTTGTTTGCTGGCTGATGTTTCTTTTAAATTGAAATTCGATTTCTTTTTTCTTTTTGCCTTGGTTGAATCAGAGTGTGCATCTCGAGGTTTAATGATTGTCCATTGTGTGGTGCTGACATTGATAAGATTGAGAGTGATAAGAATCTTCAGGACGTTGTTGATCGGTTTATTGAAGGTCATGCTAGAATCAAGAGGTCTCAGGTGGACTCAGACAAAGAGGGTGAAGTAGGTGAAAATAAAAAGGTTATATATGAGGACGTTTCTTTCGAGAGGGGTTCCTTCTTGTTGCAACAAGCCATGAGAGTGAGTGATCACTTTTGTGTTTCTTTTTGTTCTTTCTTTTAAGTCAGTCCTCAGGGCAAAACTTTCCATAGATTCCCCATAATATCTTTGATAAACTTAGATGTGTTGCATTTGACTGTTTTTCATAATCTTTTTCTCTTTGGCAATGGATTAATTATGCTGTGTTAGTTCAGGTGGATTTCTCATTTTCCTTACTGCACTTTACGCTTCATTTTGTTTCTTCATTTAAGTGCATTTTTCTGACTGACTGTTCAGTAACTACAAAGTTTAAAAGGAATCCAAGTATCTATTGACTTTTTGTATGCAGGCATTTCGTGCCCAGAATCTTGAAAGTGCAAAATCAAGACTTAGTCTCTGTGCAGAAGACATCCGAGGCGAGATAGAAACAACTGGCAGCACATCTGAATTGTGTTCACAGCTCGGAGCAGTTCTTGGAATGCTAGGGGACTGCTGGTCTGTCCCCCTGTCTGTCTTTTCCCCTCTTTGTCCTTGTGAATATCTCTGTTGGAATTGGTTGACAATGCAGTTGCAAGCTAAAAGTTATGGAGTGTGGATACATGATTTCAATAGAGCGGAATAGAGGATAGTGATTCATGTATTAACCACCTTTATTTTGGACTGACTTGAAGGGAAAAATGAAATAAAAGATTTCAGTTTTGGAAGTTTTATATAAACAGAAGTCTGACTATTTAGTATATAAAACAATGAGTTATTAAGAAATGAAGAAATTAGTTACAAGCAATAGGACAAGCTAACCATCATGATTTGAAGTTCCAAGATTGGACTTTCTTATTGGACAGATTTCTTATGAGTAGATATTTGGTTGAGGTTTCTGAATTCTTTTTATAAAACCATCTGTATCACCATTTGCCGTGAAGAGCTTGATTCACAAGAACTTCTTGCAACTTAAGAGTTGGATGCTTCTTGATTAAAAGACACAAGACTGTAATGTGTTAAAATTATCTTCCTGCATTCATTAATATTTGAAAGCTAAGGCATTAGCGTTGATGTATTTATATATATTATGTTTTTTGCAGTCGAGCAATGGGGGATGCAGGTTCTGCAGTAATTTATTTTGAAGAGAGTGTAGAATTCCTTGCAAAACTGCCTAGAGATGATATGGAGGTTACAATTTCAGGGCCCCTCCTGCTTTTTGTTAAAGGTTTTAGCATTCCAGCCCTAATGTTTTGACGTTCTCTTTTGACAGATTACACATACACTTTCTGTATCACTTAATAAAATAGGAGATCTTAAATATTATGATGGACAACTTGAAGCTGCAAGAGATTACTATGTTCGCTCTTTGAACGTACGTCGTGATGTTATGAAACGTCATCCTACTGTTCCATCTCAGGTTAGGTGCCTGTTTGTTTTTCCCTTTTTTTGGTGTTTTGTTCTGGCATAAGTTTAGTTTGACTTGTCTTGATGTTTTATAAAGTTCTGGCATTGAGGCACACTCTGTTCACTAAACTTTATGAGCACAAATTATCATGTTTCCTTTACTCCATTTTTAATGTATAATCAATATATATACAACGGTACTGGAATCGCTTGTAAGTTGTAATAAGGGGCTGCTACGGGTTTTAATCCTTGAATACATGCAGTTGTGGGAATTGAAATGCCCATTGTAAAAGAGAGTATTTAATAACATCATTTTCCTTGCGTGGTTGCAACTATAGCATGAGAAGTGTAAGAATAGTTCAAACTTGTTCCTTGTTCATTATTCATTTTTGGTCAACTAGAAGATCAATAGAAAATGCCTTCTAGTTCTTATAGACAATTGATGGAAGATTTCTACCTTAATTGTCACGGTCTGCTTCCTTGTTGAGGTTGTGCCACATTCCTGTGTGTGAATCATAATCAGGATTTGTATTTCTATTGCTCTGTTGATGTTTCTTTTATTAGTACGAATAAAAAGTTGTATTGGCATGATGTAAAAAAAGAAAATGAAGAATTGTGAGTCTGCAAGTTGTTAAGTATGATTGATTAAACAACAACTGAAAGTCACTCAATTCTATGAACAACGGTAAATTATTGTGGTCGTTTTATTTTCTTGGGGGCATTTATTAGCCTAACTTGGACTACACTACACAAGGGGTAACCTCACTCCTCATGCACCCTAGGGTTTTGCTAACCTCACTAGGCTCTCGAATGCTCATTTTAATTAAGCGACACCTCGCTTTATCTTTCATTGGTAGTAAGCTGAAGAAAAAGAGCATTGGCTGATGAACGGATGGATATGGAGTGAAGACCATCCGCATATTTATGTCACTGTTCATGGTTGATAGAAACGTTGACTAGCTACTATGTTACTTCTGGACTGTTTGATAATTCACCAATTAATCAAATAATGTAATTGCATGCTCACTCTCTTAGCAGCTATAACTTTTGAACCCGATGTTTGCTTGAAATTCCTTGTGTTTCATGACTCTCAATGATATATTGCATCTTTTCTCATGATCAAGACCTTGGATGTGGCCGTATCACTTGCAAAAGTAGCTGATGCAGACAGGGTTATTGGTAATGAAGACACAGCCCTCGATAGATTCCATGAAGCCATACAATTATTGGAATCATTGACACTGAAAGCTGAAGAAACTAGTCTTGAACAGCGGGTAAGATGCTATATTTGGAATTTCCTCTCAACTCTGAATTTAGTGAATACGACTTAATTAACTTGGACTTCAACTGCAGCGCCTTTCCGTGTTGGATTTCCTCAAGAGCCAAATTGAGGAAAAAGAGAGACAGAATACGGCCGCTTAAAATCAGTTTCTTGCAGAACATAAAAAGTCAAATTTCATGAACTTGTTCCTTTGTATATATCCAAATGAAATAAGCTCAGTTTAGCAACAGTGGACAGGATATCTGGAGTTGTTGAGCATAAAAGCGATGTTGTGCCTAGCTTACTGTTCTTGTGGTATTGGTGGTGCATTGTTGTCGTTACTTTGCTATGGTTCACCTTCAACTCGTCAGAATGAAACTATTTTGGCTTTTTTAGTCTACGTTAATAATGTTTCTTTTTTTTTTTCTCTAAAAATAAGTTTGTCTGCGAGGTTGTAGCATTGATGCTGATGGCAGGCTTGACCAGAACTTTAATTTGGTCTATCTCAAATTAAATTTTTTTGTCTTAGAAATAATTATAAATTATAGGTTTTAAGTTTTAAGTTTTTAAGTTGAGATTAAGAAAGCAAAGAATAGAATCCTTAAATTGCATCTTATATTTGATAGGGCTCAAGAGATTGTGAGTGAATAGACTAAAAGGTTATTAAAATCTAAAAAATAGTTGGACGATTGGGGACAACTTAGTTTAGATGAATCATTGGAGACTGCTCTGATGTTACTGATTGAAGGTTTTCAGTAAATAATTTTTGTAAGTATGGTAACTCTCGGTGTTTTTGTGTGGAAACTCGGTCTATTATTCCTATACTATATTTTAGGGAGTCAATCTGTTGACGTGACACTCAATGATTATTATTTAGTTATGCATTAAATATCTTTATGTATTATATAATGATATTTGGAAGATGTATGTTAAAGTTTCTATCTCCAAAATTGAAGGTGAAAGTGAGTGTCATGCCTTGGCACTCAATGCGCACAAATTAAATGGTGTAAAATGGTTTTCAATGATGCATGAAAGGAGGGCAATAACAGGAAGGATAATAAAGTGAGAACTAAAGAAACAAATGAAGACATGACGAAGAAGAAGAAATAAAAGAAATTTGGATGAGTAAAGGATGCATTAACTTAAACAAAAAGAAATAAAGTTCAGTTGATTGCATTCTAGGTCATCATTATTCGCTTCCTTTAATACTATTTGATTATTTTTCCAAAAAGTAGTTCGTGCAGACTGCAGATTCCAACCTTTTATTTAATGCAACCTTCTTTCTGCACATGTATATTAGGTCTCCGGAAATCAGAACATAATACTTTTTTGTTTGTTCCAAGGGAAAAGGGCAAAAGCAGAAGATACCTTCCTCCATTTCTTAATTTTCCTTCTCCTCGTCTTCTTGTTGTTCAGAAACAAAAGCACTATGGTTCCTTTGATTTGATTTTGGATGACAGTACCTTTGATTGAATCTATACATTGCAGTATGCGAACATCGAAATTACCATGTCTACCGTAAACAAAGCAACATTGAGTACCAAGTTTTTCTCTAGTATGCAACTAGTTCATATTTGAGAGAATAAAAGCTTTTATATCTCACAATGCGCGACCATCCTTGGGTTAATTTATTCCAAAACTCAATGTGAAAATTAAGATTTTTCAACCTCTAAAAATTGAACTTGGTAAATAATCTGTTTTCATTTCTTTTGTTTTATGTTATGATAGTTTCATATGTTACTTTTCAAGAACAAGAACTTTGATCATCATGAATTCTTTCCCTATTTCTTTTCTAATCTATTCCCAAAATACATATAATGCCAGCTAGCTAGCATGCATAGGTCGGCAACACTAACTCGATCCTCTCCTTTTAGTAGTTAGATAATGGTTGGGTTAACGACATAAATGTAAACAACTGATAAGCTGTTTTTTAGCTGGTTAATCCAAATTAAAGGTTTTACTATATTAAAAAGTTGTTTTTTTGTTTGATTACGAGCTGGTTGAGTTGGCTGATTCAACCCAACTAGTTGTTTTGTGAAAAGCTCTAGATGTGGAACGTTTTGGCCCAAACAACTAATTCAACTGTTTAGCAATGACAATTGTGCCCTCGGTTCTTGACGGCTCTTCCTTCTCAGTTCTGTAGGTTCTGTAGAATTTTCTCCTATCTCACATCTCCACCCTCGCCTATGACTCTCTTTAACATGCCGAAATCCTATCACCCAAAACGATCACTGCCATTTGCCAAAACCACCCCATCACCACCATTTATGAGTTAGCCAAACCCCTAACCCATCACCGCAGACCAACCCATCATCGTAGTTCACCCAAAACCATCCCCCATCACCGCCATCTCGTTCAATACATTAAACCCAAACCACATCCCTAACCTAAACACCACCGGCACACCACCGTACTTCACCCAAAACCACCCCCATCACCACCATTAACAGATTCAATACATTTAACCCAAATCCCATCATTGCTATACTCAACGGAAACTTTGGAATGTCAGCCAAAGGGTAGGAGTAGAAGGGGTAGAATGATAGTTGGGCTCTCCATCAGAATCCAGCCATCGGTAGTGAGATTGTGGGTCCCCAACCTGAACGAGGTGAACCTTCGAATAAATTTTCTTCTCTTGTTTCACCTTTTCGTGGAGAATGGATATATGTTTTACTCATTTGCAAATTTTATTACTTCAGTTTTGGTATGTAGTATTTTGATTAATATATAAGGTGCTTATTTTCAATAGATTGATGAAGTTCTTACGCAATCATTCATTGTGAAGCCAATGGACAAAGAAGGGAGAAAGAAAAATAAGTTTTTTGTGCATTTCTTGTAAGTTAACACTCTTTAAATTGCATTTGAAAATGTTGCTTGTGCTCTTTAAACTGAAATGAACTATTACAAAATTATAATCTAATTGCAGAGATGAGTTTATTATTGACATTAAACTTAAATAGCCCATTCTTAGATTGTTGCTGAATAGGTTGGAATGTTCTTATTCACAAGTTGTTTCTGATAAATTTCCACTTGATGAATTGTTTTGTCCAAATTTGTTTATGGATCTTTTTAGCTTGTATGAGAATTAGAACGATGCTCGTAATGAAGTTCATGAGAAACTGGATCCTTAGAAGATAGCTAATCAACAAGGTAAGCACATATACATTTTTTTGACAGAAAGTTCACTTCCATTATGGCTTTTGATAAGGATACTCCTCCACTATTTACTTCATGACCAACTTTTAGAGTGCTTTGGTTATAAATTCCTTTAGTTTTAATAACCATATGTTTTTTTAATTTGTAATAACAAATCCTGCTCTCTTCAGAGTTCTCGCTTTTGGATTTGCTTGAGGAAGGTGAACCAAATGGAAAACTAGAAAACAATCTGATAGTTGAAACTAATGTTACATTTTAGTTGAAGATACAATTTTGTTGTCTTAGAACACGAATACTATTCTTTTGCTGAACAACTATTTGAAACTCACGTTGGATCCTCATGTTGCTGAATTGTAAGTCAGGTTTGGGTAAAGTGGGAGCAAAAACGCCTGTCCACTCACTTCAACCTAACAGGTAACCTTACTTTGTTGAAAATATGAGATTTAATGAAACTAAATATGAGATAGATTTAGTTTTAATAAATGAAGTCTAATAGTAATAGCAATATCGAATTGTTGTAGTCATTACTGTGTTTCTTAGATTTTTCATTAAATGAAGCCTGATAGTAGTTGAGATGGATTTGTTGTAGTCTTTTGTGTCAATATGGATTTGTTGCAGTCTTTTGTGTCAACTGAAATATATTGAATATGTTTTGATATGTTGTAGAAAGTTGCATTAATTTGCTGTAGCTATTCTTTGTATTTATACCTTTTAACTCCATTTATAACTCCATTTAATACTCCCAATAGGCCCACCGTCTCTTTTTACCTTTAAAATGGAAAAGCTCTAACACAATCTTACAGTACAACATACTTATACACAAAACTCTCCCCATATTTCACTTATATACAGAGTGAAGAATGTTACAATAGTTTGTCAATCAGATTCTAACCAGTGACATCTTCTATAGTAAGTTAATTCTCTCTTTTCTTCCTGAACACTTGTTAGTCATCATTATTAATTGTTCTCCTTCATCATTGTTAGTTGTTCCCTGCCAACAATTTTCATCTCTTTAGGTTGTGTGTCTCATGTTATTTGATATGTTGAAGATGAACGAATTGACCTAGAGAATTGTGATTTTGATAATGGCTACAGGAGTTCAAAAGAAGAAATAAAAAGCAAAGAAGAAAAAAGTGCTTATGGTTGAGTTTTAATAGTTTTATAATGTTTATAACCATAATCACTGTGTTTTAATAGTTTTGAGATGGCTGCCTCTATATTTTTATTCTTCTTCGAATCTTGTTAAGTTTCTAGTAACATTTTTTCCCACAGGGACTGAATCTAATTGAATTGTTTATCATTAGACACTTCAATTTGAAACATATTTTTGAAGGAAATATATATGTGCAAGTCAACTAGTTAATATTGTAATTGTAAGAAAGAATGATATTCTAACATCATGCTTTCATCAAAATTAAGAATTTTTAACGTCATTCTTCTATCTGAGACTTATTGAATCTTAAGGTCTAAGGGTGCTAGGAATTGAGGTGCTAATCATTAGAAACTAGAAGATGAAATCATATTTGTGGATGCCAAGAGTATTCACTAGTTAATCGGTTTATTATGTAAATATAAACAACAATAATATTGTTATTACTTTATAAGAATCAAATGAGGTGCAGTATGAAGAATGTGTGTTATGCTTATGGGCTGTTTGGTTCAAGGAATGAAATAGAATAATTATTTTTATGAATAGAAATGATGAGGAATATAATATAATAGGTATTATTTTGTTTTGTTCAAGGAATGGAATAGATGCAAAATTTTTATGCCAGTGTTTGGTTTGAAAATATAAACTTAGAATAACACAGGAATAAGTAACAAAAAGACCAAAATATCCTTATCCTTATTATTAATGTTGTTGTTGTTGTTGTTGTTGTTCTTCTTCTTCTTCTTCTTCTTCTTCTTATTATTATTATTATTAAATTCCTTATTATTATTAATTTCCTTGTTATTATTAATAAATTTATTATTCATAATAATAATAATAATAATAATAATTATTATTATTATTAATTTTGACTAATTTTTATTCCTATTATTATTAAATTCCTTAATATTATTATTATTATTATTATCCTTATTATTATTAATTTTCTTGTTATTATAATTAAATATATTATCGTTATTAATATTAATTATTATTATTATTATTCTACTTATTATTATTCTTAATATTATTAATTTTACTAATTATATTCTTATTAATTATTATTAATGAAATTTATTATTTTTATTATTATTATTCTTAATATTATTAAATTTATTATTCTTATTATTATTATTATCAATTTGATACACAGTAAGTAAGCACCATGAAGACTTGAAGGTCACGATTATCTACTTTCTGATTTACATGTCACTAGCAAGTTGATCATCTAACCCATTAGTTACATCCCATTCAGACAGCAAAAAGTTTCATTAAAATTGTCCAGAGTGATAGAAACCACTTTATTCAGGAAATTCCCAACTCAAGCTTGAAACCTGCTCATTCCACAACACAACTGTGCAACCACCTAAACCATCATTTTCCAATAGAAGTTCATTACTTTCCTCTTCCAAGGTGTTCAAGACTCATAAATGATCAAAACCCAGACCGTCAATCCAACGTAACAAGAACCAAATCATCAAGATCGCAACAACTTACAAACTGTACTTTAGAGATAATTAAAGAGAAACAAAGATAAGTGTGCACTTTGATACTATCATAACTAGCCAAATGAACAAGAGCACAGTGTAACATACACCCATGTCCTGCTGACAAAAGAAACCTGTCGCGGCCAAACCAATAAGGATTCTTCAGATTATATCTCATAATCTCATCAAACAATATGTGACCCAACGGAGCACAACCCATGGCTAGACCAGGGTGACCCGAGTTAGCCTTCTCCACTGCATCAATAGCAAGAAACCGTATAGTGTTCATCGACTTCTCCACTAACTCAGAGTCGGTCTTCTTTCCAACACTATTCACAGAAGCAACTCGCACGAGAAATTTCGATGAAGTCAAATAGCAACGGCAAGAAATTGTGGTGTGTGCGAGAACCGACGTGGTCTTCAAGTTTGTAATAGAGATGAAAGAAAGCGGTGGTGGGTTGGTTGCGGAATCGCAATTGTGGCAGTAAAGTGATGGAGAATAGAGGAGGGCTCGTGAGAGTGTACAAGAAGCATAAGTCGCCATGATTGTGTCGATATAGAGAGAGAGAGTGAGGTGAGGGAGATGAGTGAGAGGTCTGCATGTGTGAGTGAGTGAGGTGAGGGAGACGAGTGAGATGTCTGCGTGCGTGACTGAGTGAGGAGAGTAAGAATAGCTAGGGATATGGGTTGTTCAAAATTCAACGAAAGTTATTCCCAACTACGTTGAATACGTAAAGAGAGGGGAGGCATCTTTGCCTATTCCTCAATGTGAGGAATGCGTATTCTACGGCAATGTCATTCTGTGGACAAAAATTTAACTAAACACAAGAATACATAATAGGTAAGAATAAAAGGGTAATAGAAATTCTATTACCGTCAACCAAACAACTTGTTAATGTTTAAGATGGTTGTCTCTAGATTTTTTATTCTTCTCTGGATCTTTTTAATATGGTTTCGTAATCATGCATTAAAACTTGATTATTTAGTATTTACAAATTTATATTTATCTTTTTCTAATATTATTTAATTATTTAATAGTTCTTTTGTTACCAAAATGAAGTAGTATTTTCTTAAAATATTATATTTAAACAAATAGTAATTTATTAGACAAATGTTTAAGAAATTTCGTATTCACAATAAATATGCAATCTTAAAAGGATATGTTCGCGCGAATATTTTTTTTATTTGACATACGCTTATGTTTTTGAAATACTATCTCAAATTTGGTGAATAGAAAAGTATCGTTATTTTTTATAGTGACCTTGTTAATTTAGAACCCTCTCCTATCATTCCACTGAAGCCTAACTTGCAACTATATTCTTTTATCCCTAGCTCTTTTTTTTATTTTCATGTTTAAGATGGTTTAATGTAGATTTTTTATTCTTCTCCGAATCTTGTTAAGAAGGTTTTGTAATCATGCATTAAAACTTATATTTCTATTTTTCTAATGTTATTTAATTATTTAATAGTTCTTTATTGCCAAAATGTAATATTTTCTTAAATTATTATATATTAAATAAAAATATATTACAATAATATTTTATATAATTTTTGAATAATATTCACAAGTGAATTCAATTACTAATTTTAAATTAAGAGATAAAATAATTTTAAATTAAGTAATTAATAAAAATATATCAATGATAAAAAATATTTATATATTTATTTTATTGGAATAGTCTAATTGCAACCAATTTAAGTAACTAACTAGTGAAACCAATAACAAATTGATTAACTAGTATATAATCTTCTCTCATCTTATATAATTAGATGATATCATCCCAAAAAAGAAACAAACGAGAAAGTCAAAGGGGAATAATATACGTAGGATTCGCTGGCCAAAAGAAACACTTCTTATCTTTTATGACATATGTAACCAATATATTCAAAGGAGTAAGGGAAAATGTGGTGGAGTTATTTGTCAAAGGATACTATAGAAGAAGGTGGAGGAAAAGATCCACAAAACGACCAACTTACAATGGAATAAAACTAAGCTTAAAACTAAGTTTGAGGATGAGGATTAGATGGAGTCTTTGGAAACAATTGAAAGAGAAAGAAATGGGATTAGGTTGAAACTATGTCAAAGGAACAGTTGTTGCTAGTAAGGAGTGGCGGACTTTAAAGATTAAAATTAGCCCATTTAAAGTTAATTTTCTTTACTTTAATGCTAAATAGTTAGTTAAATATAAGTTAATTAGTTAAATATAAGTTAATTATTTTTTTATAGGAGAAAAACAATTTTAAAACATTTAAAGAGGAAGGACTTGAACCTGAGCTTGAATGTAAGTTAGATCAACTTTTTGGATGTTTAGCCAAAGGAGAGATTACATTTTGTCCTGTGGCTGACCCTCCACAAGAGCAAAGAGAAGATGAGGAAGTTTATGTTCCTTCTCCACCTATAAGCCATAATGCTCATCGTGGATTGTGAGGCTATCATGATCATAAGAATATAAATGAGACTAGTGGTCTACATAATTATCTTATCACTGGTGATTGAGAAGAGGTTTGGAGAGAAACTACCCTGACTCCTGCATCTACTCCTGTTGCTGCTCCTCAAGCTCCACATGATGAAGGGAGTGAGAGAAGAAGATGCATAAGGGTTTTGGAGAATGATAGTTCACAAAATAACAATAGTATAAGAACTGATTCTACTGAAAAGGTAGGAAGATCTACAGCAATATATGAAAGACTTGATGATATGATGCAATTGATTCAAAATAGACAGAGTGCATCAACGGAGATGAATACTTCTATTATAAAAATTTTGAACACGATGAATATTGGTGCATCACAGAGTACTGATGTAGGTGCGTCACATCATGATGTTATGAATACTTTGAAAAAACTATATACTTTACCTGGTTTAGAGACTGGTACTCCTGAATTTTACTTTGCTTGCATATTGATTGAAGGTCCACAAAGAAGGGTCATTTTTTTCCGTTTACTAGAAGATACAAAGAGAGTTGAATAAATAAAGTTTATGTATAAGTATGACAAAAATAAAAAACATTAAACATAGTTTCTATCTATGCATTACTGTGTTTAGCTTATTGTTTTTATTATTTGTGCACTTATGTTGACAAGGCATGCTTTAAGACATTATAAACTTAGTTAGCTTATTTTATTACGTGTTATATTATTTATTTCTTTATATTTAGACATAAAAGTATCTTTTTATTTAGAATATAATTTTACTTGTTAATTTGTAGGTATGAATGATAATGCTATGCAACTTTTACAAATTAAGCAATTTTTGGACAATAAGAGTGAGTTTTGGGATTCGGTAGCTTGTGCAGTGGGTTATATAGGTATGTATTTTTTTTAACCACATATACAAGGAACCATGCATGACTTTCTATCAAATGAGAGAACTATGGATGAATGAATTATTGAAAGGTCATAAAAATGGTGTTTTAATACATTTAGGATGAATCAAAATACATTTTGTCAATTATGTATGGTTTTGGAAAACAATTATGGTTTGAGACCTTCGGATAGGATGTCTATTTTGGAAAAAGTCTGTTTATTAGTGCATGTCTTAAGTAAAGGTTCCCCTAATAGAGATACTCAAGAGCGCTTTCAACATTCAGGTGAAACTGTGAGTAGAGTTTTTAAAGAAGTTTTAACTGCCATAGATGAATTTTTAAGAGATATACTTGTACCAAAAGATCCCGAATTTAAGAAGAATCCACAACAAATTACTAATGATGCTAGATATATGCCACATTTTAAGGTAATTGAATATGTTCTTCCTCCTCTTCATTATATTTTTCATTGAAAAATGTTGTTTTATTATCTTATGATCATTGTTTTATATTAGGATTGCATTGGAGCTACTGATGGTATACATATAGCGATAGTTGTTATAGAGGAGGATCAAATGAGATATAGAGGACGGAAAGGAATAAAAACTACAAATGTATTGGTAGTATGTGACTTTGACTTACTATTTATGTATGTTTTAGCGAGTTGGGAGGGATCAATACACAATTCTTGTATTTTTCTTGATACAATCGGTAATCTGAGACTTAAATTTTCAAAACCACCAATAAGTAATTTTAAGATTTGTAGGATTTTCTATTCAATTTTTAGACTTTTTATGATATCATCTATACTAATTATATTTCCACTATGGACACTCAGGTAAATATTACTTGGTTGATAAAGGCTATCTGAAAAGAGAAGGATATTTGACATTTTACCCAAAGATAAGGTATCAGTAATCGGAGTTTCGTCGTGCAAATCTAAGAGGATCTAGAGAAATTTTTAATCGAGCTCATCCATCATTGAGAAGTTGTATTGAGAGGGCTTTCGGTGTTCTTAGGGCTCGATGGAAGATATTGGAGAAAATGCCTAAGGTCTTATTGGGTTGGAGGGTTAGTAATGGTATGAAATGGAACGCAACAAATTTCTATCGTTTAGTTGAGGATTTCATAATAGAATGGAACGGAATGAGATGAAAGCAGAGGGTTTTATGTTCCGTTCCATTCTATCCTAAACAGTGAAAATAAGAAACCTTTGATTCGGAGGGTTTAAGACAGAACGTAAACTAATAAATACATACTACCTAATATACTTTCAAAATTTTTTCTTAATATCAATTATTTCTTCTAACTCTAATCCCCTTCTATATAATTAATAATATTGGTATATTATTTCTTCTTACTCTAATAATAATATTTTTATATTATTAATAAAAAATTGTATAGAATTAATAATAAAATAAAAATTTTTATTATGAAAATAAAAAATAAAAATTGTTCTATAATTGTTTATAAATTATAAATTATAAATTATATAAGAATATTATTAGTAATTATTTATAATTTTATTCTATTATATGTTATTTATATTTAAAAATTTATATATATATTTATATTTATATAGAAATATATAAATAAAATTTAAAAATAATTTCTATTTATTTTTTATTTTTATTAATAAAAATTTTATTAAAATGTTTTATTTTTATTAATTATTTTATTATTAATTATATACAATTTGTCATTAAATATATAAAAATATTATTATTAATTATTTAATAAAATTTTATTATATTTGATTTA
>JANZXR010000001.1:16140139-16153939 GCA_027575705.1 Erythroxylum echinodendron | reverse complement strand
TTATTATTAATTATATACAATTTGTCATTAATTATATAAAAATATTATTATTAATTATTTAATAAAATTTTATTATATGTGATTTATATTTAAAAATTATTTATTTACATTTTATTTATATAGAAATATATAAATACAATTAAAGAATAATTTTTATACATTTTATATTTTCATTAATAAAATTTTAATTAAAAATTTTATTTTGTTATTAACTAAATACAATTTATTGATAATTATATAAAAATATTTTTATTAATTATTGAATAAATTTATTCTATTATATGTGATTTATATTTTAAAATTATTTATTTATATAGAAATATATATAAACAATTATAGAATAATTTTTTTTATATATTTTCTATTTTCATTAATAAACATTTCATAAAATAATAATAATATTTTTATATAATTAATAATAAATTTTATATAATTAATAGCAAAACAAGAAAAATTTTATTAAAGTTTTTATTATTTTAAAATAGAAAATATATTAAAAACTTATTTGTCACGATTGTGTGTGATCTTTTAATTGGACACGATTTTTATTTTAAAATCATAGAATTAACTCTCTTGCGTAACTTTTTTAATATCAGGGGTATAATAGTTATTTATTATACATTCCATTCCATACCATCCATCTTTCAAATAATGTATTACTATATTACATTATGAACCTTTCCATCTCTCCCAAACAACTTTTGACTATATTATATTCCATTCCATTATAAACCGTTCCCTTCCGTTCCGTTCTGTTCCGTTCTATTAATTAATGTCCAACCAAATAAGCCCTAAGTATTCATTGATAGATCAAAATAGAATAATTTGTACAACTTTTGTATTGCATAATTATATTAGAAGAAGTATAATTGGTAACCTGACTTTTAACATCATCGATCAAAAGCTTGAATTTATACCTCCATTTTATTTTTAGATGTTAGAGTTAACTCTGCGCAAGAAGGCATTGAAGAATAGAGAACTCAAGAGATAATAACTATTCATGATAATACTGTTTCTAGTTTAATGGCAGTTAGACATCGTTCTTAAATTATTCTAAACCTTTGCTTTAAATGACGGTGTTCATTTCTTTTGCTTTATTTGAATTGTATTGTTAAACTTTATTTTGATTGTTATATTTTATGTTTGAATGTATCATGATCATTGTTGTTGTTATTATTATTATTATTATTACTATTATACTACATGAAGAAAATATTAAACTATTGATTGAGTTGTTTTGAATCAAAAGAACCTTAGGGTTAAAATAATCAACTCTAACAAGTTAACTCATAAAAAGTATTGAATATTTAATAAAATATTCAGTTATTTGCGGTCATGATTCTTCATTCATATCTTTACGAGAAACTCCAAAAAAAAGGTACAAATGAATTTCTTAGAAGTTTAATAAATTCGTTAGAATTTCAATTTTATGAAATCAAGGTGAAGATGCAAATTTAAGGACTAAAGGTAATCCTTATATGTGGTGAATTATGTTAATATACATCAACATGGCTAAGGGGCAATTATTATTATTATTATTATTATTATTATTATTATTATTATGATCATCGTCATCATCATTATCATCACCATCATAAATTTAATTTTTGTAAAATTAAAATTCTAAATTCTAAATTTTACCAAACATCTTTAATAAACAACTAATATTATCCGCTGGTCAAATTAGCTGATATATATAATCAGTTATCAGCTAACCGCTGATAAAATCATCTATAGCTAAAGCAATCCGTTTTTTGTCCAACAGGGCCAAAATTTGAGAAATTAACTTTTTAGATGAGTTAAAAATAGGTTGATTACATTCAACCTTTTATAGAACATAATAAATTCATTTGACACTTTAATGATTTGTTATGCTTTCCAATGAAAAAGGTCTAATTAAGAAACGAAAGGGATGGATATATCTATTTATAAAACAGAAATAGTTAATTTAGCCTCATTACTAGTTGTTACAAAATCAGCGCTAGAATTATGTAATTGATGTTTTCACACAAAACTTAAACAAAAATCATTCCAAGATCTTTCATACATCAAGCAGACCTTTTATTATATTCTTCTCTTTTATAAAAGAAAGATAAAGAGAATAATATTTCAAGCTTAATTTAAAGAGAATAAATAATATTGCAAGTTTAATTTTTAAGTAATTATAGCAACAAAGTTAGGTTGAAATTAGGGTAAATTATATAAAATATTCTAAATTATAAAAAAATATTTCCAAAATTTTTAAATAATTTTATAAAACTTTAAAAAATAATGAAAATGAAAAACAAGTCCATATTTTGTCAAATTTTTGTAAGATTCCTTTAAAATTGTCTTGGAGAAAGTGGTAAAATGTATTTGAATATTGTTAAATTATATTATTAACAACATTATTATAACGAGATATGAGAATATATTATTTTCATGGATTGTAATATGTAATATGTAGTATTATAAAATAAAAATTGAGATATATTCAATAAATTATTAAAAGGTCATAATATTAGAAATAGTTTATTCTTAAAATTATATCAATGTCCTTAGAAAATTATTTTAAGATAATAAAAAATTCTTATAATTAAAAATGATATTGTAATTATGAAAGAAAAAAGGGAAAGCGTCTAAGTTATTTTAATTTTAATTTTTTTTTATTGGCTGCTAGATATAAAAAAGTTATATAATCGCAAACAAACAAAAATGTAGATACCATTGTTTTAAAGGAAAATGAGAGACAGAGCCAATTGGACATAACAGATTGCATTTCTGCGGTGATATTGTCAGTTGCATACCGTAAGATCTATCAGTACCAACTTTTATAAGTTTGATGGGTCATGACCAATGAAAATGAAATAACAATTACATAATATTACTCATAGATAAGCAACATGATACGTGTTTATACCATAACAAAAGAATCTAATTAAAATATCTTTGGTCCTTCGAGTGCAAGCTCGATCTAATTATAATAGTACAAAATGTCCTCATCACTCTCAAATTTGGCCAAGATTAGTGAACTCTTTCATATATAATCCATCACTCTCAATTTGAAACATCGTCATCATTCTCTTCTTCCTATTATCACCATTTCCAACAAAATCATATGCAGATCTTCCCTTTTCCCATGGCCTCTCTTCTGCAACTGTTTATCTCCATTGTTGCTGTTTCTTCGTTTCTGATCAACACCACTTCATTAAGTCATGAAAAGCAACAGGTCATTTTCATAGTCTATTCTCAGTTTTCAATAAAGAAATGGTCATTTCCTTAAATGTCTGCTAATCAATTAAGCATTAGCTCTGATGATCCCAACAGCTTCAGAACTATATTGTTTACATGGGAAGTTCATTCAAGGATGGAGGAGAAGCCAGTGAAGTTTCAGAATCAGCTCATTTGCAGTTATTGTCGTCCATCATACCCAGGTAATTATATTAATTGTCATCACCATTGTTTCTTTTACCGTTCTTATATTAATATGCAGTTCTTTTTTTCTGGACAGCCATGAAGGTGAAAGAATAACTCTAGTCCATCATTTCAGTCATGCTTTCAGAGGTTTCTCTGCCATACTTACACAGAAAGAAGCATCTCTATTATCTGGTAATCATTCTTCATTTCATCTTCTTCAAAAGCACAAACAGCTATGCAGCAAACAAATATCTTATTATAAAATGATAAAGCAACCGACTTTCATACCCTATAACATAAATGAGTTCATATATATTTCGTATCCAAGCACTTGCATCTTGATCACATTTTTAACATATTCTCAGCTGCTTTTAGTTTTGCAACTGGGGTGGGAGAAACTTTATACCAGGAAACAAATAGTGGATGAAGAAAACTCAAGAGTTAAAATGTTAACAGAAGTACAAAAAGAACTCAGGAAGTATCTTCTTTTATTTACTGACTATACTTGGCGACTACCTTGCTTTGGGAAAATACCTACATTTCCATTGCATTAGTCAAGTAGGGGGGAAAAAAACTAGTTGAAAAGCTAATTCTGAGTGGTTGGCTGATTCTCTATTTTCATGGACATTGTCATCACATGATAAGCCAAAGAATTAACTAGTCATGTATGATGAATTTCATAGACGAACCATGCAACTTTAGTATTTTATTCTTCTCTTGTCCTTCAAGTTTCATGTTGGAAGAAGACAGTCTCAAATTAAATGTCAAGAAATCCCCTTTTGCAAATTCACATAGAAAAGCAACAACAAAAGGAAGGGACGTTAACATATGCATTTCATTTCTATCCATTATATACGTATCATGAGAAAATCTCCTGTTAATTATATAGACGGTTGGAGGACTGTTTGCATTTGATTTTTCATATTAAATGATGTTAAAAATAAAACCTTGTATCTTTATTTGAAAAAAAAAAAAAAACAGGTCATGAAGAGGTTTTATCAGTGTTCCCAGATCCGATACTTAAACTGCACACTACAAGATCGTGGGATTTCTTGGATGCAATTTCTGGCATGCACTTCAAGCATAAATATCCTCATGGATCTGCTGATGTTATAATTGGCGTCATCGACACAGGTATATAACACAAATGTATTATGCACCATATTTTCAACTATCAGTCTCTCTGATTTTCAGTTTTTAGTCCCAAGCATATTTAAGAGAATTAAAGAAATTAATAGTAAAGCAGTTGAAGATCTTGTATGTGTATACGTTTTAACGAAAAAAAAGCTAAAAGTCGAAAACCAAACAACATGTAATTGGCTGTCGGTGTCGGAAGACCAATACATTAAACCCACATGAAGTGTTGGCCGTCCACCGAAACGCCATGTGCTCTTAGTCCCAAACCATCGGTCATGGCACTCTAGGTTAAAACGCCATGTGCTCTTAATTCTAAGCCATGTCGTGTTTTAGAATACACTCTAGGTTTAGGTAAATTCCACTTCAGTTTTGAACTTTGATTATTTTTTTCCTTTTCTTTTTTCTGGTTGTATATAATTATGTACCAGATTTTCAATAGAGAAAGGTGAAAGATGACGTAAATTTTGTCTTAATGAGGGTATGGCTTAGTTGCATTTGCAGTGTATCTTGAACGTTCTCATCAACGTAAAATGGTACAAAAGAACTTTAAAAAAAAAACAATGATCCGCAATTATTCTTGTGGCTGTAGGGATATGGCCAGAGTCTCCAAGCTTTAATGATGAGGGAATTGGGATGATACCTTCTAGATGGAAAGGAGTCTGCATGGAAGGATCTGATTTCAAGGCATCCCTTTGCAATAGGTCACAAATCTCAAGTATTAATTGCTAATCAGAGTGCCACTGTCACTGAAGCACTTATTTGTTTTCCCCAATCTTTCTTTTCAATGTCAAAGACGAAAAATTGAAGCAGACCCTTGTATGATTTTGTAGAAAGCTCATAGGTGCAAGATACTATGATATCACTGGACGGTTAGACAAGGACAAAAATCCCGCCGGTTCACCCAGAGATGAAGTTGGACATGGCACACACACCAGCTCTATAGCCGCCGGAGCTCGGGTGACCAACGCTAGTTACTTTGGCCTAGGTAGAGGCACAGCTAGAGGTGGCTTACCATCTGCTAGAATAGCAGCATACAAAGCCTGCACGGTAGATGGTTGCGCTGGTTCAGTAATATTGAAGGCTATTGATGATGCTCTTGAGGATGGAGTTGACATTATTTCAATCTCTATTGGCATGGGGTCTCTTTTCCAATCTGATTATCTGAATGATCCCATTGCAATTGGTGCATTTCATGCACAAGAGATGGGTGTTATGGTAGTGTGTTCTGCAGGAAATGATGGTCCTGATCCTTACACCATTGAAAACTCTGCTCCTTGGATTTTCACCGTTGCTGCTTCTAATATCGATAGAGATTTTCAATCTACTGTGGTTCTTGGAAATGGGAGAACGTTCAGGGTAACTGATATTGCATTTCAACTTTCAAATAGAAATATTTATCCAATGCTGAGAAGGTAATGATCCACAGGGGTCTGCCATCAATTTCTCAAACCTCACTCTTTCAAGGACTTACCCTATTATATTTGGAGAGAATGCTGCAACGGAATTCACTCCTTCATCAGAAGCTATGTATTACTCGATCCTTCAGGAAATGCTAAAAACTATAGTTCATCCAACAAGTTAGGCAGTTAATATCATTATAAGTAATATCATTATAAGTAATATTACTTACTATTCAGTGCTATCTGCTGATGTCAAATCGCTTTATGTTAAAATGCTTAAATACAGGATATGTTACCCAGGATCGTTAGATAGACAGAAAGTTGCTGGAAAGATTGTTGTTTGTGCAGATAATGATGCAAGTATTCCTCGGAAAATAAAAAAAGAAGTTGCAGAAGATGCTCGAGCCATGGGGTTGATTCTGATCAACGAAGATAAGAAAGGTCTGCCTTTAGATTCAGGTTCATTCCCACTTTCAGAAGTTGGCGATAAGGCAGGGATGCAAATATTTAAGTACGTTAATACTTCCAGGTGAGGTCAAGCTATGCCTTTAGCCATTAATCTTTCTTTATCTAGGTGCAATTTTCTTTCATCTTTCATATTGCAGATGTGTGCTTGGTTCTTCTCATTTGCTAGAGTAGAAAAGAATTCAACTTGCCTCCTCTATGAAATGAATGTTCCTTTTACCTACCAGACCAACAAGATGTCTAATATATGGATCATTTAGGTTTAGCTTGACGCTTGGTTTCGGCTTGAAATTGAATTTCTCTCATTTTCAGGGCGCCCGAGATCCCTGTGTCTTTTATCTTTGGAATAAATGCTTTTTGTCCTAAATATTCAAATGGGATCAACTGTAACAGAAATCTAACAGCATTCTGGAAGTTTTTTAAGTAAAGCTTGCTTTTTTCTTTTTCACAGAAATCCAACATCAACGATTCTTCCAGCAGTGGATGTTCTAGGATATAGACCGGCGCCATCAGTTGCAATTTTTTCTTCTCGAGGACCTGGACAGCTTACTGAAAATATCCTTAAGGTTTATACTCTTTATCACATGAACATTCACGTTGATAGGTGCATTCAAAGTCAAGATTATGAGATTATATTTCAACTAAAGTAGTTGTTGCATTCGATATCTAACACTTTTTTGATGAAAATTCAGCCAGACATAATGGCTCCAGGAGTTGCCATATTAGCTGCAATGATTCCAACAAGTGAAATGGGAAATAAGCAGCCTGGCTATGAGATAAAGTCTGGAACATCAATGGCTTGCCCCCATGTGACAGGGGCTGTTGCTTTTATTAAGTCCATCCATCCTGAATGGAGTTCTTCTGTGATCAAATCAGCGCTTATGACAACAGGTACATTTCAAGGCTAAAACTTCTTTCTTGCAATTTTGAGAGGAAGTCTGATTTAATTCTGTTTTTTTTTTTTTCCTTTTTCCTGTTTCCTGGGTGCAGCAACCATTTACAATAACATGGGAAAACCCTTGACTAATAACTCATTTTTCTCTGCCAATCCACATGAAATGGGGGTTGGAGAAATAAACCCTCTTAAAGCTCTAAACCCAGGACTGGTTTTTGTGACAACAACAAGGGACTACCTGCAATTCCTATGCTTTTATGGATACAAGGAAAAACTTGTAAGGTCAATGTCAAATACAAACTTCAAGTGTCCAAAACTCAGTTATGAGGAACTCATCCCCAACATGAATTATCCATCAATCTCTATCAGTAAGCTTGACAGACATATGTCCTCCCAAACAGTCAAAAGAAGAGTGACCAATGTGGGATCTCCAAATTCTACGTACATTGCCAGAGTGCAAGCCCCCATGAGACTGTTGGTGAATGTTGCGCCAAAGAAGATGGTTTTCATTGAAGGGTTGGCAAGGAGATCCTTTAAAGTCACGTTCTCCGGCAAGGAGGCAACCAGAGGCTACAATTTTGGATCTATTACATGGTTTGATGGTCGACATTCTGTGCGTGTTGTTTTTGCAGTGTATGTTGAATGAGCAAGCATATCATCTATCTTCAGTTTTTGCCTGGTTTTCCAAATAAATGCTTAGCTCAACTTCCTTTAATCTGTTGGTATGTACTTTTCATTTTCTCCGAGTTTTTATTTCTGTTTGTTAATTTTGGTTTTGTTTTTAATAAATATTCATTTAGTTATTAATATTAAATACTAAATTAAAAAAAGTTAAATTATAAATTAATAAAGTAATTATTCTCTTATATAATTTTTTAATAAGCATTACAATTTTTACTTATTGATTTATTAGTAAATTATGAAACTTTTGTATGTTAAGAATATTTAAAATAGAAAAAATATATATTTAAATATTTTTCTTATTTTTGAATAATTGAACTAATTATAAGAATTGAATAAAAATTATATTATTATAGTTTTGTGAATAATTCAAATAATATTTTTATTAATAATAAATTCATGTCATTAAAAATAAAACATAAATCTAAAAATCATAAATTATGAAAAATAAAAATTTAAATAAAATACAAAAACTTAATTTTATAATTAATGGATATATGCAATTTATGCTTGTTATTTTTATTTTATATTTTTAAAAATATTATTTACTCTTATGTGATATTGTTGACTATTATATAAATTTTTAATCATATTCTGTCAATTTTTTGTTTATTCAGATTTTTTGGGTATATAAAATAAATAAAAATAATTTATATTATAATTAACTAATATCACAAAAGAGTAAATGATATTTTTAAAATTAAAAACATCAAATGATAAAAGAAGCATTTTTTAAAAATCAACAAACAATATAACTAAATTTAAAGTTCTAGATGATTCTGGGTTCTCTTTGTTAAAAATAAACTTTACCATTCTATCCATCAAACTTCTCAAAATTAGAGGAGTGGTAGTATGAATGGAGCACTCATGAGGAGTATGAAAATCTTCTCATAATTTGTGATTCACTCTGCCATTTGTTGTGGTGACAACTATCATGGAATTTGGATGATTGTGGTCTCATTCTTAAACCTGTCAGCTACCATATAAAGGGCATCTCATGTACAGTTTGGAAAATTCAGATCGAGAGCATGGTTTTACATTTTGTAAATGATCTGGTAATGGAGTATGTCCATTATAGCAGTAGGATCTTGCTCAACTCCAACAATTTGAATTTAGACTTTCAATCTTATCGGTATAGTTATATCATCAAGCTTGATGTTGAAGTCAAGACCAATAGTCATGAAGACACTTTCATTGTTGAGATTGGTCAAGAGAGTGTCGATTAAAGCATTCTGGTGAGATATTTATGTTGTATCTAGAAGAAAAATTCTAGTTGTTGCTGGAATTCCTTTTCTTTCATGTAATGTTAAGATAATATAAATAGTGCCTATATGGAGATTTTTGTAACCCTGGTCTAGTTATAACAAGATGAGTTCATAGGGAAACTCTAGAGTTATGTGTTGCTCTATAAAATTGGATTTTAGCCACATTGGTCTAATTAGGATTCTTAGATCAATTCTTTAGGTTGAGGTTAATGTGTGGAAATTAAAGGGTGAATACTTCTTTAAAAGTTCTAAATCTATGTTATACTGTATGGACATAATAACGAGAGCTAGGTATCATGATCTTATTGTCTTCGAGTATGTGGAAATTTTTACAGGGTTTTCTATTTTATTGGAGAGAGTTTTCTTATGGTTGGAAGGAAATTGTCTTAAAGAAAGAACTGAAGAGAAATGAATTGGGTTTGATAAGGTTAGAACTTCACTCATAGTTATTTGGGTCTCCCCTTACTCACTCTTCTCAACAATAACTTTACCACAATCACTAAAGAAGCTCGTGGCTCTAATAACTGAAGGAAAATTTAAGAGAATGGTTCCAAAGCCTTGAAGAATACAAACGTATGTTAATTTTAAAACTGTAAGAAATTAATTCATTGTTCGGAATAATCCATAAAGAATTCAATAGAGATTTTCAACTTATTGATCGACAAAGTAGATATGAGTACTTTGAAATGAAGTATTGCTCTATGAACAAGAAAGATTTAAAGAAGCATTTTCAAAGAATGTCTGAAAATATTATATGCTCAATAGCTTCAATGATGTTAATCTTCAATACACATTCATTGCCTCCCTTCTTGATGAGTTGCAATTGGAATTACAAAGAACAAGCAATCATGTTCACAGAGATATATTTTAAATCTTTCTTGGAGAAATCTACCAATTAGCTTTGCTAATGCTGGACATATTTTATGAACAACATAAGTTATCGGACCTCGTTTCTGGAGCCCTGCAATCGCATTCGGATAACACACATTTATCACCTATACTTGCATTCAAAACTCCCCTTTCTAAGTTCATATCCACTCTTCGAAGTCCATTTATCCATTTCAACTTGAATATCTCAAGGAACAGCGTTGGTGAGTCCACACTTTACATATGTACAAGCTTCGGGGCTATAGGCATAACTTTTTCTATAGGCATCCAATTTAGGGTTTCTTTGGATAGTTTGATAGAGGACTTCAAGAGCTACAACTTTCATGAAAACCTCGAAGACCAATTGTAACTTCTGGGTGGTCAAAAAGAGGACAGAAGATAACCATAAACAGTAACCCAGACGATATTCGTGAAGAGTAACACAGAGGAAGTCTGTGAACAGCAACACAGATGATATTCGTGAACAGTAACACATAGAAAGTCTGTGAACAGTAACATAGACGAAGTCCGTATACAGTAATACAGAGGAAGTCTGTGAACAGTAGCACAGACGTAGTCTGTGTACAGTAACACAGACGAAGTCTGTGAACAGTAACACAGACGAAATTCTTCAACGAACATAACTTCTTAACTCCTTCTTATTATCCTTGGCCGATCTGTGTTCTATCCTCTGTAGTTGACTTTTATTTTCTGGGTTGACCACTTATCGTCTGTGGTTTATCCTCTGTGTTCTATCCTCTGTAATTGGCTTTTATCTTCTGGGTTGACCACTTATCATCTATGGTCTATCCTTTGTGTTCTATCCTCTGTAGTTGACTTTTATCTTCTGGGTTGGCTGCTTATCATCTGTGGTCTATCCTTTGTGTTCTATCCTCTGTAGTTGACTTTTATCTTTTGAGTGATGACTTATCCTCTACGTTCTGACATCATCACAGACGATATTTCTCCTCTCTATTCCTCCTTGCCTCTGTATTCTGATGTCAGCACAGACGATACTTCTCCTCTCTATTTCTCCTTGCCTCTGTATTCTGACGTCAGCACAGACAATACTTCTTCTTTCTATTCCTCCTTGCCTCTATGTTCTGACGTCAGCATAGACAATACTCTCCCTTTATATTTTTCCTTGCCTCTGCGTTGTGACGTCATCACAGATGATTCCTTTCATCTGTGTTTTTCACATGCAATCCTTCCAACTCTGAAATGCTATTCCAAAACTAACACTAGTTGGCAAATTCATTAAGCAGAACATGCATATACACATTTTATTAACCAAATCTTTAAAAATAACAGAATCATACTGGGGAAACATAGTCAGAGTTATTACAAATCAAATTATACATCAACTTAAACCAAAATACAAAAGATGCTCCATGCTGATATGCCAAATGAGCTATTACAGAATTGACTTAGTCCAAATGTCTTTAACTAATATGAAGTTTTCGATGCCTTGCAGGGATTACTATCGTCTTGGTTTGCACCTGAGGAGGGAAGAAAAGAGGGTTGAGCTACACAGCTCAGTGGCTAATATACTTATAGCCATCAGCAATTAGCACAAATTCAAGCATATATATATATATATATATATATATATAAAGACACTGAACAATTCAGTTATTTTCAAGTAAACAGAATAATGCAGAACACAAAACATCCAAGTGCATCATACTTGACAATTTACAGATGCAATGCACAATCAAATGGCTCGAGGTTTCCATGGACAGAATGGAGAAACCGAAATTTACTCCATGAACAAAATGAGTCCTTTTTCGGAGCTCATATGCCATAAGCAGGCAGCCGAGAGAAGGCTCTTGTCAACGTGGACGTGATGAACAGAATGGTTCTACTCTCGTCCAAACAAAGCACATATTCATTTACTCATATGTTCAAATTTTTATGCTTGTTTGTTTTTTCATTCAAACAAAATGCCATGACATATTTCAATGGCATAACAGAATCAAAGTTCATAAATCATATGCATTTTCAAGAATCACACATTTCAGCAAATTGTACATATATATTGTCAGAGCCCGTTTCTAGACCCCAACTTTCATGCTTGCTGAAAATCATAATCATAATACTTGAGCTATTTCCAATAGAGAACACCTTAATCATTATCGGTTCATCTTCTTGCTCTGATACCATAAGGTGTCGCTCTTTGAATAGTCTACTAATATGATGATAGTCGACTAGTCCAGTTATCCATTTCAACCTGTATACCTCAAGGAACAGCGTTGGTGAGTCCCCAATTTTACACATATACTTGCTTCGGGGCTATTGGCATAACTTTTTCTATAGGCATCAAATTTAGGGTTTCTTTAGATAGTTTGAAAGAGGACTTCAAGAGCTACAATTTTTATGAAGACCTCAAAGACCAATTATATCTTTTGAATGGTCGAAAATAAGGCAGAAGATAAACCGTAAACAGTAACACAGAAGAAGTTGTGAACAGTAACACAGATTAAGTCTGAACAGTAACACAGAAAAAGTCTGTGTATAGTAACACAGACGATACTCTTCAACTTATAAAACTTCTTAACTCCTTCTTATAATCCTTGGCCTATGATCTATCCTCTATGTTCTATCCTCTGTAGTTGATTTCTATCTTTTGTGATGACCACTTATCGTCTGTGTTCTATCCTCTGTGGTTGACTTTTATCCTCTGTGTTGACCACTTATCGTCTGTGGTCTATCCTCTGTGTTCTATCTTCTGTGTAATGACGTGTCCTCTGTATTCTGACGTCATCACAGATGATACTTCTACTCTTTATTCCTCCTTTCCTTTATGTTCTGACGTCAGCACAGAGGATACTTCTACTCTTTATTGCTCCTTGCCTCTGTGTTTTGACATCAGCACAGACGATACTCCTTCTCTTCATTCATCCTTTCCTCTATGTTCTGACATCAGCACAGACGATACTTCTACTTCTAAATTTCCCTTGCCTCTGTGTTGTGATGTCATCACAGATGATATTCTCCTTCTAATTTTTCCTTGCATCTGTATTGTGACATCATCACAGATGATATTCTTCCTCTATATTTTTCCTTTGCATTTCCTTATTTAAAGCAATTCACCAACCTTCTCAACCACTCTCATTCATTCAAAACTCAGGTCAGAAATACACAAACATAAACATCAACCACTTCTCAAAATCTTCAAAATCATTTGATCAACACATGCAACGTGAAACTTAGTAGTGATCATAATCAGTGCCGGCCCTGGGCAGGGGCAGGCAGGGCACCTGCCCAGGGCCCACCACAAAAAAGGGCCCCTTCAGCTGATTGCTCTAAGTAATGTGAGTGGAGTTCTCTATATTATGTATCTATTTAATGTATTAGACGTTAACAGTTCCCTTGTCAGTGAATGAAAAGTAAATGCTTAAAATTGAATGCAGAGTGCAAGACCTAGTCAAAGAGACTAGTACTAGTATATGCATCCTTCATTCTCTCTCTCTCATTTAAAGACACGGTTACCAATAGCCCTTGTAAAAATAAAAAGTAAACACCTCAGATGCAGCAAGTCCCATTTTTTCATCAGATAGGGTACCAGAAGCGGTTGTTTGAGTGACGAATTGTGTTCATAGGCTATCATTAAATGCAGATAACGTTAACTTTCAAAGTTAACGTTAATTTGTTGATTATAAATAGTTAGGAGTAGTTAGGCATATTTTTACCT